>CM063513.1:21517135-21952138 GCA_032199755.1 Ambrosia artemisiifolia
TTCTGCAGTCCAGAACATAAGAGGAAGTCTGAAATTAACAAAGCCGCCCACCAAAAACAAGCGAGCACATACCGAGATGGAACGAGCTCTTTTGCCGGTCACTATCACAAAAAGGTATATACACACACATATACATAGACGATAATGTTTATTTAACTTATAATTTAACTTTTAATGTTAAACAGAACATGGAACGTTATGAAGCATACCGTATTGGACATACAGGAAGGCATGGGACGTTTGATACCCCTCAGAATGAAGAGAATTATGTAAGCATTTTTTTGTAATCTATTATATATATATATATATATATGGTTTGGTTATATTAAAAACCCTCTTGAGTTGTGAAAATCCGTGAAAACCCTATGTAAAAACTTTTTTTTTCCTGATTTTTTTCAGAATGGCTTTTATATTCAATTTTATTAGTTTTGGCCAAAAAAATCAAAAAAGCGCCGAAGTAGATTATTTTGTTACACATATGTTACACAAACTCGGTTTTTATCATACGTCAGCATTGTTACATATTTAACATGTTTGTTACATAATTTTTTTAAAAAAATCTATTCGGCGCTTTTTTTATTTTTTATTTTTTTGCCTAAACTCATAAAATTAAGTATACAAACTATTCTAAAAAAATTAGAAAAAAACAATGTTATTACATAGAGTTTTCACGGGTTTTCTCAACTCAAGAGGGTTTTTACAGGATACTTAGCCTATATATATATATGTGTGTGTGTGTGTGTGTGTGTAATTCTATTAAATCGCTTTTTGTGAAATACAGCACAGGTTAAGGTCACGTTTTGAGTCTAAATGTCAAAGGGTCGCCGAAGAAGAAGGAGAAGGAGGAGGAAGCAGCTCCCAACGGTTGGATGAGGTTGGTATATATTTGTGTATGTGCGTGTTTATTTTTCATGTTTTTGCGATTGTTTGTTGGGTTTAAAGTAGGTTAAAACTAATATTATTTGGGGTGTTTGAAGGTTGGTATATTTGAAGAAGTTATGGGCAGACGCCGCGGACATGTTCGCGGGATTGGGACTATGCCCTGTCCGAGAGAAAACCTTCCGCATCTTACGCCAACGCAACCGCAATTTACACAGGTATGTCTTTGTAGTTTAAATGTTAAGTAAATAGGATATTTGACCCATTTGGTATATATTTGTTGGTAGTTGACCCATTTGGTATAATTATGTTTAGTAAATAGAATATTTGACCCATTTAGTATATATTTGAAGTTCATTTGTTGATAGTTGACCCATTTGGTATAAATATGTTTAGTAAATAGGATAGTTGACTGTAACACCCCGAAATGTTAAAATAATGGTAGTATGGTAAAAATTATGTGTATGTGTATATATGTATGTTAGTATGAGTATGTATGTATGCGTGGATATATATATATATGTATGTATATGTTGTATCCATAGTTGTAAGTAGTGCATTGGTAGTTGTACATTTGACAAAACATAAAATTTACCAAGTTAGTTACTTGGGTAAATTGGTGATACCATAGTTGATAAATGGAAGGGGGTTAAATATGAAACAATACTCATTCTAAGGGGTTGATTTAGGGAAGAATAGAAGTGGTATTCTAGTTAAGGGGTTAGAAGCGAAATTGGGTGAATTGGAAAGAAAAGAAAACGCAGAGAAAGAAGAGAGAGGGTGGCGACAAGGAAGTATCCAAAACAGCCCTCTATAGCTGAAAATTGAGTGAGAAAAACATCCCTCATCCCCTGCATGTTCATGAATCCATAACTATCTAGTAGTGCTAATCATCTTGGTAAGTTGTAGAATCAATTTTTAATGAGTTTGAAAGTAGTATGGTGGATTTCATGATTATGTTGTAAAAATTACTTCTTGTGGATAGGAAAGCATGCTAGCTATGTGTAGTAGTGTAAAATTGAAGAGATTGTATGTTAATTGTTTCTAATAGGGCTGAATTGAGAATGTGTTAAGTGGGTGTTGGAATGAAGGTTTCTGTTGACTTTTAAAAGTCAAACAGGACCTCAACATCAAGAAGACTCTCTTGATTATGTATTGTTGTTATCTAGAAAGGTAGATTGTAAATGCAAGTGTAGAAGTGGAGATGTTGCATTATGGAATGAAATGATCACTTGAATGTATGGATATGCACACCAATTGTATGATAAAATGCCTAGTATTGTAAAATAGGTGAATTTGTAAGAATTGCATGAAAAACATGTTGGTAGAGGTTGTAACCATGAGATTTTGCTAGTTATTCACCTTGAACCAAGAATGGTCATGGGTAAAGTATGAAAAGCTAAAGTATGAATTCCTTCACTATGTAGGTGTGAAGGTGGAAGGTTCAAGTTATCACAAGGAACAAGGTGCACACAACAAAGGTAAGTTGGTTACTACCAACTAAATAGTTAATGATTATATTTGTCATATTGGTTAGGTATATATGGTTGTGGATGAACTTGATGAATTGAAAGTAGTATGAAGCACCTTGTGTTTACACAAAGTGCAAACTAGTAGAATGATTTAACATGGTAGAAGCACCCTAACGGGTCAAAAAGGTAGAAGCACCCTAACGGGTCAATATAGTGGAAGTACCCTTAATGGGTCAAAAAGGTGGGAATACCCTTAATGGGTCAAATGGTAGAAGTATGGACATTATCATGACTCCATGGAATGTTTGGTTACCTTGGACAAGTGATGATGGTGCTTATGCATACTAATGGTTGTCATGTCTGTTTTGTCAATAGGTAAAACACATGAATGAAGATCAAGTCTCAAGCGAGGTTGAATCATGCACGCTCAAGTCTCTTTTGGGTTGGGTACCATGTTAGTGATAGAATCTTTGAGTCATATAACAAGATGTTAATGTGATGTGTACATGTTTTTGAAAATGGGTCAAAGATTTACATGGTAGCCAGCTTGGACATTATCTTTTGTAAATATAACTAATGTCGTTAGTCGTTGTATGTTGTTGGGACAAGGTGTTTTGGGCATATATCTATATGATGGGAGTTTATAATATTACACATAAGTTAAAAAAAACGAGTCTTACATTGACCCATTTGGTATATATTTGTAGTTCATTTGTTGATAGTTGACCCATTTGGTATAAATATGTTTAGTAAATAGGATATTTGACCCATTTGGTATATATTTGTAGTTCATTTGTTGATAGTTGACCCATTTGGTATAAATATGTTTAGTAAATAGGATATTTGACCCATTTGGTATATATTTGTAGTTCATTTGTTGGTAGTTGACCCATTTGGTATAAATATGTTTAGTAAACAGGACATTTGACCCATTTGGTGTATGTATGTTTGCTAAATGTTAATATTTGACCCGTTTGGTATAAATATGTGTAGTAAATAGGATATTTGACCCATTTGGTATATATTTGTAGTTATTTGTTGATAGTTGACCCATTTGGTATAAATATGTTTAGAAAATAGAATATTTGACCCATTTGGTATAAATATATTTGTAGGAGCAACTTAATACCATGATGACGCTTCCTGAATTCCAAGCACAAATGCTCCAAATGTGTAATTAATTTTACCAATCTCAATTCCATTCTCAAAACTTTGGAAATCAATGCGAAAGCGACAATAGTGGCGATCACGCCAACGATGACGAAAACGAAGACGAAGACATTTAGGCTTTTTTGGTATGTTTATTTAGTTTTGATGGTATGCTTGACTGTAAATTTTTGTATGTTTGTTTAGTTTTGTTGGTATTTTTAAACGAATGTTGGTATGTTTATATATATGTAATGTTGGTATGTTTGGTTAATTACTTTTGTTATTATTTCGTTTGATTGTGCGTGTGTGGACAAAGCGAAAAAAAAATACCTTTAGGGGTGACCCGTCGCACCTAAAGGTCCTGCCTAGATTGCACAGAATTTTGCCACGTGACATAACACGTGGCAAAAAAAAATGGAAAAAAAATGTCACGTGGAAAAAAGACATTAGGGGCGACACCTTTAGAGGCCACAGAAGGTTTTAGGCACTAAACAAATTTGACAGGACCTTTAAGGACGACTATCGCCCCTAAAGCCTTATTATTAGGGGCGACAGACGTCGCCCCTAAAGCCCTGTTGTAGTGAAATAAAAAGAGGATAACTTAAAGTGGTATTCAAAAATAAGTGTCAAGAAATTAGTGGATTGTATTTTGGTGAAGGTATTAGGTTTCAGCCCACTTCAAAAGAGATGGCAAGGATAATTTGCCGAGGTTTAAGAAAAGCAGTAAAATTTAATTTGACAAAAAAAGGTACCCAACTGGTTGAATTAAACTTTTAATTTAATATAGAGTTTAAACTTTATGTACAATTTAGATATATATTTTCATAAGGGAAAATCACGAAAATAGCCATTGACCAAATGACTTTTACCAAAATAGCCACTTCCTAGCTCTTGGGAGGTGGCTTCCAGGTTCTGAAACCTCTCCAAGAGGCTTCCCATAAGAAACAATAAGAAGGTGACACATGTTTAAAATATAATAAAAAAATAATCACACTTCCACCTTCATTTTTAAAACGGCCATAACTTTTTTATACGACATTATTTTTTAAAAAAAATTACACCATAAAAACAAGCTTTTCATCCTCTTTCATTTCCATACCATATTGCTATACTTTAAAAAAAATTGCTGGGTTGATAGTACTTGCGTCTAAATGTTTAAACACTTGCGTTTAAACATATCTGAACCAGAACAAGTCTAGTATTAATATCTGTACTTTTAAAAAAAAAATTTGCCAGGTTGATAGTACTTGCGTCTAAATGTTTAAACACTTGCGTTTAAACATATCTGAACCAGAAACAAGCCTAATTGTTATTGTTGTGTTAAATAGACTGGTTTTATCAATCTGGCATGCCTAATTTCTAGCATTTTGGGGGTTATCAATCATGCACATTGTAGTATTTTCATTTTATTCAACGGTTTCAAGGGTAACACAAAAACACGCAACATGTAGTAGTGACCGATCAAGATCATGAACCAAACCTACCACTGTAACTAAAATCAAAGCCACATGTAGGGCTGTTCAAAACGCTCGGCGCTCGCCGATCGCTCGCCGCTCGTTCGAAATTCGCTCGGAAATTGCTCGTTCGATTTTCCGCTCGGTTGTAATTGAGCCGATCGGCTCGGTTCGGTTTGTAAACGAGCCAAGCACGAGCAAAGGTCCGCTCGGCTCGGTTCGACTCGATATAATTTTTATTAATTTATTATATATATAATTATATGTATAAACATTAATTACAATTATATTTATAGTTTTATACATGCCACTCTATTGGGTTTAGGTCAATATATGCATATATAGAGTTATATTTATAGTTATTGGCTCAGTCAACTCAATGATAAATTAACCATAAGTTTAATTGTAAAACCCTAAGTCGTGAAAAAACATGCTTGACTTCCTATTCCCATTAGTTGTCCACCATCAATCATCTCCCGCTATCAACCTACGCCACAACAAGACAATCGTTCTCTGTAGTATGCTCAACTAGAGCCTCATTCTCAAACGGTCGAACCTCAGACATCACTAGGCAGCGAGAATATTAAAGGAAACATCCCAAATTTATGGTTGTCCGAAAACATTCACCGCTCGTCGCTCGCTCGATGCTCGCTCGAAAAAATGTGCGCTCGAACACTGCTCGCTCGGTTTCTGGATCGATTGTAAATGAGCCGATCGGCTCGGTTCGGTTTATAAATGAGCCAAGCACGAGCAAAGGTCCGCTCGGTTCGGCTCGGCTCGTGAACAGCCCTAGCCACATGCATTAATAGCTGGTTTGGATGATAACATCCTTGGAATTTGGTATCTAGGATTGAGAGACCGAAAGAAAAGAACTAATACGATAGAATAAAAAAGAGTGTTTGGTTGGTCAATGTCATATATGAGGCATTTCAATTCATTCCCTTTAAAAACATCAAATTCATTCCATCCATTCCAATCCATTCTCTTTATCACCCTCCATCACCACCAGTACCACCCACCACTACCACCACCACTACTGACCATTGCTACCCACCGCCACCGCCGACCATTGCTACCCACCGCCGACCATTGCTACCTACCGCCACCACCGACCACCGCAACCCACCACAGACCACTGCTACCCACTGCAGTCACTGCCTGATACGTATTGAATTATTAATACGGTGGTTATGGTGGTTATACGGTGGTGGAGTGGTTGTTTGTGACGGTGGAACGATAGTGGTGGTGGTGATTACTCACCGGAGAAGATAACAGAGAGAGAAGAAGACAAAGAGTAGCTCAATCAATCGGTGGTTATTAGTCAACGATACTAACCGATATTAATACAACGAGCTAACTGTCACCAACCAATTTTCCCTCCAAAACTACTAACTACTTATTCCCAATTCCCCCTTACATTTATTACTTGTTACAAAAATCCCCCCTGAATCCTTTCTGATACTACATTTACACTAACGGCCGGTCCTTTAATTCTTTATATTTTGCAATTACCACGTATCAATACCTTCCTCTTTTAAGCAATTTTGACCCCAAAATTGAAGTCAAAATCAGGAAATCTAAGTTTCATTTCTTCCAAATCCTCCCAAGTCGCCTCATTTAAAGGAAGTTCCGACCACCTGACTAACACCTGAACACCTATTCGATTCCTTTTTTGACTAATTCTTTTATCCAACAGTAGCAGGGGTGAACTTGAATCTGGGTTGAGCTGGAAGTGGAACAATTTGGGAGTGATCACCTTTAGCTAGCTTCAACAAGGACACATGAAATGTAGGGTGGACTTGAGCTTCTTCTGGCAAATCTAAACGGTAAGCCACCTTCCCTACTCTTTTTGTAATCATAAAAGGCCCATAGTACTTAGGGCTGAGCTTTGATTTCTTGTGTTGTCTGATAGAGGATTGAACAAAAGGATGTAACTTTAAGAATCCCCAATCACCAACTTTAAATTCCCTTTTTGACCTGTGCCTGTCAGCCAACTGTTTCATCCGATTTTGAGTTTGTTGTAATGAGAATTTCAAGTCTTGAATCACAACCTCTTTGTCACATAGCATAGAATTAAGGGCACAAATAAGGGAGGTGGATACCCATAAAGGGCTTGAAAGGGTGTCATTTGTAAGGATGAGTGAAAATTGGTATTGTACCAAATTCAGCTAGGGATAGCCATTTGAGCCAGTTGGTCTTACTACTCAGTGTCATGTTCCTGAGATAAGCCTCTATACATCTATTCACCACTTCTGTTTGCCCATCTAACTGTGGATGATTGGCTGTTACATAGCAAGTTGGACCCCTTGTAACCTTGTGAACTCCTTCCAAAATCCACTTAAGAAAATAGGGTCCTGTCTGATACAATGGACAGAGGCCAACCATGAAGCTTACAAATGTTGTCCAGAAAAACCTGGGCAACTGTTTCAACTGAATAAGGGTGGCCTAAGAGAATGAAATGTCCATACTTAGTGAGTCTATCAATGACCACTAATATGGTATCTTTCCCATTAACTTTAGGAAAACCACCCACAAAATCCATTGAAATATCAGTAAATACAAACTGAGGAATGGGCAAGGGTTGTAGGAATCCAGGAGAGGCCACATTCTTAACCCTGGTCCTTTGACAAACATCACACTTTCTGATGTATTGTCTGACCTGTTTATGCAAACCCTTCCATCTAAACATGCCCTGAATTCTTTAAATAGTAGAATGAACCCCTTGAATGACCCCCCATAGGAGAATCATGACATAATGAAATGATGTCATGTTGTAGTGTATCATCATGACCCACTACAATTCTGCCCTTTTTTGTTAACAATGACCCATCCCAATTATAATTTTTAACACACTTACCTTGTTCAAGCTGCTGCAACTTTTGATTAACAGTTGAATCACTAGACCAAGTCTTCTGAATTCTTGTAAAAAGAGTAGGGTCCAAAGTAGATAGACTTGTAGTGAACAACATACGCCCTTGAACTCTAGACAAAGCATCAGCCACCTTGTTTTCTGGCCCTTGTTTGTAGATTATCTCATAATCATAACCCAAAAGCTTAGATAGCCATACATGTTGTAGGGGTGTAGTGAGTTTTTGTTCCATCAAATGTTTCAAACTTGTCTGATCAGTTTAATTAATAAAATGCCCTTGGCTCAAATAATGATGCCAATGCTTCACAGCAAATATAATTGCTAATAATTCTTGTTCATAAACCGAGTATGCTTGTTGTCTTGGGGATAGTGCTTTACTTATGAAGGCCAATGGATGACCTTCTTGCATTAAAACTGCCCCAATGCCCATATATGAAGCATATGTTTCAAACACAAAAGGCTTGGAAAAATTAGGCAATGTAAGAACTGCTGGGGAACATAGGGCATTTTAAGTTGTAAAAATGCTTTAGTTGCCTCATCAGTCCACACAAAACTATCCTTTTTCAACAAATTGGTAAGAGGTTTGGCTAATACCCCATAGGCCCTTATAAATCTCCTATAGTACCCAGACAATCCCAGAAAACCCCTCAACTGCTTAATGTTTGTAGGAACTGGCTAAGCTTGAATGACTTCAATCTTTTTAGGATCTGTTGACACACCCCCTGATGATATTATATGACCCAGATATTCCACAAAAGAACCCCTAAATGAACATTTTGATTTCTTTGCAAACAATTTCTCAGCCCTTAAAATATCAAGAACTTCTTTTAGGTGAACCAAGTGTTGATTCATATTAATGTTGTACATTAATATATCATGAAAGAATACCAAAATTGACCTCCTCGGTAAAGGTTTGAAAGTATGGTTCATAAGGGACTGAAAAGTGGCAGGGGCATTTGCTAAGCCAAAACGCATACCTAAAAATTCAAAGTGTCCTTCATGTGTTCTAAAAGCAGTCTTACGAACATCATCAGGATTCATCTTGATTTGATGATATCTAGATCTCAAATCCAACTTTGAGAAGACTTTTGCCCCTCCCAACTCATCAAATAACTCCTCTATAAGAGGTATAGGAAAACTATTCTTAATGGTGGCATCATTAAGCTTCCTATAATCTATACACATACGCCAAGAACCATCTTTCTTTTTAACAAGGACAACAGGGGCTGCAAAAGGACCGTTACTACCCCTAATCACACAAGTATCCATCGATTCCTTGGTCATTTTTTCTATAACATCTTTTTTAGTCAACTGATACCTATAAGGTTTCTGGTTGATCACTAAACTTTCATCTTTTAATCTTATCTTGTGATCATAGGCTCTAGTTGGGGGTAGGGTAGTAGATGTTGCAAACACATCTTCATATTCTTGTAATAAGGGGTCTAATAATACCTGATCATCCAACTTGGACACCATAGCTTCATGTTGAAATTTGCCTTCCCCTGCACTTGTTGACAAACTGAACATATGTCCATGAACTACTTGACTGTCTTTTGATAGGAGTTGATTCATTACTTCCAAAGAGCACAATGATAACTTGTTAGTGTGACTGCCTAGTAACTGATAAGTTTTATCCCCTACCTTAAACTGCATTGCCAAATCTTTGAAATTCCAAATTATGTCCCCTAAATGCAATAACCATTGATCTCCCAAGACTATGTCATAAATGGCTAAGGGTACAATAAACATATCAGCTTTAAACCACAGCCCTTGCATTTTCCATTCAAAGTTTTAAATCATTTTTGTACACATCAAAGGAACCCCATTAGCCACCCCACCTTCATATGATTTATTGTTTTAAATTGACAATTAAGTTTTAAATCCAAATTCTCATCCATAAAGTTGTGTGTTGAGCCATAATCAGATAAGATGTGCAAAATTTTTGTACCAAGGTTACCAACTACCTGCATGGTAGAAAAAAGAAGGTACCCCTGTTAATGCATGGATTGAGATTAATGGGTCAGCCACTATTGTATCAATCACAGCTTCTGGTTCTTGGATTTCATCTTGTTCTTCATCACAACCTCAATTTCTAATACAAAGATTTGTTTATTTGGAAACTTGTGGGTAGATGTAAATTTGTCATTACGCCAAAAGCATTCTCCCTTTAACCTTTTGGATTCCATTTCTTTGGTTGTAAGGTTTAATTTGTTTCTGTTGTAGGGTTTTGTATTTGTAGGAGTAGGAAGTAATGGTAAATGATTGGTATTAATAGGAGGTTTGACAGATGATATGGGTGAGGGATTAGGAATGTTGGGTGGATAAAATTTGCCATTGTTGTTGGAATTGAATCTTCGTTTAAATTGGGAAATGGTTTTATTGGCAGAATCTTATTTCTTGGACATTTTATAGGCTTCCTTCACTGTTTTTGGCTCAAACATTCTTACTAGCCCAGCCAGTTTAGGTTTTAATCCATTCAAGAATATACTCACTGCATATTCCTCACATATTGTCACCCTTAACAATTTCTCATCAAACCTTTCACAATAATCTTCCAACGAATCAATTTGCTTGGTAGAGGTTAACTCTCCCATAGAATCATTAAACATGGAAGTTGAGAACCTGTCAACAATACTGCCTGAGTATTGTGACCAAGACACCTCAGAAATAGGCATATTTAACTGTTTTACAAAAGAAGAGTGCCAGTTCATGGCCTTCCCTTCCAAATTAATTGCAGCATATCTGATCACTTTAAAATTTTCAGGTGTCTCATCCACATCAAAGAAATGTTCACACTTACATACCCAATCCTCAACCTCATTACCATCAAACTTAGGAAACTCAATTTTGCCCAATCGATAAAGTCTTTCTATTCTTGAATTCAAATTGTATGAATTTTCAGATTGAGTACCTAAATTACTAGATGACTGAGTATTAAGATTGTTTTGGTTGGATTGATTCAGGGTATGTTTGTCCAAGATTTGATTTAATTCAGAGAAAGACTTGTCAGTCTTCTCCATAAATGCCTCGAATTTTAACTAGGAAGTAGTGTGATGTTGAACTGTTTTTTCGATCTCAGATTGACTTCTTGTAGTAGTCATGGTTGTTTTTATGGTGAAGATATTATTATGATAAAATTGTAATGAATTGGGTAATTAATAGTGATACTATTATTATTATGTTGCAGGTTTGATCTTTAATGGCGGAATTAATGGTGGGAGCAGAGAATTGATTGTGATAGATGATGAATTGGAATAGCCAGATTACGAATTAACCCAACTATGGAATGGATTGATCAATGATGATCACTCCGTCTAGAAATGAAAGAACGGTGGAAAGAATCAAAGAAATGTCCGAACAGAGTAATAGAATGGTCTCGAGCTCCGATGAGGATCGTGTAGCTTTGATACCAATGGTACGTATTGAATTATTCATAGGGTGGTTATGGTGGTTATACGGTGGTGGAGTGGTGGTTTGTGATGGTGGAACGATAGTGGTGGTAATGATTACTCACCGGAGAAGATAACAGAGAGAGAAGAAGACAAAGAGTAGCTCAATCAATCCGTGGTTATTATTCAACGATATTAACCAATATTAATACAATTTATTACTAACTACTTATTCTCAATTCCCCCTTACATTTATTACTTATTACAAAAACAACCCCCCCCCCAGAATCCTTTCTAATACCACATTTACACTAATGGTCCTTCAATTCTTTATATTTTGCAATTACCACGTATCATTGCCTCCGCCACCCATCGCCACTACAACCACCCCCATACCAAACATACCCTCACTCTCATTTACGTTCAATTTCAAAATCAACCTACACACTCATTTCCCTTTCACATTCAAATTTCACTCCACTCACATCCCGTCTCAAACAATTTCACTCTTAACTCATCTACACACACTAATCTCAAATATGGGTGGGGAATATTTATTTCCAATTGAACTGGTATGCCCTACAAACCCTCGACCTCCCGGGGAACCTGTACACGTTACAAACTCTCTACCTCCATCTGATGGACCATTAACATGGACATATGAAGAGTGGAATTGGTCATTCGACTAGGTTTTTAGCCAACTGCTAATTACGGATGACCATGTCTTGAATTCAAAGGAAGGGTGCATCAGTGACCCTATAGAAGACCACATACCTAAATAACAAGAGGATTCCTCTAACTCTGTAGATGAGTGTTTGAAGATCAATGACCAGTGGGAAAACAAACGGTCAACGGATTTAGATTGCTCCTTTGATTAAATCGAGCATCTTTAATAATGTTAATATGACGTGTTTTATTTTATTACTAGGTTAGAAACTCATGTACGTATTACATGGATTGGATCAATAAAATACTTAATATATGTTAATAAATGGAAGAAATAAAAGAAATATTTGAGAAAAGAAACATTAAATAAAAAAAGAGAAGCGAGAAAAATATGTTTTAATGAATATACTTGACTAGGATAAAGAAGCGAAATAATTATGATTTAATTGAGGTGTATGCATGCTTGGTGGCTGAAAGCTGGTAACTGTAGTTTTCTAAATATATTTTAGTTTTGGCAGAGTAGCGGGAGCTTTTAACAAAATGTAAAATGACCAAAATGAGCATTAATGAAAGCTTGTATGTATGTATTTTTTTTATGTTAGTATAGATATTTGTGTCATTTACTCATTAAAAACTTGTATCTAGTAGGCGTTTTTTAAACGCTAGTACTAGTAGTATTTAAATATAGAGTTTTTTGTCCTAAACTAAAAGTTTCAAGCCACTTCAACCAAACAAAGTTTTTTATTCAATAAGAGTTTTTTTCTAAAAAGCTAAAAGCTCTTAAAAGCTCCTTGCCAAACATACTCTTAGCACACATACAACCAACACCATTAGCTTCAACATATAACCAATATGAAATCATCAACCAACTTCTTCTTCACCACCATAGTCCATACCATCATCAACACCAAACCCATCCTCAACTCCTTAACAACCGAACCGACCACCTTCCTCAACACTACCGCGATCACTCACAACCATCACTCCACTGTGCCGCTCGCTACTACCATTATCATTCATCACCACCGTCATTGCCCAGTTACCATCATCACCGGACACCATGGCCATCTCCAAAAGAATAGCATATATATATAGGCTAAGTATCCACAAGAAACCCAAAATTTTGAAGAAACTCACGCAAACCCATCTAGTGGCCCTGATTGTTCCATATCACTCACTAGTAAATATATTATTTTATGTTTTGAGGGTTATATTAGTCTTTTTACTCTTTCCCCCATTTAAAAATTTAATCTTCTCTTTCTCCCTCCTATATAAACTAAATCCCTCTCACACACATACAACCATTCTCTCCTCTCTCTCACACACAATCAGATTTCTCACCATCAGATTTCATCCTAACAACATTCAAAAATTGATTCCTTCTCCTTATTTCAAGGTAAAATAATTGATTACAAACATAACTAAGAAAGATGCACTGGCAGTTTCAACATCAAACGTTATTAGTCAACAGAATCGGTTCGGGTAAAACAGAGAAGGTGGGTAAAACAGAGAAGGTGGGTTCGAAGATGTTTATGGTGGGTTAGAACTAGAGGTGTTAATCAGTGACGGCAGGTTTGATTGTAATGGTTGCAGGTTGGATTGTAATGGTTTGGTGATGAAGATGAAGGTAGATGGTGTTAATCGGTGATGGTTATGAGAGACAGAACAGAGGAAGTTCTTCCACCTCTCGACTGTAATGGTTAGGGGGTTCATATGCAACAACATAACAAAAGAAATAAAACAAGACTTACTGGTATGTTCTTCCACCTCTCGACTGCTAAAAACCCTGAGTGATGGTAGATATCTTTCATTAATATTAATATTAATATTAATATTAATATCTGGACTTGCAGTAACAGGTTCATGTATACAAGTGTATTTGGATTTCAAATCATCTATTTGAAACTAGATCTACGGAGACCTCCGTGTTCATGTTCTTCAAGGTTTTCTTTTTTTACAGATCTATTGTTTTGGTAAAGTGTTCAATTAGTATAAGGTCCACAAAGACAAAAAGATGGAACTACCTTATGAATGAACTGTAAACTTTTTTTGCTTTCAATATTTGGCCCTACCAATGCAGTATAGTTTACCTTTAATGGTGGTGGATAATCTTATCTTTATTTTATTTTATTTATTTATTCCTTTTCTTTTGATGTTATTACCTATATAGATCTGTTTTAACTAAAGTTCAAGAAAGTATGTGAAAATATTTTAAAATAATAAAGATTGTTGATAGCTTGATAAAGTAGTTAAATAAGTGGTATTTTGTATTTGGTTTCAATTTTTTTTATAATTTATTAAAACAACACCTAGTAGCATACATTAACACGTAGGTTTACATATTAATTAACCTTTTTTTATATATTATTTAAACAAAAGTTACTAATCATGTTTACATGTAGGTAGCATACGTTAAAACTGTGAATTTTAATGTCTCTAACATATGCAACAATATGTGTTTTTTTTAACCAGAATGTGCATGTTTGTATCGGTTTTTTAACATCTGGAATGTATGTTTGCATCTGTTTCGTATGTAACAGCAGAACTATGTTGGTATAAATTAGTTTCTGATTTTTTTTACAAGATACAAAGGTTTGATTTTTTGACTTTCAACACCAGTTGAATATATTAATTAAAACAAAAGTCACTAATCATGGGATCAAATCTATGTTTGCGTCTGTTTCGTATGTAGCAGAACTAAGTTTGCGTATGTTTTCCGTCTGTTTCGTATGTAACAGCAGAACTAAGTTTGCGTATGTTACACATCTATGCAGTTATATAACATTCCTCCTAAGTTAAGTTTGATAAGCTTGATAACTAAATGGATAAAACAATGTTTGTTTGTATCTGTTTCGTATGTTTTTTGTAATCCAGATGGTTAACATACATTAAGACCGGGGGGTGGGCTTTACATGTAAATTGATGATTTTTGTTTTATTTTTGCACGTGAACATATTTTTTGCATTAAAGATGAAGATGATTATCAAGAATGAAGTGTAGACAATTTTTCTTATTTATGATAGTTATTTTTGCATTTTGTTGATTTTGTAATGACCGTTTTTATTGTTTTTAGCATTTTGTAAGAAACATTTCTTGTGTACATTTGAATGTTTTTTGATCTGTAAAGTTTTTAATTGATTTTATACAATCTATGTCTTTTAACGTATGCAACAAGAAATCACATATGAGACCGGAGTCTGTGCAATTTTAACGTACGCAACACTACATATGTTACTTATGTAACATGACGTCCTGACAGATTTAGGATAATGGTCACAAAAGTATGAGAGAGATGATGTGACATGTGTGGGGTCAACATGTCATATGTGCTTTTTCAGAAAAATGGCATTTGACCATTGTGCCCTTTTTTGTCATCTACCTAAATAAATGTATTAAAATAATGTAGAATCAATCTGGCCCATTGATCACTTTAGATCAATGGTCTAGATTGAGTTTACTGGGTTTCTTCAATTTGAATGGGTTTTTATTTTAACGTTCCTATATATATATATATATATATATATATATATATATATATATATATAGGGTAAGGATAATGTGGAAACCCTTGTTATATGGTAAACTCTGAAAACTCTGACTTCCCAATTTTTTATTTTTTATTTTTTTGAAAAAAAATAGAGCATGTAATATACATGATTTTAAGTTTTGACTAACACATGTTAAGCGAAACTAACATGTGTTAACCATTTGTTACCCAAAGACGGTTTTTTTTTAACAATGGCTCGGCCCTTTTTTGGTTTTTTGGCCCAAAATGTTTAAAATCATGTATATTACATACCCTAAAATTTTCATAAAAAAAATTCGGGAAGTTAGAGTTTCTAGAGTTTACCATATAACAAGGGTTTCCAATATAACCTTGTACTATATATATATATATACACACACACAGAGGGAAGGAAAAAAATACAAAAAAAATCCACCACAACCTCGTCGCCATCGTCGTGTGCTCGCCGGTCACAACGAGGACGGGCCTAGGGGGCGGTGTAGCCGTCCCAAGCTGCACCTCGACGAGCCTATGTCGTCCCCCACACCCAATGGTCTAAGTTTTTCCAAGCTTTTTTTCTTTCTAAATTGGAGAGTCCCGTTGTTCTACTCTGAAACTCATTTTTTAGTTTTAGTAATTTATATTTAAATGGCTTAGGTTCATGTTCTTCAGTGATTTTTTGTTTTAAATAATTGTTCATCTTTTAATCATAGTGGTTATTTATAACTTGGAACATAATGTTCGAGTATTTGTTAAAAATCGTTGGGTTTAGTTGGTAAAATCATGAATTTATTAGTTGTGTAGTGTCATTTTGGTTTATCAAAATTTCTGGGTGGAGTTCATTATCCTTATTTGCCTTCAAATGGTCGTTGGTCCATACCAATCATTCGAAGAATCAATGGAGTAGAATGAATCGAATTCTAAAATTGAACATTTAAAAACATTATTGTGCTTATGAATTTTGTAATGAATGATATACCTTTGGTATACGTAAAGCATTTTGACACACTTATTTTCCAATCTTTCGATTATTTGGCTCAACTTTTAATTGCTAAATCCTTGATTGACAGGCAATGAGAGAAGTATAAGATATTGTCAAACCATTAGTGCTTCTAGATCGCGTAATGTTTGAAATTGAAAGTGGAATTTGTATATGAATTCGAATTTGAAGTTCTTGTGTCTAATTCAGGGGTATTCATTATTTGGTTTCAAATTAACTAAATAAACCGAAACATAAAAACTAAATTGAATTCGTAATCTAGAAACTGAACCAATGAATACCCCTAGTCTAATCCGGCCTATACATTGATAAGTCTATGAATTTGATGAATGATACAATTATGAAAACATTGCTTTTTGGACAATAGTTGATGTCTACACTGTAGTGAAAGAAAATTTCCCAAACAGCCAATGATGTTGTAGTCCAGTGGTTACAATAGAGGCAGGAAGGTTTTCCCCTATGGGGTTCCCGTCCGAAACGTATCCGGTTCGAGTCCCGTTGTCTATCGAAAAAAATATACTCAATAGGTATGAAAGGGACTGGCTTGTGGGTAGGGATTCGAACTTAGGAAGAAAAGGGTTTCAAGTTAAAGGTTTTCACTGATCCAACAAAAAAAAAATCCCAAACAAAATCAAATTCGGAAACATGACATTCCAAAACCGACTTTCAAAGTGTTACATTCAAAGTTGATGACCTGGTTTCATCCATTCCTTAAAAGTTAAAAGTTCGTACTACATTAACTAGTTGTATTAACCTGCGCGCGTTGCGCGCTGTGCGATAGGTTTTCATGCTCCCCCTAATATGATGGAATACCATTTTTTACATTACAGCTTTTCGCACATCAAGGTTCGCTTCTCAATGTGCAGTTCATTCCATTCTATTTTGTACACTATAAAAAAGTGAGTATTAATATTTAATTAAGTAAACTAACTCTGTATACACGACCAAATGTGCAACAATCAATTTAACAATGAGCAATTCCAAAACAACATGTGTTGACATGTGTTGTTAGTTAGCATACAAAAATAATCAATCATAAGTGAATGTCTCTCTGGACCATCTATCCAAACATCCTTCCAAAACAGTGTTGCTTCCCCATTAACTTGTCAATAATTGAACTCGAATAGTTGAACAACTACATCAACTAATAAACCATGTTGTTGACTTTGTGAATGTCAACCATTAAGGGTACCAAGAGCTCATGCATATAACGCATGTTTAACAAAACCAGCAATGCCAATGTTTTAAAAACAGTTCACCTCATCTCGGAGTCAGCTTGTTTTGTTTGATGTTGTAATCGTAAGATATAATAAGAGAAGGAAGAAGGATTGTTTGGTTTTGTGTGTTTGTGAAGAGAGGGAGACAAATAATCTGAGATGAAAAGTTGGAGTTGGACTTCGCGGCGGAAAACTCAACATGCCACTCTCCGTAGAACCAAGTGCCGTTGGGATATGATTTTTTCATGGCAACTGCAGCCTTCTTGTAAATAGTAGAACCGAGTGCTGTTGGGATATGATTTTTTCATGCCAACTGCAACCTTCTTGTAAATAGCCTCAATGTAGGCTTCTCTAGCCGGCTAACTTGAACATTGAAAAGAGTTCCTTTCCCCTACAACAACCAATAATAAATGAGTTATCCGTCTAATATAGCATCAAATTGAAGTATTTTTTAGTAATTAGATTGATTTAAATGATCAAAAAGTTGAAAATTTGGAAACAAACGGACTGATTTATAGTGTAATTTTTTCGCTCTTTTATGGCTGTATGACGACTTCTGTACTTGGAAAAAATCCCATTGGTTGTCCTATGATCTCACAAAGTTGTCTCGATATTGTTTGCTTGCCAGTGTAGCCTACATTCATACAAAGTCAATGAAACGAACGTTAGTATTTGGTTAATGAAAGGCGGTCAAACATGTGGATAATAAGGTATTAAGAGATCTTCCTGATGCAAAAGGGAAACATTTGCTTATTTAATCAATGATATACTTCGTCAACTTCTTTTGAAAAGTCGAAGAGTCCTCCTACATCAATGATACACACCTAAAAAAGCGAAAGTTTCCTTACCAACAAACTATTTGCCTACTTAATGAAAAATCTATAGTAAATTAGTAATCTAAAAAGAATAACGAATTCACATATTTAAGAAAAACTAAAATTAAGGTCGCCAACTTCTTAAAATTAGAAGGGACTTTCTGTAACAGTAGACTCTAAAGGTATATTATAACCTATGGCATCTAAGTCAGCTAATTTATAGTAAAAAATTTGAAAAAAAACCATTCATTTTTTTCTAGACTCCATGGTTAGGAGCAGTGGGAAAAATCAAAAGCGGAGAAGGGACTGGGCAACATTAGACCATGAATTAAAATCATATAAAACAACAACAAAGGATGAAAGAAGTATACCATTTCACCAGCTATAGCAACTACTTGATTCTAAGTATGATTTTAATCAATGACAAACTCGACAAAGACATCATTCATTCAATTAATTTACTAATTCATAGAAGAGGTACGACAACTCACCAAGAGTACCGAACTTTTAATGTTCAAACAACACATAAAATCAACAAATTAAATAATAGTGCAAACGAACTTACCTTATTGGTGAGTTGTATGCAGCCAATCAATGTGCTTATTAATTAGAAATTTGCTAACCAATTTCATTTGTGAAATAGACTGATCTACCTGGACTTGGATCTTTTTGGCCACTACATCTGTGGATCCTCCGCCCCTGTATATGTAACCATGATCTTTTTTAGCATATACACATTCAAGTTAAACTTTACAAACTTGAAATAGAATAACTTACTGCAGATGCTCTACCACTTTCAAACCATTGTTTGCCGGTGAGTTTCTTTTCTTTGGTTGTTACAAGTGCCGATTCTGGTAACAGCCTGGTTTCAATACAATGCAACAATAATATGATATTATTATTATCATTATTTATTATACAACACATGGAATCAGATGATGGAAAACAATAAAATACGCTGGTATGCTACGTATGATACTTACTTGGCTCTCTCGAGGGCTAATTCTGCTTCAAATCTTTCTCTCCATGCCAAGAAAGTCTGAACAGTGACTGGTTCCCCATGTGGAACAATTATCTTAATATCATGTTCAATACACCCAACCAAAGTTAACAATCGCATAAAAATAAAATTCAAAATTATGTTTGAAGTCATGCAAAGATCATATTCATCTTTATCTGCCGTTTCCTCTTGAATATTGTAATTGCCGGTATCTTGAGCAAATCTTTCAGCAACCCACTCCTTAGATGAGGTAACTAAAGAGTAAATCATTGCCATTCCAAGATTCTCAGACGCCTGCAAAAATCAGTTTTAATGAGAGGTTGCATGATGAGGTGGATAATAACATTATAGAATAATTAAATACCAAGCAACATCATCACCAAAAGATGGAATTAGCATTCAATTTTATAGCCAGATAAATTTTTGTATATTGTATTACTTAACTCATCCTGAAGCTTGTCTGTTGGGTCATGAAGTTACTTAGCAACAAACCATACAACTAAACATAATCTACAAGACTACAACTAAATCAAGATACAGAGAACAAACAGAAGAACAATAACAACCTTCGAGTATTCATAGCTTTGATCGATGAAACCGTCGATGCTTATAATTCTGTAAAAGAAAACCAAAAGATTACAATTAGGGTTTAATTAAGAGCTTACTAACTAATCTAATCTAAGCAACAAACCATACAACTAAACAAAATCTACAACTAAATCAAGATACATATAACAAACAGAAGAACAATAACAACCTTCGAGTACTATCACCATCTACCTCCACCACACACCAGTCACCACCGCACCGTCAACCTCCATGAGCCAGTCGTGACGGGCGATGGCGGTGACCGTGGTGAATGTGTCGTAAACAAACCGGTTTGAAAACCAGCAAAAAGACCTCCACTGATATTAACTTGTTCAAACCAACACCACCACCAACCTCTGCTCCGCTACATCGCCGCCTGGGAAAAAAAGAAAGCAAAATTAGAAGATTTAACATAACTAAAAGAAAGAGACGATGGCGGAAGGCGAAAACCAGAAGGAAGAAAACCAAATCGAAACCCTAAATCACCAATACGGACCCTAAACCACGATTAGAAGCAAGAATCAGAGACGAATGGGTGAAAAGATAATAAATTAGGTACCTCACTGCGCATGCATCTTAGAATACTTTAGTCAACAGAATGAGCTTCGATTCTGCAGCGATGGCGGTAGACCTGATGGTTTCGAGACGGTGACGCCGACGAACAACCTGTAACACCGCGTCTGCGGGTAGACTTGCTGTAGCGGTGGTGACGGTGGTGGTAGCGGGATGGAGATAGGAAGCGGTGGGAATGGGATGAGGGTTAGGTGAGTGAGATGTTTTGACTCTGGTTGTATTGGTATCAGAATAACCAAACATGAAAGACGAAAATGACCTTGAATTTTTTTTAAAATAACAATAGTGCCATGATACTGTTCAATTCCTAAGGTATTTTATTAGTATATAATGGTTTATAGAAAAAAAATTTATTATTTCATATATAGGTGTTTAATAACCTATTTCGTCAAATATTATCTATACTACATTATAAAGGAGGAGATATGGCTAAAATAGTCACTTCATGTCAATTTTAAGATGACATACAAAAGGTCATAAGGTAAAACAACTATCTTTTTGCCAAATCCTTCCCTTTATGCCCCTATGTGCTTTTTGCCAAATTCTTCCCTTTATGCCCCTATGTGCAACATTTGATTACAATTATACAAATGACTAATGCAAGTCATCTCTATTATTATTTGTTTCACCTTTTAATTTTCTCATCTTTAATAAATTTAATTTGAGATTCAATGTCTCATATTTTCCTTTTATCATCTTCAATGATAAATTAAATCAACATCCCTCCATTTAATCTCTAAAACCCTTCATACCATTGCCTTATCACACCATTTTCTTTATTTCTCATGGAAGCAGTCATTGAATGATATTGTTCAACACTTGCAGTCTTGCACTATCGATTATTATGTTAGTAAGCTAACACTTGTAATCTTGTATATTCTTTATGTATATTTATTTATTTAGTTATTTAGTTTTTAAGCTTTTTGTTAGTTCTTATATATATATTTTTTTTCATTATTTTGTCCGTGTTTTTTTTTTACATTCTTTTTATTTCAATTTCTGTAAATTGTGGTTTCATGTTTATCACTCAATTGAATTGTTTATTTTTTAGGATCAAATCTGTTTTGTTTTGTATTGGAGACATCACAGCTCATCAACCCATTTCTATGTACATACATATTTTAGTTTATGTTATATTCTCTAAAGTAAACTTATTTTCTTCTACGGTTATAATGTGATATTCGCTTCCAATTGCCATTTTCATTTTACCCACATGGTTTACAATAAGGAGAGGGAAGCAAATCTCAGCTTATTGACATTTGATAGTGATGTGTGTGAAAGATTTATATTGTAATCTATCTTGTCAAGGCGCATAAACACACTCATAAGAGCTAGAAACCATGTCTTTCAGTTAACTACTCATATGGTGCGTTGAGTTGACCTTGAGCACCGCGCCCCTGGCGCGCACCTTTGACAACTTAGATTATAATTGGTGCTTACAGTCATGTATTCCTATGTCATCATTTGAGTATAAATTTGAAGTTTTGTTGATTTCACTTGAAATTTTAAAAATAAATTACATTTTTTCTCAATTTACTTTGAATGATAACATTAGAGCTTTAATGGCAATTTTCATTTTTTATAGATCCTAACATTATTAGAGGATGGCAAAACAATCCGAGCCCGATGGGAAGTTTGAAATATCACACATGTATATCGTATTGGCGTGTTCAGTGGGAAGTTCGGTTGGGCAAATTGTGACTGTGTATCGCATAAGCGTGTTTGATAGGAAGTTGGGTTGGGGCAATTCATGGGAAAAAGAATCTTTGTTGTGTTAAGAAAAACATTACAAACAAAGAATAAGATTACAACTACGACTCACCTATGTAAATAAAAGAAGAAACATAAATGATCAAATAAGACATCTTACAATCAATTACATCGCAACTGTAAATACTCGATGTTGTTTTTTTAAGTTTGGGTTCAAGAGTTCTGTGAAAAAATTATCCTCTTCTAATTTGGAACTAATGCTTTAATGATTTTGATACTTATTTGACATCTTTGTGTTTTTTAATTTACAAGTATGTGTATTGGATCTTTATGACATTAAAGTTGAATTTGCCAGGTAAAATTTGTTTCCTAGAAGGATTTTCCTCTCAAATTCCGGTGTTGCTTTAATTGATCAATGACTGTGTGTATATAAGCAAGAGGAGGACTTGCTTAAGAAGCGTCAAGAACTACGCTCCCCATATCATTTTCTTAGAACTTTATACAATAAGTCGACCAATACGAACCAAACTTTAAGGAATACATGTTTGTCGACAGGATTTACCCGCTGCAATGCGCAGTGGGAAAACTGCTAGCGTATTACAACTTTTTTTGGATCCGCCGCAACGCGCGGGTAAACCCACTAGTAACAATAAAATATGACACCGCAACATTCAATTCAATTCACCATAAATTTTACTCTTTCAAATATTGTCGATATAAAGCAATTACTCTCCATCTCTTTCTCTAGTTTTTTTTTTTTTTGAACGGCATCTCTTTCTCTAGTTACTCACGTAAACTATTGAAGGTATATTATTAAATTTTTATTCTAGAAAGAAAATATTGTACAAAATCATCGTCTGCCTGTTTTCTTCGTCACACTAGAGTTACTTTCACGTAAAGAAATATGTTACTAGATGAATGATTAGTCATATACAACTCTATATTTAGAAAATGTCAAAAGTTATTTAATTTTTGTTTATGAGGATCAAAGTCAATGAATTGTATTGAATACTGTTTGTAGTTGAATTTATAAAAGCTCAAGTATAAAACATCATGAGATTACTCGAGTATTATAAATTTATAACACACCATGGAATTCCTCAAAGCACCTACCCTTTTGCTTGTGATATTGAGTCTTACCATTTGTAGTCTTGTTAGCGCTCAAAACAAAGGAGGCTATTGGCCTACATGGGCTCAAGATAGTTTTCCACCATCTGATATCGAAACTGCTTATTTCACTCATGTTTATTATGCTTTTCTATCCCCTAACGAAGACACATTCCAGTTCGACATCGATGGGACAACAGCGACTATGCTGAATAGCTTCAACACCGCGCTTCACGGAAAGAATCCACCTGTCAAGACATTGTTTTCCATCGGAGGTGGCTCTGCTGGCACACAACTCTTTACCAACATGGCTTCAAGCCCTAGCTCGAGGGCGAGTTTCATTAGTTCCGCTATAGAAGTGGCACGACAGTATGGCTTTGATGGAGCTGACTTAGATTGGGAATATCCTCAAACCCAAGTTGACATGGACAACTTTGGCCTCTTGCTTGACGAGTGGCGTGTGGCGGTCAATGAAGAAGCTGAGTCAACTGGTAAGACGCAGCTTCTTCTTTCAGCCGCCACTTATTATAAGCCAGAAGTTACAGATAATGGAGTTCGTACGTATCCAGTGGCATCCATAAATAAGAATTTGGATTGGATAAATGCAATGTGTTATGATTATCACGGGCCATGGACTCCGGATGCAACTGGGACCCTGGCCGCGTTATATGATCCAAATGGCGATCTTAGCACTAGCGACGGGCTACAATCATGGATCAGCGCTGGGATCCAAAGACAAAAGTTGGTGATGGGGATGCCATTATATGGTCGGACGTGGACATTAGAGGATCCAAGTGTGGATGGTATCGGGGCTCCAGCTGTGGGTATAGGACCAGGAAATGAAGGAGCAATGCTTTACTCAGAAGTGCAGGAGTTCAATGCCCAAAATAATGCCAAGGTGGTGTTTGACGAGCCAACCGTATCTTATTATTCTGTTGCAGGAACGTCTTGGATTGGATATGACGATGTTGAATCAGTTGAAGAAAAGGTAGAATATGCACAATCACTTAACGTAGGAGGATATTTCTTTTGGACAGTCATTGGCGATCAGGATTGGAAAATCTCACAACTAGGTAAATATTCTGTCTTATTGTTTTTGTACACTAGTAGATGATTTTCATCTTTTGTTATTAACAATATGAAATGTTAACCACAATGGTCTTCTTTGGTATCTATGCATGCAGCTTCGGAGACATGGACCGATTGAAAAACCCATGGTATCTACACGTGCAAGCATCATTGTGTAATTTGATTAAAGATTACATGTTTACAATCTTACCCTAAACTGTATGTGTATATGTTTTTTAATAATTCTACATTCCAATTTGCTTGTACGTAAAGTTTGTTGTATAAATAATACAAAACCAACTTGGTTATGAATAAAAAAATATGGTATGAGATTCACAAATTTATTTTAAGTTCAAGTAAAATAATATTAGACACGTGTACCTGGTATTCCAACACTGTAGAGATGGGTGCTAAAAATAGATAAGTATTGCTTGATCCAGTTCTCGTTCAGGATGTACGATTATGACGACTAAGGTGATTTTAGATCTCACGATTTTAAAGAGAGAGGCAGGGAGCCAGGGACGAATTTTTATGTAATGGTGTTAATTTTTCATTAGTTGCTAACCTCTCTAATCATCTCATATTTATACACTCAAGAGAAACTATGTGTTTACTAGTGGGTTTACCCGCGCGTTGCGGCGGGATCCAAAAAAACTTGTAATACGCTAGCAGTTTTCTCACCGCACATTGCAGTGGATAAATCCTGTCGACAAACATGTATTCCTTAAAGTTTGGTTCGTATTGATCGACTTATTGTATAAAGTTCTAAGAAAATGATATGGGGAGCGTAGTTCTTGACGCTTCTTAAGCAAGTCCTCCTCTTGCTTATATACACACACGGTCATTGATCAATTAAAGCAACACCGGAATTTGAGAGGAAAATCCTTCTAAGAAACAAATTTTACCTAGCAAATTCAATTTTAGTGTCATAAAGATCCAATACACATACTTGTAAATTAAAAAACACAAAGATGTCAAATAAGTAACAAAATCATTAAAGCATTAGTTCCAAATTAGAAGAGGGTAATTTTTTCACAAAACTCTCGAACCCAAACTTAAAAAAACAACCTCGAGTATTTACAGTTGCGATGTAAATGATTGTAAGATGTCTTATTTGATCATTTATGTTTCTTCTTTTATTTACATAGGTGAGTCGTAGTTGTAATCTTATTTTTTGTTTGTAATGTTTTTCTTAACACAACAAAGATTATTTTTCCCATGAATTGGTCCAACCAAACTTCCTATTGAACACACTTATGCGATACACAGTCACAACTTACCCAACTGAACTTCCCATCGAACATGCCAATGCGATATAATGTTAGGATCTATAAAAAATGAAAATTGCCATTAAAGCTCTAATGTTATCATTCAAAGTAAATTGAGAAAAGATTGTAATTTATTTTTAAAATTTCAAGTGAAATCAACAAAACTTCAAATTTATACTCAAATGATGACATAGGAATGCATGACTGTGAGCACCAATTATAATATAAGTTGTCAAAGGTGTGCGTCAGGGGCGTGGTGCTCAAGGTCAGCTCAATGCACCATATGATTAGTTAACTGAAAGGCACGGTTTCTAGCTCTTATGAGTGTGTTTATGCGCCTTGACAAGATAGATTACAATGTAAATCTTTCACACACATCACTATCAAATGTCAATAAGCTGGGATTTGCTTCCCTCTGCTTATTGTAAACCATGTGGGTAAAATGAAAATGACAATTGGAAGCGAATATCACATTACAACCGTAGAAGAAAATAAATGTACTTTAGAGAATATAACATAAATACGTATGTATATGGAAATGGGTTGATGAGCTGTGATGTCTCCGAAATAAAACAGATTTGATCCTAAAAATAAACAATTCAATTGAATGATAAACATGAAACCACAATTTACAGAAATTAAAATAAAAAGAATGTAAAAGAAAACACGGACAAAATAATGAAAAAAAACATATATAAGAACTAACAAAAAGCTTAAAAACTAAATAAATAAATATACATAAAGAATATACAAGATTACAAGTGTTGGCTTACCAACATAATAATCGATAGTGTAAGACTACAATCGTTGAACAATATCATTCGATGACTGCTTCTAAGAGAAATAAAGAAAATGATGTGATAAGGCAATGGTATGAGGGGTTTTGGAGATTGAATTGAGGGATGTTGATTTTAATTCATCATTGAAGATGAGAAAAGGAAAAGGTGAGGCATTGAATCTCAAATTGAATTCATTAAAGATGAGAAAATCAAAAAGTGAAGCAAATAATAATAGAGATGTCTTGCATTAGACTATATGGTGTGGAGGAGGCCCCATCATCCATGATGCTCCTCCACCTCAGCTGCCACGTCAGCGTGGGTAGGAGCATCAATAGGATGATGGTCCTAGGGGTTTGGAGAGGCCCATCATCATTTAATGTTATTTCTTTTTTTTTTAATTAAATAATATTACATATTAATATTAATAGTAAAGATGTATTTAAAAAAAACAAACACTTAAATAAATAAAAAAAACGTACACTAAAAATTAAAAAAAAACATACACTTAAATAAATAAAACGTACAATAAAAATTAACAAAAAAACAAACACTTAAATAAAAATAAAAACCAAAGCGAACACCAAAAATAAAAAAAAAATACGAATTATATTTTTTTGCGATGCTCTCCTTCATTTTGAGCAACACGGGACGGTCTTCTTCGGGGTAGTCGTTGATGTTTGCTGTCATTATTCGCCATTCTTCTATTTGCCTATCTTCATTCTTTTGGCGAATGTTTTCCTCCACCCTCTTTTGCTTTAAGCGAAACTTTTCTTCGACTTCGCGTTCCTTCAATTTCTTCTTCTCTGCTTGAGTTTCACTAAAGGTATTTTTGAAGGATGCCAATTCAGCGACCAATGATTGGTTGATCCGCCTCCCATGCTATAATCGCCCGACTCTGAAGTTTTGGTTCGTTTGGCGCTTGCAACCTCGTTTGGAATCGGTGCCCATTTGGCACTTGTCTTCAAAACCGTCCATGCTCGAACATGAGGAAAAACATGGCCATACTTGTCTTCATATTTACGCATCGTCTCCTTGAAAATCATTTCCTCGTTAAACCCACTTGGAGGTTTCACATACAACGGATTATAAAACTTGATGAACTTCCCGATTGTAGTATTCATTTTCCTCCACTTAGAACTTATGGCCTCCTGCTTGCGATAAACTCCTTGCTCCATCAATTGGTGAAATTTGTTTCGTACTTCGACGTATAAACTATCTCCCGTTTGATTAGTCCCTACATTTTTAAATAAAACATATATTAGAGAAAAAAAATGTAAAAAGTATTGTATACTACTAAAAAAATAATTTTTTTTACCAACTATGGGAACTTTCAAAGTAGCCAAATACGCCTTCGCTAACGCTTCTTCTTCTATTTTCGTCCATGGGGTTTTTTTGGACGACCCTTCTTCTTTATCTTGACCTTGTTTTTTTCCCCTTCCCCTTTGAACGTTCGACTTGTGTTTCGGGCACAACCTCCTCCACCTCATCTTCTTTTTCATCTTCGGGTTCAAAAATGGATTGTCGTTGTGTTTGTAGAGATGGACGGAATGACGGAGTTTGCAAAAGTTGGGTAAAGGATTGAGGGTTATGGTGCATTTGCATATGATGAAATTGGTTAAAAGTAGTGGGGCTTTGGTGCATTTGGGAATATTGGGTGAATGGGTTGGGAGTTTGTTGGAAACCCGTAAATGTAGCCCAAGTTGGATCCATTGGCATTGTGTAACCCGGTGTCGTGAACGGGTTTGGATTCGGGTTGTTTTGATTACGTTGTGGTGTTTGATTCGGGTTTGGGTTGTTTTGGTAGGGATTCATTGCAAAGTATATAAATTGTGTTTATAAAAGTGGTAGAAACTTTTTAAAAAGTTGTGGTGAAAAGTGGGTAGGAGCTTGTGGTTTATATAGTATTTGATTTTTTTTTTTTTAAATCAAGTCCCAACCGTTAGATTATAGCCGTTGCCCAACGTTAAAATCCAATCCCAATGCAATAAATGGCCCGGCAAGAGAGGCAAAGAGATGTCGGCCTTGCCGTTGCCGGCCCTGGGGGCGGTGTAGCCCGGGGCGGCAACCGGCTGCCAGTCCCTTG
This sequence comes from Ambrosia artemisiifolia, assembly GCA_032199755.1. NCBI lineage: Eukaryota > Viridiplantae > Streptophyta > Magnoliopsida > Asterales > Asteraceae > Ambrosia > Ambrosia artemisiifolia. The sequence continues at coordinate 21,545,727 of CM063513.1, forward strand.
CCGTGTCCCATACCATATGGTCTTAGTCATTTGTACAATTGTAATCAAATGTTGCACATAGGGGTATAAAGGGAAGGATTTGGCAAAAAGATAGTTGTTTACCTTGTGACCTTTTGTATGTCATCTTAAAATTGGCATGAAGTGACTATTTTAGCCATCTCTCCTCCTTTATAATGTAGTATAGATATGGTAAGGATAATTGCATCCATCGTATATTTACCAATTAATAATTTAGGATTATGGGTAATAAAGTCAATGATCATTACCAATTAATAAGGCCTTGGTTATGTGCACAACCTACACAACTAGGGTTTTTTATTTACACAACCTTATATGGGCCGTTAAGGCCTCCACGGCCCATCGACGCACCCAACGACAAACTGACGGGCCATCAAGGCCTCCACGGCCCGTCAAAAAGCCCTAATACACTTCCAATCATTGGTAATCATTGGCAACGATTGAATAATGATTGTTTGGTTTTTTTTAAGTGTAGTGTGGGTGTTTAAGATGGGTTAGAGATGTGAATATAAAAATTTGATTTTTTATAAATGTTATTTTTTTTATTTGTATAATATGATTTTTTTATATGGATGTGAATATGAATGTTCGGTTTTTATTAACGTTTATATTTCCGAATAAACAAAACCAAAGATACGAACAATAAAATAAAATAAAACATAACATTCAAACATTTACATACAAAATAAAACATGTTCAAATAAAGAAAACGATAATATTCAAAATACAAGATCCAAATATACAAACTACGGACCCGACCCGTCCGGCTGACCCGACCCACCCGGCTGACTGGTGGACGCCCTACCCTGCTGACTGGTGGACGCCTCACGCGGCTGCAAACCCATATGTAATCTCCTATCATTCTCGCTCTGCACCAACCACCGTATATCCGCCCGCATCCCCTCCATATCAGCCCGCATCAACCCCATGTCAGTCCGAATCGACCCAATCTCACCCCGAAGCAACCCAATCTGATCCAGAACCTGCTGAAGTAGCTGGCTCGTGGTCTCAGGCAACCTAACAGCGTGATAAACGCGACCAACATGCTGTCGGGCATCAGGGGCGACCTCTGGCATCGGTACATCCTCCGGTGGATCGCCGTCGCCAACGTGTGGCATCTCCACCTCCTCGGCACGCGGCCACTCAATATGTTCCAGCGGCTGTGGAACAAAACGCGCGCCAGCATCGCCAGGTGGACCCCAAGCACGCTGGTAACATGCGGCTGGCCTGTTGTTCGGGACCCGGGCCGCCACCTTCATCTGCTGCATAGTCGAAATATTTAATCGCCTGAAACGTACAACAATAACAATAATATTAAATAATAATCATACTTGGGCAGCATCGGCTTCGGTAATCTCTGATCTTCAATATGGACCCACAAGTCGGTCGGGCATACGCGCAATGCTATGGCGGTGACCAACCCACCAATAGGAATAGTCCCGGCTGAATGCCTATGAGGGTAGCCGGTAACGTAGTCAGCAAAGCACTTGTGCAGTGCAACCGGCCTCCCTCTGAGGACGGAGTACAAAAAGAAAAGGTCCGTCTGATTGACCCTTTCGTTAGAACTACACCGCCCGGAAATAGACCAGGTAATCACGCGATGTAGGTAACGAATCAGTGGGTCCCTGATGTTGCTGGCCCTACACAGGATAATAATAATAAAATTATAAAAATTTCGGCAGAGTTTCCTCTGTTTTTGTACGAACCAGACAACACAAGTCGTCGTTCGCCGCATACGCTACACCACCACCGATAGTGGGCCACCACGACATCAGCATGTCGTCAGGCAAAGTGGTCAGGCCTGCAACGTACATATCCTGGACGAGCTCGTCCTCGGTGTACCACCCTAAACACCTCGTAGCAAAATCGCCCATCGAATACGTGTAGAGGTGTCCAAACATCCTTAACTGTATCTCAGGATCGTGATCAGCATCGAGATCCGCACCGGCTGGGAGCGGCGTATAGATAAAGGTCGAGATGACTCGACCGTAAGCGGCCGATGCACATCCTGGTGGAGGTCCGCAAACATCCGCCCCCACGGGCTGTCGGCGGGGATCTACTCCAAAAATCTCGTCGCCCCATAAATATCCTGAAGCGCAGTCCAGTCGATGCCGTGCGATGCGGAAACAGGATGCGATTCCATCTTTTCCCATCGGGCGATCTCATAAGGATCGTGGTGGGACCTGTATACCCAGTCTCTCATATCACCAAACGCCATAGGATCCCCATCATCAGGCGCGGGAGCACGCTTCCGTTTAGGTGCCATATCTGCAAAACAAAACAAAGATCATTATGACAACAAAAATTTGGGCAGAGTTTCCTCTGTTTTTGTACGAACCAGACAACACAAGTCGTCTAAAAAATCCCAAAACAATAACAATAAACGAACTAAATACCAACTTTATGTTTAGGCGCGCCTAAACGTTTAGGCGTGAGGCGCGCCTTTATCTTCAGACGCCTAAACATAAAGGCGTGCCTTTATGTTTAAGCATTGTGTTTTGGCGCGCCTTTGTGTTTAGGCGCCTAAACACTAAGGCGCCTTTATGTTTTGCGCATTGTGTTTTGGCGCGCCTTTATGTTTAGGCGCCTAAACACATAAAATAATATCAGAAAAAGATTTTATTATGCCCCGCGGACCGCGACAGACCTGTCTGCAAGTTTTCAACCTTCCATTAATGACATCTCGAGCTCAACCCCAAATACCGCCCCCAATGCACTCTAAACGCGTTTATAGACCAACCCTCTTGTCCCTTGTCTGCCCCTAACGTCCAAACTTACCTCACATGAAACCATTACACAAATTTTGACCAAATTCCTCAGATCTACTATAATATATAAATGAAACCATTTGTGGGACACTTGGCATGTTCTGAGGGCTTCTTAGATTTTTTCCCGCTCATTTGTTCATTCCCTTATATGCGATGATTTGTTCCTTCCCTTATAGTCTCCTTTTTTTTCTTTCCTGATTATCGCAAACCCTAACAATAAAACAATCTTTTTTACAATCTATACGCTAAAATTCACTCTTTTCATTAGTTTCTCACAAACCCTAACAAACAAATTCATCGTCTCTCACAATCTACGCTGCCAAGTTCAAGATCTGGACGGGTAATCTTGCTTTGCCCATGGATTTTAACAGTTTGATGTGTTTTAATTATCCAACGATTAGAACATATTCATGATGTATCGGCCATGTTTTCTATTTTTCATCATTAAATTCTCTTAATGTTAACTTTAATACACCCACTCTATCACGCTCGGTGAAACCTCATCATCGATTCAATCGTCTATGTTTCTATCTCAAATTTATGGTATTTTACATTTTGATTTTTGCTTTCAGGTTTATTTATTTATTTTTTTTTTTTTGCTCATTCCCTCATCCACATTGAAGCCCTAAAAAAGAATGCCACACATCCTCATTGACAAGTCCCAAGCGATTCATCTTCTTTTAATCCTAAGGTTTTCAATTCGTTCTCTAAAAGGTGAGTTTAGGTTACAACTACCTTGCTTTTATTGTGTGATTATTTTCACGATTTAAGTTACGTGTGCTTTTGGCATTAGGGTTTCATGAGTGATTCTTTAGGAGCATGGATCGTCAAAACCAAGAAAGGGATAAACAAAATCATTTGATTGTTGAACTATTTTGATTAATACCTTTGTAATCCATAACCAATGTTTCGGTATTTAACAATTGTTTTCTTTTCAGTATAATCCTAAATTTGATTTCAAGATTGTTTTTTTTAAATCTCTAGACTTAGTTTGATGTATATAGGCTGGAAGCACCTGCTGGGAACTTTACTGCATCGAGCATAACATTCAGGTTTACCTATTCTCTTTTGCTCTCTAAATGTACTTCTCTGTTTTACACATGAAGATGTCTAACTGTTGTTGATTAACATCTTTAGTTCTTCTTCACTACAAATTTGAATGGTTTGTTTGTAGATATGTTGTAGTTATGCGGTGTTTGAGTACCATTTAATTCGGTGGATATTGTTTGTATTTAGTGCATTTGCTGTTCACGAGCTTATCCAGGCCATGATGAAAGCAAAACTTATAATGATATGATCATCTTGACACTAATTTGCTGATTCTTCACATTGTTGCATATAAAATTGTTCTTATTAGAAAGGGAAAATGGATTTTAACACCCTAAATTATTGACTATTAGCCGCTGACACACTAAATTACAAAATTGTTCACCACCACACTATACTTTCAACTTCTTGGCTTGTGTCATCCTTAGACTAACCATGGTTAGTTTTTTTTTTGCTGAAGGGGCCATTTTTGCTGTTGTGGCATGGTGATGTGGCCATTTTGGCTGATGTGGCATGGTGACGTAGCTATTTTTGGTGATGTGGCATGGTGACGTCATGGTGACGTCATCATGCCACATTAGCAAAAATGATTACGTCAACAAAAAAATACTAACCATGGTACTTGATTATTTGTTTTGGTATTGCATGTTAATATTATGTTGGATATATTGATAAAGGTCTCAAAAAGGTTAATTGAATCGCAAAAGTAACCAGTTTATACAAATCACTTTGTGTCAATCTCCTCGGTATAAGTCGTTAAGAGTTATATTAACACTCATTGGTAAAATAGATAGAAATCATGTCAAGTTACTTAGAATATTAATTTAATCCGAAAAATATTCGTTAATCTGAAAATGTCAATAATCAACATTCATCGTAACTTACTTCCTTTGTATAATAAGTTATATTCGTTGTGAATAATAATGTAGGGAATCCCGTGCATCGCACGGATACTAAGCTAGTTTCTTTATAAAACCCACACAATTAACCATTTCGAAATACACACATCAAACGAAAGCTTTAACTCAATTAAACACACACACACATTCATATCATCTGCTCTATCATTTCTACACAAGAAGCTCCGATTATTATCTCATATTCGTGACGAATTGGAAGCTTATTCTTTGGGTTTTAACTCGGTTTTCTTTCGCTAATTTGGACAACCAAAACCGTGAGTTTTTCCAATACCTTTTGCATAATCTTTCATTTATATCAGTAGTTTAAAAGCCCTCTATTAGTTGTATCAAACATAGCCTCTAAAGGTTCCAATTACAAATTCTAAGGATAGGGTGTTCTATGCATTTTTGGGGATTTTACCTTTAAAAATTCATAGAGCTTTAAAATTCCATAACTCGCTTATTACTAGTCTAAAAATTATGAAACTTTGTAGACTTGTTCATATGACTGACTAAGAGTTTTAGAAAAAGTTTCGGGATTCTTAGAAACCGTATAGTATTTTTAATAATTTTTAATATGCTTTAATCATGTTTAATTTATATAATTCCAATATAATGAGTTTAAACATGAAAATTTCCAGGAATATATCTCAACATGTTAGAATAATTTCCAAATCATTTTCCCTCTGTTTTGGTACGATTTAATATGTTATCTCATTTTTATTTGTTAAATTAGTTTTAAACAAATAATATTCATAATAAATAGATTTTTATCAGATGAATTCTATAAAATTTATTATGAGACCTTTTAAGTCAGTAGACTAAGTTTTTACAGAAACTTTTATTTTTAGAAAGTCTTTAGTATTTATTCCGAATTTATGTGTTATTTATCATATTTAATTCATATAAATTCGTATTTAATTCATTTTATTATGAAAATTGGTGGAAATATATTTTGACATATTATAAACATTTCCACATCAGTTTTCCTCTATTATAAAATGTTTTCATACAACATCACATTTTAGTTAATAAATTAGCTTTTAAACATATAAAATCTATATTAAATAGATTTTATTCATCAAAACTTTTATAAAAATTATTTTGAGACCCTTGTGGTCAGAGTATGAAGTTTTCATAGAAAACTTTATTTTTACAACCACTTTACATTTTATTCCCAAATTATATCATTTTAACAATACAAATTAAATTAATACTTTTATATAAATTACGAATTATTTTCTGAGTTAGTTTCACTATTTTATGAACTCATAAAACATCACATTTACAAAACTCAATAACACTTGTTATTTTATTATCTCATTTATTAATCAATAGAATCATTTATATTTGATAAAACAAATATAAATAATTATAGTTTTATATTATCAAACTTATCCCAAATATCATCACTTACATTATATAACTTGGTAAATATTTTGTAATATTAACCTAAGTTATACACACAAAGCTTTCCAAGTATTTTCACCTCGCGATACTTACGAACTATATATTCTAACGCGACGCGTACATTTTTATTACTAAACTTAAAAACCCCAAAGCCTAGACTTGACAACCTAGATGCCTTAGATTAGGAACCCTAGACTCTTTTAAGCTCAAACACTTAATTCGAACACTTGAAACTTTAGGTTGAGTCTTTGGGATTCGTCTCGCTTACACACGCAACGCTAGCATTTTACTCAATTAACGCAGGTGAGTTTACATAGCCCCTTTTCACTATTTTACAATTTTTGGGGTGAAACATGTTACAACATCAAATTACAATTCAATCGCAAGTGTCCATGTGTTATTTTATGTTGCATTATGACTTGAACATTTCTATGGTAATCATCGCATTCTAGCATAATCATTAACTCCGTACAAGCCAACGATACACAATGATAGATCTATTGGACTGACAACCCCACTCGGATACGTGTACCTCCTACATAGGTAGCGTGGGTGATTGTTATCGCACATAACATAATCGAGTGGACCATAAGTGTATGGCCTCGATCGCTTTAATCTCGTCATCAAGGTTTGATTATACATCGCTTTACCTGATAGTAATTTTGTTCTCATATATGGACTAGACTTAATGTGACACACCGAATTGTACAAGTTTTTATTCAATATTCAAACCTATGTAATTCTCACCAACTTTTGTTGACCCAAATTTTTTTCAAACTCAACATGTTTCAGGTTATAGCAATACTTGGAGATTAGAGTTCATGCTTGAAGATGTTTATTTAGTTTTTCTCATTTGATGTACACAACTTTGTAGAACAAGTGTATGTAATTTATTAATCAATTATTGAAACTTATTATTCACCATGAGCTACTGAACAATCATCCATACGTGACATCCTGATGTTTTCGCCATTGGTTGGGGTGTTACAACTTCCAACCCACTTTGCGTAGCCTCCCTATTAACATAAATGGACAGTTAATCTTTTTGCTACCCGAAGACCTTACTGTGGCTGTAGTTTGGTATTCGCCAGCACGGTTGCATCTCAGGTCTATCATAATTTTTCTTGCATTATTTCCCGTGCCTTTTGAAACAGAAAGTCCGGTCACTAGGACGTAGCCGCTAACAAGGGCTCTATCGTAAGCCCATTGTTTCATCTCTTCAACAGACCCGAATACCTGAAAAATTTATACAAGAGTCTAGTCTAAATTCATACTACTCTAAATTATATACTACAGTAATTATATACTAGTTCAATCCAACAAACCCTAAAATGTATAAAGATATACTAGTGTAAATAAATAAACGCACCTGCTCGGTTTCATACGAAACATCCGGGTTAGGTTCAACTTTTATGTTAACACCTTCATAAGCATCTTTCTGGTTGTCATCATTCGGGTTAGAGCCGTTATAATCTTTCTCGAAGTCCTTAGCACCACTCCCGCGCGAATGGTAACTCCCGTACGTGTACTGCGGGTAGCTTGGTGGCACGAAAAATGACTCCTATTCCTCCACATATTCCTGGTTGAGATCGGGCAGCATGTTCCTGTCATTACCACGAACCCCGGATTTAACCTCCTGTTCACCAATTTGACCCTTGGATTCATACCCTACGCTTTCAGAGACGTAAGACTCGTTCCCAGACAGGTCAACGGTTGAAAAGCTTGGTAAATATGTCATCGTGAGACCGGGAAGTCGAGATGGGACGAGGGTTTTGGTGGTGGTGATTTTTAAGTTTTGGTTGAAATGGGGAAGAAGCTGATCACGTTTTGGTTAAATCTGAGATTATTACGGGTCGTCGAGGCATTAAATGTCTAAAACTAATACATTTTTACGGGTCGTCGTGAAGTACCTTTTCAGATTTTTCAGTCTTAACTCCCTGCTTTTGCAAGGAGTTCAGACTGACACATCGTACCTGGTATCTTGACGGGTCGTGGAGGCCTCCACGGCCCGTCAGTTTTCACTTTTTTGTATTATGACGGGCCGTGGAGGCCTCCACGACCCGTCAGTTTTCCCTGATTTGGCCTTGACGGCCCATCAAGGCCTCCACGGTCCGTATAAAGGTTGTTTAGGGTTTTTTTGAGGTTGTGTAGATAGTATCACCCATTAATAATTATATCTAATGTTGAATAAATTAGTATTTTATTATAACCCCTTAAACTAGTTAAATAAATGAAACTTATAATTCATTTTTAAAATATATTTTCCAAAGCAAACATAATTTATAGGGAACAATAATTTCGATATGTGTAGGATAAACATATGATAATTTCGATATGTGTAGGATAAACAAATGATGATTTTAATACATGTAGAATGATATTAACATGTATATGACATATTTTGATATTTGTCGGATAAAGTGTTAATGATTAATTAATTGTAGATAGAATAATTAATGTGAGAACAGTTAAACTCTTTAATATTTTACCATGATGTTATTTCTTTATTCTCTTCTCACAGTAAATGATATTCCTTCTATATATATAGGGGAATGTTGAATAGGGAACCTTAAAAAAGTGAGGAACCATGCATTTAACATGTTAAATATATCATTAAAAAATCAATTTAAAAATAAAAGAATATCTTTTTAGTTTATGTACCTGTATATTATACAGGTTAAAAATAGAGTTAATTACCATTCTGCTCGTCAGAAAAGTACGAGTGTGCAGCCACTCCAATCATGCCATGCGGCTCCATAAAAGACTGTACACTCTTTTTCTCACATCAGTATTAATTACCACGTGCACATGTACTAATATATTGGGCCGGAGGGAGACACCTCTTAACTTGGGCCCGTGCCCAATGACAGGTTAAAAGTTAGTGATATTTGGCTCATGCATGCCTTATATAAAGAGGACTACCCCCTCTTTGTAGAGGCATGTCAGGTTACACTAAGTAAGCCAACATCATTTTTGTATCTGTACTTTGGAGTCGTTTCGCCCTCTTTGCAGTCGCCTCCCTTCATACGATCATCATCTTCCTCTTTCTTATAGATTGGTTCGAAGTCACAAGTGTTGTAGAAAGGATTATAACTTATATATTACATTAAATAAAAAAATATTATTATAATTCATAACCATCTAGGTGTCCGATTGTTTTACCAAGTCAGGCCTTTAAACAAAACAATACGGCATAGACGCATAGTTCCATTATAATTTGAGTTTAAAATTACTCTTTCATACATTGCCGGCCTTGTTCCTTGCAAATATAATATCAACCAATTTCTTATAATAATCAAACCAACATAAAATTATCAATCATTTTAATATAATAATCAAAGTAACATAAATCTTCAAATGAGTTAAGATAATTACTTACTTCCTTCTTTTCTTGTATAATGGGCAATCGCTTAAGACAAAAAAGGAATCTTTTTAGCTCCACGTATCCAAAATTTATGAATCGGTGATTATAAAACTTGTTCTTAATAGATTATATGTATTTTAAAGGGTTAAAAGTAATATAATCAAGTAATCACTCTCATACTCAAGTAGAGTATTGATAGGCTTCTTATAAATTTTAACAAATATTTAAGTTCTATTAAAAAAATGTGCAAAAGCATCATTTGCATATTCTCTCCATCACATTAAAGTTAATTTTATAAATGTTATACTAGATGAATGTTTAGAAAATGTCAAAGTCAATAAATTGCATTTAGTCGAGTATAAAACACCTTGGGATTACTAGGCTTTTCCTTGTGATATTGAGTCTCACCATTTGTAGTGCTATGAACGGCCCAAACAAAGGGGGTTATTGGCCTTCATGGTCAAGGAACTTCAAAGATATTGAAACCACTCTTTTCACTCATGTTTATTATGCTTTTATCAACCCTAATAACGTCACATTCGAGTTAGAAATCATTGAGCCAGCCTTGCTTAGAGGATTCACTACCACCCTACATCAAAAGAATCCAAAGATCAAGACATTGCTTTCCATTGGAGGTGCCTCAGATGACCTATCAAGAATCTTCTCCCGCATTGCCTCAGCACGTGACTCGAGGGAATGTTTCATTCGATCCACTATACGAGTAGCACGAGAGTTTAACTTTGATGGACTAGACTTTGATTGGGAATTTCCTGAAACCCAAAAGGAGATGGAAAACTTTGGCCTCTTGCTTGATGAGTGGCGTGTGGCGGTCAATGAAGAAGCTGAGTCAACTGGTATGACACAGCTTCTTCTTTCAGCCGCCACATATTATAAGCCCGAAATTCCATTTGATGTTGTTCATACGTACCCAGTGGAATCGATAAATAAGAATTTGGATTGGATAAATGCAATGTGTTATGATTACCACGGGTCATGGACTCCTAATGCAACTGGGACTCTAGCCGCGTTATATGATCCCAATGGCGATCTTAGCACAAGTCACGGGCTAGAATCATGGATCGATGCTGGAATCCAACGAAAAAAGTTGGTCATGGGGTTGCCATTATATGGTCGAACATGGAAACTACGAGATCCGGCTAAAAATGATATCGGAGCTCCAGCAATGGGTATAGGACCAGGAACTAATGGAGAAATGCGTTATGTAGACGTGCAAGAGTTCAATGCCCAAAATAGTGCTACGGTTGTGTTTGACGAGTCAACCATATCTTATTATTCTTTTAAAGGTACCTCTTGGATTGGATACGATGATGTTCCATCAATAATAAGAAAGATAGAATATGCACGCTCACTTAAAATAGGAGGATATTTCTTTTGGGCGGTCGACGGTGATCAGGAATGGAAAATCTGCCGAAGAGGTATACATTTCATTTTGTCAATTTTGTATTCAAATATACATGAGTTTAATCTATCTTGCTTAAACACTAATTTGTGGATTATAATGGGAAGATGAAAAGTTAAACTCAATGATCTTTTTGGCATCTATGCATGCAGCTTCGGATACATGGAATTGATTAAAAACCCAAGGAGGGCTAGGAGTGGAGTGAAGTGTGCTTCATCGGTGTGAAGTTGGTTTGCTTTTTTTTTTTTTTTTATCCTATGAGAACTTCTCAAACTTTATTTGCCTTTTAAGCATAAATAATAAATTCTCCGGGTCAGTAACATTGTAATATTGATACATTCTTCATCTTATTATCGGTATTATGTACCTTTTGTATGAGTTGTTAGATGTGGAAATAAAGCGTATTAAATAGTATACTTTTATGTACACAACTAGTTATAGGCCGGTCAGATTTATTTAGGTAGGAACTAGACCAACAAAAAATAGAGTAAAATACTCAACTGATAACAAGATGAGTGTAAACTAAATTTATGTGATTAAAATAATAATTTTAATAGTTGATAAAAGAAACAAATTCCTTATTTAATTTAATGTTGGGATAAATTTGAAAAATTAAGTCTTAAATCAAAATTGTCAACTTAAAGAAGATAACAAGCTGGATGGTGAATGGTAAAAATTGTAAAAGATATTGAGTAACATATGGGTTTCATCCCCCTGCATTTCAATTCACAACTTAATCAAGACTTGGGATTTCAATGTGCAATTGTTCACGCATATTTTTTTATCGACAAAAAAAATAAATCTCATTCCACCATAAAAATCGGTTACAACTAGTGAGATACTAGGGAAAGCAACAAAACACCCAAATCACCCCTAGCTACGTATTACATACAAACTTGCAACAAATTGAAACTCCCCCATTTCTCCCAAGTCAGCCTACTCTGATTTAAACGTTGTTTAATCCAAATAAACGTCAAAGCCTGGACCTCACCGAAGATGGCATCATTGTGAAAACGCTTACTAGCAAAGGTAAGATCATTCCTAGCTTACCACAACACCCAACAGGTCGCAAGAATTACCACTCTAAATACTCAACTTGAGGGGGAGTGTTAGAAAATAAAGAGCCGTTGGACTACATCTCATTCCTTGATGTCAAAGAGCCGTTGGCCTTCAATCAAGGAGTATCTTTTTTTATTATCATGTTGTATTTTTTTCTATTTAAGAGCTGTATGTTTTCTTCTTTGTAATCAAGAATCAATATTCAAATACACCAAAAATAATAGAAAAAAATCAGCTCTGATTATCAAAAACTAACAGGAAGTCTCCATGGCAATGGGCTCTTCTAAGGCTGCAAATGAATCAACACGAACAAACGTCCACAGACACATTATCGAATGTTCACGACACAGTAAACGAACGGGACCTCTATTCATATCCGTTCATTTAACTAACCGAACAAAATTCATTGTTCATGTTCATGTTATACTAACAAACAAACACATATGAACTTGCCGTTGAATGATTCACGAACTGTCCGTTGAATGTTAAGTTTGTTCGTAGAGCTCTTTCACATTGTCCGGCTTGCAGTGGTATAGGACTGCAAAGTCGTAGCATGTACTTTGTATCAGTTCAAACGACATAATTAAACTATTCATCACATCAAATGAATTAATTTCCCTTAAGTAGTTTACTCTTCTTTTCACTACCATGATGATAATCCTGTGACTTGATATTAATAAACATGTTTGAGAATATTATCCAGTGAGCAAAAAACGAAAACAAGGTAACATAACCGAGACAAAAATACTAAAAAAATAAATATGTAAAATAACCCAACCTTAAGATATAATGACCTACTACAAAACCTAAAAGTGTGATGCTAATAAAATGAGTTATATCTTTCGATTAAGAACACTAAAATGGTTCTTTACTTAGTTTTTTAGTTTTTTAGTTTATACTCACATAGCCCATTGTTTTATTAGTCTTTTAACCTGTTACATAAAAGCCCACATAATAACTGGGCTTTGAGCCCATTTCATTCGCCACTGAAACCTAGCTACATTACATAACCCTCTTTAGTCTTTAGTCTCTGATCTTCACGGGACAACGCCGCCACTCTCATTCGACGATCGCCATGGTAACTTTACTTTCCCTAATCTTATGCTTTCATGGGTACAACTTGTTATTGAAGTTCAATGCAACTTATTATTGTAAATGTAGATCAAATACTATTTGCTTCGATTATAATATTTTGGTTTATTATTTTTTAGTTATTAGGTTTAGAGCTAACTAAAGGCATGTTTACACATGATAGTTGCAGTTTTGGTTTGATGCTAGGTTGTTACCATTTCATGTCTGTTAGGTGTAATCAGTTATATTTTACGTTAGTGATATGAGTTGGTTTAAGAAGAAAGAACACCCCTACCCCTAACATAAAGCATCCTTTTTTTGTTTAGATTGTAACTAATTAATGAGGGATTTTAATATCAAGATTATACTTAATAGTCATGAAATGGTGACATTTTTGTATAAACCACAATTTACAGCTATCTTCTCATCATAGAAACAGCTACATTTAGGATATAAGTGGCAAACTATTACATTAAAATGATTAGCATCAAGCCATAATTTCTACTATTAATAGGTTTAAACTCTGTGCCAGTTGTCTATGTGAATACAGTTGTTAATGTTAACGTTTGTTATGTATGGTGATTGATTCATTTTCTTGGTGGTGAAGCTCGGGTGGCTAGTGGGGGATTGGGAGCAGTGTTGTAAGAATCGTTAGGTGCTAGTTGGCTGGTGAGGTCCCGACTAGTGATTAATATCAATTAGTATGAATTAATCGTGATTAATCAGATTGGCAAGTAATTTCTAGTTTAATATATATACACGCACATTTTTATGTGTAGTCTTTTTAATTAGACATGTTTTAACCCCTAACTCGACTCATCTTTAGGTATATAAGATTAATCGCTCTAGTTTACAAGTTTTGGTTGGAATCTGATCGAAATTTATCAGATTTTGGCCGAAATTTGGTTGGAACTTGGAATCGCTAGACGGCCACCGACTAGCAATTAATCGGTGATTACTCGGTGAACCTCTGACTAGCGACTAATTGGAGGCTATGCGTGATTTTTAGAACCATGGTTGGGAGTTCTTAGATTTAGTTTTTTTTTTTTTTTTTTTTTTATGTGAACTTAGGAGTATAATAGTCGTTTCATTAAAATTTAACAGAAATTGGATAGTCTTGCATTCCAGAAAACACAGATTAAGAAGCCCGTAGTATCTAAAATGGACCAAAGCAGTAACTTTGATGTGATGTTAGGAGTATAGTATTAGTATTAACAATCAAGATTAGATTGTATATTTGTATAGCAAAATAACTATGTGTATTTTGCAGCCGTCACACAAGACATTTATGATTAAGAAGAAGCTGGCGAAGAAGATGAGGCAGAACAGGCCTATTCCTCACTGGATCCGCATGAGGACCGACAACACCATAAGGTATTGGAACATGTTTTAACTGAATTAACATTTTTTATATGGTTTTATTTTGTTCTTGACGTTGTTTTTTATTTGATTCAGGTACAATGCTAAGCGCAGGCATTGGCGCAGAACCAAGCTTGGATTCTAAGTTGTTTTGGAGTTGGGTCAAATTCAACCAAGGAATCAAAGATGGCAGTTATTTGTTTTCTAGTTTTTTTTTTTTTAATTTGGAATTAAATATGACTTTTATGTTGGCCAATTATGGTCTCCTTTTTAGTTATGCAACTGATGAATTATTGCTTATGATCAAATGCTGTTTATGATCTTTAAGCAGTTTGTGTGCTTCAGCTCTCATGACATAAGTATTTATCAAATGCGAAAATGATTCTTGTTAAGTTTCTTTTGTGACCCAAAAAACAACCAAATGAAAAAAAAAATATAGAGCTTAAAGATACTGCAAATGAACCAGACTAACTAAATAGACGAATATTAACAAACTTCCTAGGTCGTTAAACAAACCTTCTTTGCTAATTTGATATGAGAAATAAGTATTAGGTGTCTATAATACTTATAGTTCAACCCCAACCAAGTAGAGATTAGTGTGTAATTTAGGAATGAGTACCTTTGCCTTTCGAAAAAAATGTATTATGCTTGTAAATCTTGTATCATTTAAAAGTTCATTTATAACCTAAAAAACCAAGGCCAATAGGGGTGTGCAACGGTTCAGAACCGGACCGCACCGACCTGAAGTGGAACCGTTAAATGCTAAATATAAGAACCGGAACCAGGCCGTATAATATTCTACCGGTTTTGTTCAAAACCGGGTTAAACGGATTAAATCCTAAAATTAACAATTAAAAAAAATACAATTTTAGTAAACTTAAGTTGTGGTTTCGTTACTTTCATAGTTATATAAATAACCTATCATTTTTCTAGAAGTGCACGGAACCAACATATAATTTTGACATTACGAATAATATGTAACACACATTAATAATGTTACATGTTACATTACATCATTGCACGATACATTATGAGCAACCCGTATACCTCATAAATGATTTTGTAAGCATCGGTTATTGCTTTAAGGTATTTACTATCCCTTATCGTACTTTATATGTTTTATAGATTATATAATTTGAATGGAACTCATAACTCAATAAGTTTGTTAAATGTTATTTAGTTAACATGACATGAAAAATATTATTTTTTTACAAAAACTAAGACGTAAAACTAAAAATGTTGATGGTTAATTTATAGACTATTTAAAAAATCTCACTATATTAATAAGGTTTTTAAATATAATATCTAAAGTTTCAACCTAACCCGGTTCTAGCGGTTCTTTAAATGGACCCGCGGTTCCCACCCAAACTGAACCAGGAACCGTTTTCACTAGAATTTAGAACCGAAACCAAACCCTAAATATGAAAATATGGTTCGGGTCTAGCGGTTCGGTGTCGGTTTCCCGGTTCTTACGGTTTCAAACCGTGAAGTCCTCATACCTAAAGGCCAAACCCCTCAACTAGTCAAACCAAGCTATTTTTTATTGTTTTGATGATCTTCTAGACCTAAGCTTAGACGGTTTGGTTTGGTTTGGTTTGGTTTTGCTAAACCAACATGAACACCCTATAAAGGTTTCCAAATATTGATATAAAATTAGGAAATCTATAAAAATTCCAAAAAATATTACATTCACGTCTTATAACCGTGGTTGTAAAAATCCTGCATAGGCTCCGATTAATCGCTACTCGGAGGTTAACTGAGTAAACACCGATTAATCATTAGTCAGTGGATGTCTAGAAACTCTAGCCAAATTCCGGTTAAAACCTGTAAATTTTGGTACCAAAACCTGTAAATTCTGGCAATTAATCCTATATTTTTAAAGATATGAGTCGAGGAAGAAGTTAAAACATGCCAACTTAAAAAAATTACATATAAAATCCCAATCTGATTAATCCCAATTAATCGCTAGTCGGTACCTCATCAACCGACTAACACTAGCGATTCCTACAACACTATTCATAACTTTTACAAGGCAACCCAGTAAGGTATTCATCAAAAAAAAAATATTAAACAGTTTTTGCAAAGTAGAAGAAAATTGAAGGACCAAACTGAAACTAAACAAATGTACCGCCAAAATCAGCCAATCAAAACCCACCCTTCAACCAGTCTGTTGCGACCCTAATAACTTTTCCCGCTTTTTCTCCTTTCCCGCCGCCCTTATAGTTATTCTATCCTTCCTTCATCACCATTTCCCCTACTTTCTCTCTCTAGAAACTCCTTCTCTCTCTCTCTCTCTCTAGAAATGGCCTCCTCACAGAAGATGACAGACTACGAGCGTAAACGCCTCGAAAACATTAAACGCAACGATGAATTGCTCGCTTCACTCAAAATCAAATCAAAGCTCGCTGATCTCTCTGCTTCTTCAAAACGCCACAGGTCTCTCTCTCTCTATTTGTATACATATACACACACACATTTGTAGATTATGTATTTGCATAAACGGAAAGATGTTGAGTGACTGCAATTTGGTTGTGTATGTTGGAATATAGTATTTAGGGTTTTACTACAGAGCCATGTTTATATGGGCCCGGTTTATCTTTAAATATTGTAACCCTGTTGAATATAATTCAATCGAGCCCTATAGCTCGTTTAGGTACTGGTACTTAAAATGCTTGGCACAGTACGCTATTTGAAGTTAAAAATTGGTAAAATGCCTTTACCGAACCAAAAGTACCAATCCCGAAAATACTATCTGGTTACCAAATTTGTATACCAATGCCGGTTCGGTTTCAGTACCCAGTACCATTTGCTCTCCCCTACTATATCCCAATGGTGTATTGTTGCATTATTGAGTTTCTGACTATGTCTGTTTTATGTATATTTTGTTATGCACAGAGCAGAAACTAAGTCTTACAAAGTTAGCCCGGAGAAGAAAGCTAGATTTGAAACACCGATTGTAATTCGTAGATCTTTAAGAACACAAGGAAAAGCACCAGACTCTCCCGGGTTAAAAGATGATTTCAGTGAACCAACTAAAAAATCAACAACCCTAAAATCACAAATAAGCCCTAAAGAGTCGCCTAAAAAGTTGGGGCCGATTAGTATGAGAGATGCGAATACTTGTACTGAATCGGATGAAACGCTTGTGAATAAGATTTTGAGTGTTTGTAAAGAGTCTGAATTGGATGGTGATGGTGAAAAGAAGTGTAGGATTAGGGCTTCGGTTGATTTGGAGGCGATGGAATTGGAGCCTGAGAATATTGCGCGTGTTGTGCCGAATAGGATATTGAGTGTTAAGTTCTTTCCGTCTGCGGATTTGAGGATGGTTGCTGTGGGTAATAAGTTTGGGGATTTGGGGTTTTGGAATGTTGATTATGAGAATGAAGAGGGTGATGGGATTTATATGTATCGGCCTCATCCGTCGCCTGTTTCAGCAATTTTGATCCATCCATTTTCCTTGAATAAGGTAGTTTCCATACAATGTCTCAAGTTTCAGCAATCTTTGTTTTTTTATAATTTTAAAACATCTCACTTGTTGATCTTCATTGGATTGATAAGATGTCATACTTGAGTGTTAGTGTTGCAAATCTTTTAATATTGATATGTACAAACAAACTTAAACCGTAAATCCCACATAAAGAAAGGGTCTGGGAGGGTGTGATTAGGGCAAATTTGATCTCTGTACCAGGGGATACATAGGTGCTCTCGGACTCAAAAAGTTACTATTGTTATTGTTTCCTTAGGTATAGAAATGCAATATATTTAACATATAGTGTGGCTAAGGATGAACAAAACAGACATTACTAAGATTAGTAGCTAAACTGTTGTTAACAAAAGCAAAGTGAAAAGAAAATGCATCACTAACAACCTTAGAAGTAACTATACGTTTCCCTAAAAAAACAATACACCGAGGCAAAACTAAGGCTGAGGCTATGACAAAGAAAATTGTATGCAAAGAAAGGACCCTAGAGACGAAGCTAAAACAAACCTATATACTCCCATAAAAATTCATAACCTCGATTTTCATCGCTTCGTATCTAGTGTCACTATAGTAGATATGTGATCTTGAATTCTTGATTTTATTAATGCTGACATGTACACATTATATGATGCACAGATAATTTCAAGCTGTTATGGAGGTCTGGTACGTTCATTAGATGTTGAAAAAGAGACATTCGGTCTAGTGTATTCCACTGAAGATGCAATTTTTTCTATGTCTCAACAACATGATGATGTGAACTCCTTATATTTAGGGGAGGGTCATGGAGTAGTCAGTATTTGGGATGAGAGGTCTGCCAAGTCATCATTTTCGTGGGAATTACATGATTCTAGGATCAACACCATAGATTTTAATCCAGAAAACACGAGTATGATGGCTACAAGTTCTTCAGATGGAACTGCCTGCATTTGGGATTTGAGAAAACTTGGTAACAGCAAACCTAATTCTCTTAAGGTGATTACTCGTGAGAGGGCTGTACATTCTGCTTATTTTTCGCCTTCAGGAGGCTGTCTTGCTACAACAAGGTACACTGCATCTTTTTTTTTAAGTTTATAGGGATTTAGTTGAAAGTAATGTCAGCACTTAGTAATTCTGATATGTTGCTATGTTTTCATATAGTCTTGATGATAAGATTGGAGTGCTAAGCGGAGCGAATTATGAGGATGAATTCTTGTTATACCATTACAATCAGACAGGCAGATGGCTTTCTTCATTCAAGTAAGCTTCTTTAAATTTTTCAGTCTACTTTAATTGGGGTTCATAAAGTTTTTTTCTAATGATTTATATAGTTCATAAATAATAAGGCGAGATTAAGCCGCTAAGGTGTCCAACTCCACAACCTAGAAAAGGTTGA
This sequence comes from Ambrosia artemisiifolia, assembly GCA_032199755.1. Taxonomy (NCBI): domain Eukaryota; kingdom Viridiplantae; phylum Streptophyta; class Magnoliopsida; order Asterales; family Asteraceae; genus Ambrosia; species Ambrosia artemisiifolia. Next base: position 21,564,995 of record CM063513.1, read on the forward strand.
GGCGAGTATGATGGTCTGGCTTTATAAGAAGTATTTGAAGCAAGTTTGAGCTTTTATTTGTATTGGGTAGATGTTGCTAAATGGGCAGCTTGGGCGGGTTGGTAACGTCTCAAAAATGTAATTTAGCTAAATCTTTTGATTAACCTTTTTGACCTGTTAAAGTTAGAACAAAACACAAGTTTTCTGTATTCTCTAATTGTGTTTTCCTGTTCTCTTTTTCTTTGTTATCTGGAAAGCAGAGGTGTATGGGGGTGGGATGATTCATACATCTTTGTGGGAAACATGAAGAGAGGAGTTGATGTAATCTCTACAGAGCAGAAGCGACTTGTGACAACTCTTGAGAGCCCTCATATGACTGCAATCCCGTGCCGTTTTGATCCCCATCCCTTCAATCCCGGGATGCTTGCGGGAGCCACTAGTGGCGGCCAGGTCTATATCTGGACTTAACTGACCTCTAAATGGCAAGTAACATGTAAAATTTTGAGAACATCTCTCTAGCTTTTCAGAAACCATTTGGTTTATATAATTTATGATATGTTGTTAATTTGTTATTAGTGTTGATCTAAAGCTTCCCTTCATTGCCTGTTAAGACTTAAGGTTGTTGACTTTGAGACTGTATACAATTTTCAGTGAGTGTTATTTGGTCAATAGCTTATCTAAAGCTTTCTACGTGTTTTGCTCAACTTGTGTATCAAACTTGGATAATGGCCTTGTGAAGCTATGAAGAAGGACTTATATAGGACATTAGGACTTGATTATGTTAGGATTGGCCTTTTAAAGTCAAGTCCGAGATATTTTTAAAAACCCGTCTATTAGCACTTAGCAGATAAAGAAAAAGGTTAGTGGGAGCCCAAAAAAGGTTTAAGGCGCAACAACCGTATTATACTGTAGCAAAGATTAATTCTTTTGAGTATAATAAGTAGGAATCTTGATTTTTTTTTTCTCAAACTGTTGGGTCTTTCTCCTTGCCGTGTGTTAGATCCACCCCTACCTACATGTGTAGTTAGAGAAAATATGTCGGATCTGGTGCATATCACCTAATGTAGAAGTAGGGGCGGAACAACAAGAGGGTTCAGGAGGGTCCCTTGACCCTCCGGCCGGCTAAATTTCAATTTACTGAAATATGCACAAAGAATCTTTGTAGTAGTTTGAACTTTTAAAATATCCCTAGTAAAATAGCTAAAGTGAATGAGAGGTAAAATATGTATAAGAAATAAGAACCATCAATTTTTTTTCCTGACAAGCCTTGTCGGAAGCAGTAAGAAATATGAATACAAAAGAAGAGATAGTGAAAGGTGCTATAAACATTTTTCATTTAAAAGATTAAAATCTAATATTTTACTGTGTATTTATTGTGCACTTATCTTTTGATACCATCCCCTCCAAAGATACTCTACATGGATTTGACTTTCAAGATAAATTCATATAGGTTTTCATTTATTTATTTTTCATATAAAATCATATTTTTTTAAACCTGTACAGTAGATTATTTCATATTATATAATTTTATATTTTTTTAATACATGTAACTATATAACTTTCATCATGTATATATATATGCCTTTGTTAAAAAGTACTTTAGCAAACAAACTCAAATCATACTAATTTATGCTTTCACAGGTCCATTAGATAGCAATGAAATAATAATAATGATCACGCTTAGCAGAGCCCCCGTATCAATTACGTCCATTCCTCTCGTTAGACCGTCTATAGCACTCATAGCTACGGCTCTAACTCGATTGTTTCCTAATAATTGTTGTACCCACAAGTCACATTAATTGGTTGACCAATAGTATCTCGACCCTTAACTACCAGAGCGTTATAAATATTAGGCATTTTGCCTGGTGGAAAGGCTACATCTAGTACCGGACCAATGATTTGGACGAATAATATGAGGAAAGTGTATGAGTTGTTGCACATCTAACTTAGATGTCAAAACCCATCAAAACGACTTAGTTTTGATTAAATATAACCAAACAATAAATTTATTGTTTTAATTCCCCTTTCTTCTATAAATTAAAAGCTGCCGTAAATTTGGAATTAAGTCTGAATGGTTCAGCTCTTAACTATTCCATCCAAAGCCTTTTTTAAGTTGAAACAAACAGTTTAAATGCTGAATCATTTAAAGCTGAATGGTTCAGGGTTTTATTAAGAAGCTACCAAACATGCCCAAAATATAGTTATTTAAACGATCTCGTGAAAACTTACAAATAAAACCCATGTATTATCAAAGTTTTACTAAACACCATGTTTATAACAAAAATAATACTTTTTGTATATTCTAGTAACATTTTAATATACACTAATCAACTAAGTGCATTTATATTTCTCAAATTTTAGTAAAGTAAAACCTTTATCACTCGTAATAGATTAGAAACTCGTGTTACAATGTGTTTTTCTTGTTATCTTAGCATAATACTAGTGTCAACCAATTCTATACATGATCACCTACTATAAAATATATTTTTTTTTATCATTTTGATAACAACAAAAATTGTAAATATATGACAAAAACTTGATTTAACCACTCACATGTTACATATCTTCTAAAACATAAACATATGTCCCAAGTCAAACGATTGACAAAAGCAAATAAATATGTCCAACCACTACACCATGGTGTGACCATGCTCACTGCGGATAAACCTTGCAAGCTAAAAGTTAATGTTGGATTCAACAATGAAACACAATCTTTGACACTTAAGACGAATCAAATTTAATAAGTAACGTATCACTTAATCGCCCCGAAGTTCTGGTTCAAAGCTTCTTCCATTGCCAGATTCTACTACAGTCTACAGCTTTCAGCACAAACTTGTCAAAAAGTCTTAAGCTTTTCTAATGATGACACGCCTTTCTCTCTTGTACTCAACTTCATCCCTCTGATGCATTATTATCAATGCTCTCCTAACCTGTTAACAAAAATCACTCAATTATTTATTAAAAAAACATAAAAAATTACAATCATAGATGTCATGGCATTTTATATTAGAATCTTACTGTTGATTCATTAAGACCCATTCTTGTCAGATCATCAATTAGCCTTCTCTCTGATAAATGGCTTCCTATTCCCATTCTTCTCTTAATTTGGCTTTCAGCTTGCTGCACACAGATTAATATTTAAGAAAATAAAAACACTTTTAACTTTGGCGAGTCCCTATACTATAAAGATAGGTACAAAATATTTTAAAGGAGATCCCGACCTTTATTTCATTTGCCATCTCGGGAGTAATATTAATATGTTGGTTTAGTCCAGATTTTGCAGCATCCATGGTTGAATTGTTGAAAAGCCTGAGAGCTTCCTGAACATCATTACCATCTGCAACATTTGACCTAAATCATAGAAGATTCACAAAAGGAAGAGTTAGTAAATCTAGTGTTGGGATCAAATACAAATAGAATTAACGTGGTAAATATAAAAATAATTAGGGTAATTATGTTAACACACTGCAGTTTTATCCTTCATTTTTTGTAGTGTAATTACTCTAGTTCAAAACTAATAATAGTTACTCTAGTTATTTGTACATTTAGTAGGCTAATTTCATTTGTGCGGGATCTCAGCCCAATAAATTTAAATATTAGTTACAAGATTAGTAATAAAGGCTTATTTAGTAACTTACAGTCTCATCTTTGCTAGTGACTCGCTCAACCTTACTATAGCTTCCAACTGTCTTACAGTTATTGGCACAGCAGTTGATTCCCCAGTTTCGTTTGCCTGTCGCCTCATATCCTACATCCAATACAAAAAGTCCACATTTCATGACATTAAGTAAATCTAATTTAATAAAAATTCTAAAGATAACAATTAAGCATATAGTATTTGTTATGGCAAAAGGCGAATACCTGTCTTATTGTAACATAACTCTGCTGTAACGATGTGGCTGCAGAATCTGATAGCCGAGGCTGACTCGTGGTTCGACAGTACTGAATATACCTGCACAGAAAGATTAGTCAGATTATCGTTCAACCCTCACGTACAACAATCAAGTTTTAGAATAAAATTAAAATATTACAAAAGGGACATTATTTTTTAAAGTGCACACTTTTTAAGCCAGTTATCTTCTTTGGTATCCCTGGGATCATTGCTTGCATTAGCAGATGCATGGACTTTAATGATATGTTCAGCTATAGTCTGCATAACAGATATAAAAACTGTTGCTTAATAAATCGTTTCAATTATAAATTTATAATTCAAATTTAAATTTAAAGAAACCAACCTTGTCTTGCTTGAACATCCTAACATCTTTGACGATGAAGATCAAGTCAAATCTTGAAAGAATTGTAGTCTGTAAATCTATGTTATCTTGTGCAGTCTGCAATACAAAAATACTGTTAATTGATCGGAAAAATGATTTGCATGAAAATTAAATGTTTATCTGTGGCACTTTTTTATGTACCTTAAGATCATCATAACGCCCTGATGGAGGGTTTGCAGCTGCAAGCACAGAGGTTCTAGAATTGAGAACAGTGGTTATTCCTGCTTTAGCAATTGATATTGTTTGCTGTTCCATGGCTTCATGTATAGCAACCCTAATTACAAATTTTTATACAATATATCAGAAATTTAGTAAATATAAAAAAGAACCTGTACTTTAGCAATTGAAATGTGGTACTTTAACCAAACCTGTCTTCTGGCCTCATTTTATCAAACTCATCTATGCAGACAACACCACCATCAGCCAACACCATGGCTCCTCCTTCCAGATAGAACTCACGCTGAATCATACACAATTTCAAATTAGATAGAAATTTAATAACACGAATAACAAAACTTAAAATATACCATCATAACAACTTACAGTGCTATTGTCACGAATGACAGAAGCCGTAAGCCCAGCAGCAGATGAACCTTTCCCAGAAGTATATACAGCTATAGGAGCTGTCTTCTCCACAAATTTAAGAAACTATACACAAAACATCAATTAGATTTAGTACTTTTAGTTTCAGTAGCAGCAAAAGATCAAGTAATAGTTTAAACTGACCTGAGATTTTGCAGTGGATGGGTCCCCCAAGAGCAAAACATTAATATCACCCCTTAGTTTCACACCATCAGGCAAAGTCTGTATAAACATAGGGGGTGAGCTACCAAATAATTAAATGTAGACATAAAAATTTAAGAACAAAGTTGGAGGTATACCTTCCTTGATCCTCCAAACAGAAGACAAGCCACCGCCTTTTTTACATTATCATGACCAAATATGGATGGTGCAATCTTGTCGCATATGTTTTTATATACGTTACCTTCTGATGCAAATTTTTTGAATTCTTCAATCTGAAAACACAACGAAAAAATAATAAACCTGCTCAGTATGTTTTGGTTGAATAAAAATATCAGCTTAAATTGCTTTTGTAGAAGAAGTTGCATGCATTGCCTTAGAACTTTGTTATAAGATAAACATATTACCTCTTCCGTAGTAAAATTTGCAGGGCCACGAGAAGCTTCATTAGTTTCCTCGATTCCTACAACTCGTATATATGGCTGTCTAACTGCAACTGCTCCTTTGTGACTAGAAAAACACCCAAAAACACAAAAAAAAAGTTCACATTCAGCAAAAGTTTGAAAAGCATGAAAAGTTAAATGTCAATGCTGAATTAACGGCATGCAAAATATTACTTTGTAGACGATTTAGCCGCTTGAAAAATGCTGTAAATTCCCATAATAGTCAATCTTGTACCAGGCACAATTGTTTGTACAAGATGTCGGTCTACAGATAGAAGCATGTTTCTTGGTAGCTCCCCAGTTGGAACATCCTTCATTTAATAAAAACACATAAACCAAACAGTTAATTTTGTGCAAGAAATTACAACAGTAAAAACTTCAATGAGTCAATGTTCTTACCTCAGGGTTCTCCTGAAGCTTCAACGTCTGCTGATCAACATACTTACTCCTATCAGGAACTACAATCCATGGATCAATGGGACATGGTGTCTCACCCATCTGTTAAAATTAGAACCAATTACATTTCATACGAAAACAAATTCAAATACAATTATATAAACATGATGTAATAATGAGCCAGAGAGCGTGATTACCTGCGCTACATGATCACATGATCTTGGAACAATCGCTCCGCCCAACCCCGGGCGGCAAGGAACCACCTTCATATTCTTACAGTTCTTACACACCAAATGCACATAAGTTGCTTTAGCCTTTGTCCGAGAAGCAGCAATTGTAATCCCAGATATCTTAACCAGTTTGGATATATATTGAGCCTATCATTAAACCATAGAATTTAATCAACCACAAATAAACCAAGCAACCTAACAAAAAATTCAATAAAAGCAAGGTAACAAACCCCAAGGGATCTCATTGACACAGGATCCTCTTCTGACTTCAACAAAATCTGAACCTCCCCTGTTTGTGGCTCTTCCATTTCACCGGTTTCACCGGCGACTCTAGACTTCAAATTAGCATTAACCTCTGCTGCAGCAGTTTCAAACTAACAGAACAACATAAAATTAGAAAATCATAAAAACAGAAAGTAAGATACTGTCAGCATAAATCTTATGCCTCATATTAACAAAAATACCTTTCTGTAAGCTTTCATATAGTGTTTATTATGAAATCAAATGTACGCAAAACACAACATAAAACTACAAAATCGTAACGATATTTTGCCCTAACTGAACAATATGTTAATGAAATCCAATGTACTAACAGTACAACATAAAAATTACAAAATCATATCAATATTTTACCCTAATTGAACAATACATCCTAACAACACAACATAAATTAAATTAAAAATCATAACAAATGATTAACCCTAATTAAACAAAATGTTGATGAAATCGAATGTACAAACAACACAACACAAATATAATACACAAATTTACAAGTTAATTTTTCAAACTTATTAATCAGGTTGAATTTAATAACACCATAATTTTTAAACACTTCAAACATTTTAACCGAAATTTGACGGCTTAATCCCCAATTAATCCCAATTATTACAAAAATCATTTTACCCTAATTAAACAATATATAACCAAAATCAAACAACATAAAACTACAAAATCATAACAATAATAAACCCTAACGAAACAATAAATTAACAAAATGAAAAGGAAACAGTATTAATATACCAGAGGGAGGTAATCGGAGGGGTTTTTACGGAGCAAGTCACGGAGATCTTGATCCTTGTCATATGTGAGTAGATCGGAGAGGTTGACTAAGAGAAACTTAGGGTTTTGGATCAGGCTTTCTCTGTAGGGAAAGACGTTGGGCTCGTTCGGTCGAGCAAAGTTACGAATGAACTCCTTGAACTTACGGAGGACGGTGTGACGTGTGGCCGCCTGTTGGTCGTGGTCGGTGCCTGGAGGGAACTGTGCTTGGTCGCTGTAGTATACCGCTCCTTCGTCCCATCCAGACATCTTATTGATTAACAGAGGGTTTGCTTGCTTTGTTTTTCTCTGTGTGTAGAAATGGTGTGTGTTTGTGTGTGTGCGGCTAGGTGGTGTTTTTGATATAATACCGCCCTATATGTCTGGTGTGTGTGTGTTTTTTTGGCGGGAAGGATATGGCGGGAAATGTGAGGAGGGATTGGGTAAGCGTGGGTGCAGGGAAGACTATGTGGATATACCTTTTGTCAATATTTTATTCATATATAAAAAAACTGATAATAATATAATGAACGAACCATTAAAAACTAAAATTGAATCCAACGGTATACCTTCAATATGGGGCTAGTTGTTAACACATATTTTTGTTACATATTAAAGTCAGCATATACTAACTGGGTTACGCCCCCAGTTAAAAAAAATATCGGTGGAAGAAAATACTTTAAAAGTCGGAACTGTTGTCAGGAATTTCTAAATATGGATTATTAAATATCAACCAACAGGACAAGGTTGGTTTGGATTATTAAAATGTAATTCCGAGGTTCAAACATGTAGAATTTTGCATTAGACTTGAATTTTCTAAAAGTTTGTAATATAATTTTGCCTATTATATGACATTCGCTCGTTTTTGGAGAAACAAACAACTTTAAGTGGCAAGTAAGAAGAAAACTAAACGTTTATTATGGTTAAGTAAACAGTATCGTCGCAATTATGAGAAACAAAAACCATCAATTTGAAAAGTAAAGAAAAGAAAAATGAAGGATAATTCTGATTTGGAGAATTATTCAAAGGTTTAATTGGGTAGAAGATAATTCATATGGGTTCAAAGATAAATATAGTTTGGTATACTTGTTTTAATGGTTTGAATGATCAAGTTTACTATATACGCTTATCTAGTTGGTTTGTTTAATTATTTAATTAGTATTTGAGGGTTTATCTAGCTGGTTTGTTTAATTATTTAATTAGTATTTGAGGGTTAGGATTAGTTTATGTTTAGCATAAATACAGCGTCACGTATTCAATTCTATTCACTGGCGAAGCTTAGTTGGGGCGGTCGACACCCCCGGATTTTCGCGCACGATTATATAGTAGCCGCATAGAAAATTTTGAAAATATAGGGTTTCGACCCCCCCCCCCCCCCCCGAAACTGGTTTTCGACCCCCCGAAACTAGTGACTTCCGACCCCCCGAACCTTCGGGTCAAGCTTCGCCACTAATTCTATTTGGCCAAAAACGTTCGTGAAAATTGGCCTAACCCGCCCGTCAACCCTAAAGTTTACTACCAAAGAAGCCAGCCACCATAAAAGACCAAACCAGAATTGGTCCTGAATACAAAATGGGTAAGCAAAATGATTTTAAATTCTGGTTTATCAACGCAACTCAATTGATCACAGTTTTAGGCCCATGGAAATGGCCATTTTTTCTCAAGATTGTAAAACATATGCACACATTTGACACAAAATATAACCAATCATTGCTGTTCATGTTTGTTGGAGCCTGGAGGCATTATCCTGTATATAGGGAGCTCAATGTAGCCGATAAAAGCATCATGTGACATCATATACACCGAAAGCGGCATCATAGCCATCATATTTTTACCATTAGTCATCAAGGGGAACAGCAGTATCAAGCCTCACTTTGTTAAGCCGAACAGTTCCAAGAATGTACTCAGGCAATTCTTTTTCTTCCCTTCCCTGCAAATTACAAAAGAAATATCACAAACTGAAATAACCTCCGTACAAAAAAAAAAAAAACGGAATATGATTTATACAAGAAAGATACCTCGATTAAGATGGCAAGATCAACAACGAGGCTTGTTACATATCCAAGAACGAGACCAATGATACTCTTTGCAACGGATGACGACCCAATATCTACATCAATCTGCACAAGGAATCACAAAAACTGTAAGGTATTCCTTCTAAGAAAAGAGTTTAACCACTTGTTCAGGACTAAAGTGTCCCTCAACAACAACAAAAAAAAAACGATCAAAGAATCAATGATAAAAATATCTTAGAAGTCCTTGAATTTATTGTTCGGATGAAACTACGCCAGCAACTGATGTAATATTTGAATAAAACTATTCCAAAAATGATTGTTGCGTTTACTTTCGGGACAATCGAATATAAAAGTTCTTGAATTTATTGTGGCAATTCCAATCCATAACCGGTAAATGCATGAAAGTGGATTATTTTTCTCTAACGGGTCAAATTAAAAATGAAAACTGGTCACTACTGGAAGTCATCCAAATCGAATCATTAAAAAAGTGAGGTCATCATTGCAATAGAATTTTAACACATGATGTATTTGCAGATATCAACAAAGAAAATAAAATGTTTGTGGATCATCCCAACCCGTCACATGCCAAGTTCGACCAGTAAACTAAAAACTGAAGTATGGAATCTTCTTATAAATAGATGAAGAAAGAATAAGTATATACCTCCAAAAAATTGTCTTGTCTTAAATAGTTGCAAGTTACAGCTTTTCCCAATAGGCAAGCTTTTGACCCAACTGCACGTTTCACCATCCAATACCCCTGTTCACCACTTTGTTGCTCAATATCATGAATCCAAAATTCAAACATTACATCAAGATATTAGGAAATAAACATGCCTGTACAATGCTTGGAATCAGTTTGAACCTTGCATCACGAAAAGCGTCATTCCCATCAATAAATCTTCCCAGCAATGAGTTTTTATTTACAGGTCTGTCCGCGGCATAATAGAGAACTAGGCTGTAGTTTGGTTTAGACGGAACCTAGAAGAAGGGTAATATAGTAAAATTACACCCCAAGCATTAATCAAGTTTATAACACTTGAAAAGCAGTCCAGGATCATTAACAGTGGTAAAAAAAGGCGGGTCACTGGGTCAGTGAGTCGGTCAAATGGATTTGGGTTAAAAGTGTAAATTTTTAGTATAAGTCAGGCTCAGTTTTGACCCACACACTTTTGGTCCTTTTTATAATTTAAAATTCAAATCATTTAGTATGAACACAAGCTTGGTTTTAGAAAGCAAGAGGCACACCGAGGCGATAGGGCCGCTGATTTAAGGAGATATGTGCACACATCACATATGATTTGATATCTAAATTCTAAAGAACCTATACAAACAACCTAAAAAGCTATATGCACAACAAATGCACAAGAGGTGCGCGCTTCATGCACCTCAAGTGTGCCTCCTGTACACCCGTGGCCTCAGAATAACGCAATTTAGGAGGCTGTTGAACAAAACACAGAAACTCTGTTATGGGAATCTACTCTATTCTAAAGAAGATGTTATGCAAGCATGCAGGAAAATATATAACATTTGCATACCTGCAGGTTCACAATAAGTATGAATGGAAGTTTTTTCCCAGCTTCCGACTGCAACACAAAAATGGACTTAGCGTAACCACCAGAATTATAGACACTAAAAAAATAGGCAAAAGGAAGCTAACAGAACAGGGGAAAACACAAAATTAAAGTGGTCAATTCAAGTATATTTTTGTACAAAAATTACTAAATGAACCATTGGTATATTATATTTATGTGTTACACAAAGTATTTCATAAAAAGTGATTAATAAAGTACCTGAACAAGGCATTTGGGATGCAAAGCCACATTACTTCTGGAGGTTTCAAGTTTAAACCAGTCAACTGCTATAAGCTTTAGAAGGGGATCCCCTCCGGCTACCTGGAAGTTATACAAAGAAAATATATATAACTGAAAAAATATGTAATGTTATACAAACAATAAAACTGGCCTTATCAATATGCATTTGAATGCTTAAGACAGATGTTGATTGACAAAAATCACAACTCTTTCAGTGATTAACTACAGTATGCATTTATAATTGACACCAAAATTCTTATCAGATAATGAGTTTACCTTTTCACCTGTGGGGATTAAATTGATATTAACACATGACATGTTTTCACTCACTATTTCAATAGAAAATGCCAAACTACACCATGGAAATAGACCCATTGTTCTAGTTCATAGAAGTTTTTTTCATTGAAATTTGAGGAACCAATGTCATCAAACTGCTTAAAACTCTTGTTCTTACTGCCTTACTATCATAAAGAACAGAGGTGGCAAGATAAGCAGGTTGGGTAACAAGTCAAAATCAAAACAAGTCCGGGTTGAATCGGGTCATTTTTAGTATGGAGTAAACAGGCCGGGGTTGGTTGGGTTGACCCAACCAACGAATCTAAATCTTTATTACGATACGAATCTAAATCTTTATATAAGCACTGAGATGCAATTGCCAATATGTTTGACCCATTACCCTTTTAGCTATTTTTGTTTGACTTTTTGGAGATAAAACACAACCCAAATCGTCCCATTTACAAGTAAATGAAACAATTTTGTTATCTATAGTTAAAAAAATATGACATCCTTATAAAAGAATATAAGGCACCTTAACACTATCTTTCAAGTATGTCTTTCCACGGATCTTAAATCCGGCACCACCAGGAGATGTCCAACAATTGGAATCACTCTCACTCTTCCCTTTTTGCATTGAACCACAAAATTCAATAGAATCAATATTAACCGGATTCGCATTTGGATCTAACTCATTGCTGGTGTCCATAGCTGATTATACCAAAAAAAATATTACTAATACTCATAAACCGCACCAATTAAAAAAAATGTAAAAAAACAATGTTTGTAACGCTTTTTACCTTTCTTCGCCTTTAAAGCCAAGCTGGCAATAGCCCATGAAACATTCTTCAGCTTTACTCTCTGCCCCTAATAAGGTTAAAAAGTACAATTACAAATATTTACAATACATATTCATTTCCAAAAAAAATTAACAATCAATCCATCAAATTGCTAAAACTAAAAGAACGCAACAAACCTTGCTGTCAAGTTCAGCATCACTGTCTTCTTCATCATCATCTGAAGATGATGATGACGAGTCAGCAGCAATTGCATCATAAAACTCCTCCGCATCATCTGCATCCTCAAACTCACTAAGTGATCCGGAAACATCAGATGTTTTTGTATCCACAAGTGTCGTTGATGATTCAGATGTAAGTGCAGGGTTTGCTGAGATGTATGCCTTTAAACCTAGAATTAAACGTAATGCTCTTCAATCATGTAAAACTTTCATTCCTGCAACGAACTCTCTAGATGGTGACACATGATGATAAGTTGATAGCAATAAATGGCTCCACATGTTTTTTACAGGTGGCTTTTTTGACCCATTTACTTATGAGTGGGATGACTCAAGTTATATTTAGTCTATAACTGGATAAAATAAGTAAGAACTAGCTAAAAAGAACATGGATGGAACAAATCGAAGTCACTGAAAGTGTGCTTTTAGTGCATAGAACCTCCTCAATCATTTGACTATCAACTTCAAAGAAAATAATAATCTCACTCAGTTAATCAACCAATCTGACAAGCTAACGTTTCCATCTCTAGCCTATTTATATAATTCAAGCAGCTAGAATGCACTTGAACGGTTTACTGGTACGACAATGAAGATATAGGAATCAGTTCACTAACCTGACACTTGATTCAACAAGGCATAAGGAATAGACTTTTCAAATTTTGAGCATTGATAACCCTTCCATTTAAACCAGCCTCCTGAATCAATCTCTAACATATGTGTTACAAGACATCTATGAGCACTTGATCCTGCCATAACTCTTAGATTCCTGATCTCCCAAGAAGATGCTACAATTCAAAGATACTAAATTAGTATAATACAATGATATATATAGGAATATGACTACGTATTGCATTTCAGAAGAAACAGAGAAATAAGTTACGGTTAATTTTAATCCGCCGATATCCTGATTTTGTAGGTCGTTTCTTGTGTATTGCAGGAACCTGCAAAATTGCTGCATCATAGGATCAAATCTTGTCAGTTTAAGTCGTATGTATTACATACAAATAATGAGTAGATTGTAGGCAGAAAAAAAAGAAGCTAAAAGTAAATTCACTTACTGTATGTCCCATCTTGTCCACGAAACCATTGCCTAGAAAATATGAAATCGTGCTTAGACTGCCACCTATGAGCACAGCACATCAGTTTGTGACTGATGAGGTATGCAAAAGAGATGAGTCAAAGTATTAAAATTAATATAAAAAGAGATTAGATAAAGTACTAAAAATAACATAAAGTGTCATCCAAATGCTACAATTCAATCCATATAAAACTAAAATTTGAAGTGAAAAATTCAAAGCAATGGTTTTGTGGGTAGGATCAAACATGTCTAATTGGGAAAGCGACGCACCTACTTAAGGATCTGGGATCATAAGATCCATAAACAACATCAGAATGCCCGTTTAAACTATCTACAAGTTCTAAATCACCAGTCACTGAATCCCACCTGAAAATTTGCACATGTTAGTGCACACAAAAAAAGATTATGTAAGCAATAAAATGCACACAAGTTAATCATCATACTCGTATCGCTGAAGTCGATCAAGGTTCAAGACAACCTCAAAAACAGTATCCGGACTTGCATCAACAACACCTACTGCCTTAACAAGTACAGTTTTGCTGAGCGGCTAGCATTTTACAAAATACATAAAATCATTAGTTTAGTACCAAAGTTCATTACATACACACATACGCATGTATCATGCAAGTACCTTATGGTCAGACACATCCTCAAAGATTCTGACACCTGAATTCAATTATATGGTCAAAAGACATAAGCACCACATGAGAAGATATATATTGAAAACGCTTCTTTTGTCATCGATCATAAATCAGAATACAATTTACATAAAAAATGTAGATAAAAACAGGATAGCATAGGTTATTACCATTGACTGTACGGACACATCTCCACTCATGTGCTTCAACTGCATCGTCAGCATCACCTTCCGTGAACTCATTTGGTCTTTGATGTATACCCAAGTTTGATGATCTTCGGACAAGTGTCTCTGGACCTACACGTAAAAATAAAGTCAAAGTTGATTGGCCAATTCTAAAAGAGGTTAAACTTTTTGTAGTAAAAGATGATGTATGTAGAAACAGTACAATTACCACCTTGACCTTACCATGTCCTATTCTTATCAACTTCTTTAGATCATGTGCGTATCGCCTAACCCTAGGCCGATGTCCTTCAAGATCAATCCTTTAAAATAAATTGTGAAGTGAGACCACAAGTATAATGTGCGATATAGTTTTAAAACTATCACACATGTCAACTAACTCATGATTATTATTGTTTTTTTAGTAACTTCAAATTAACTTATGATATTTAAAGGGTAAAAACTTAATGAAATGACACAAGTACTATCTTCAAAATATTTAGATATGAATAGAGTGAAAGCATACTCATCCTCCACGTTCAATCTGTTTCTGGTAGAACCTTGAGAAAGCTCATACTCGGCCTGATTATGATAGTTAAGGAGATATGAACATGAAATTAGTGAAATGAAAACAAGTGTCCACAAATATGTATTTAAGTCACAGTTGTTAAAAGCCATCGCCTCGTGCGCCTAGGCCCATTTTTAGGCGAGGTGAGGCAATTGCGCTTTAATTCTCCCGGTGATGGTTTAGGAGCAGATTACGGCGAGATTCCCAAATTCCGGAGAGTTTCCGGCAAAATTCTCTAAATTATGGCTAGGCAGGCTAGATCCAGCCAGATTTATACTTTTATCTAAGGAAAACTACTTTTATACAATTATACATTAATACACTAACATTTTAAAACTTTTGACACTAATTAGATAATATTAAAAGATTTATATAATAACTTTTGTTTATTTTATTATAAGAATAGTATTATTCGTTTATTTTATTATAAGAATAGTATTATTCTTCTAATACATAATACATTGTTACTTTTTTCTTTGCTCGCTTTTTTTTAATCTCGGGCCCTCACTTTTTTGAGCCTTTGATAACTATAATTCAAGTGTCAAAAATTTTCATTGGGTAATAATTTTGCACTTATCCGTACCTGTTGTTTTGCTTGCTCAAATGCTTCCATCCATTTTCGGGTTTCTCCGGCTGAAGCACAAGCAATCTTGCAACAACAAAACAATCACCGTGAAAATTTACAATCGCTAATCAAACAATTAACAGCAATATGTTGCATACAGTAAATAACAACAAACATCACTTACTTCTCCCTTCTTTTCCTCGTCCAAACGGTTGTAAAACCTTATAACATAATAATCCTACAACATTAAACCAACTCAACCAAACAAAGTCAGCTTCTTTTTAATTTCCCCATGTGCTCAAAAAACTTAGTAACTTAATAATAATAAAAAAAACAATCTTACAGCATCGTTGACCTTTCTTCGGCCTAACTCCTCGACCATAAGCGTATTCCCAACAACTCCCCTCCTAATAGGTTTCTGCATTAACCATATACCATCATAAACATAAACATAAACATAATAATAATAATAATAATAATAATAATAATAATAATAATAATCCAACTCCAACAACAATAAAGAAACACAAGTAATCACTTCACTAGCTCACTAATTAGTAACATAACAATACACTGTACACATATCAAATAAAAGCAAGCAGATGAATAATAATAATAATAATAATAATAATAATAATAATAATAATAATAATAATAATAATAGTTTAAAAGAAGAGATAATGAATACATACAATGCCAGGGTTATCATGGGGATCACGCTTATACATCATGACATATTTGCCTCGAATACACAGAAACCTCAGATGACAATACTCACGACCAATTGAATTAGTACCCAGATGATAAACCCATCCAAAATACTCAAACCTTGTTCGAGTAGTAGGCCCTTTATCATCCGACCCACTATCCGATCCTCCATTTTCAGGTGACCCAGTTGGCCTTTTTGTAACTGGAGACGATTCCATGATGTGGGTCTGTTTTTTTTTGGATCAACCGACACTGCTATGTTATGTTGATTGTATTGGGTAGATGATGGTTGGAAGAGAAAGATTCAATTAATAACAGGTGCTGGGTAGGAATTAGACAAGGGTAGGTGTTGAATGATTGGGGATTATATGAGGGTTTGAATTGAATTGGTGAATTGTTGAGTTAGTCGAGTTGTAGGTTAAGGCTGGATTAGATTAGAGAATCAAATGTTAAGACATGTGTCAATGATGAATGCAAAGTTTAACAATGATATCCTGCTTTTTGGACGTTAATAAAGTACTACTAATTTTAAAATTACTTAAGAGTTAAGACTAGTGGGTCATATTCAAAAATGAGCGACAGAGAGAGTGAGAGAGAGAGCCACAGAGAGAGTGAGGGAGAGCATGAACGTGAGGATGAGCGAGTGAGAGAGAGTAATCAGGAAAATGAGAGAGATGGTGAGAATGATGAGGGATGGGAGCTTCCCCGAAGACGTAGAAGACCGCAACCGTATATGCAACCGAACCATTACGTCGAGAATGAACGAACAACTACTTTCTTTGTCACCAACCTTCCAACTTGGTGCTCAATGGAAGATCTCTGGAGAGTTTTCAAAGCACATGGCAACATGGTGGATGCCTACTTAACAAGGAGAAAGGATAAGCTTGGTAGATACTTTGGCTTCATCAGGTTTGAAGACGTCAGTGATGGCAATGATTTGGCAAGACAATTAAGTCAAAAAACTATGGGCAGAAATCGGGTGATTGTTAATATCGCCAAGTTTGGGAAGACGAACCGTCCACCACCCTCTAACCACAGACCACCTTTGCCCCCGGAACACCTCCGACAACCACCCCCACCTCCTCTTCATCCCCAGCACCCTACTAGAACCTGGACTCCCCATGGCGGCCCATCCTTTCGAGCAGTCACCACTGGAGTCCCTGATGCCTACACTGAAACACTCCACATCCAACTCCCCACCCGACCCCCCCCGGAACCCTTCTCTTGGAAAAGATGCTCACTCATTGGGAGAGCACTTGACACCACTAAACTTGCATGCTTAGAACAATTCCTCACTTTAGCAGATTCGGACAGAATTACACTATGTTATGCTGGAGGGCTATATGCTCTCTTGACATTCCAAAGTTCTGTTCAAGTCAAAGAATTCCTAGCAACCAAGGAAAGCCTTTGGAAACAATGGTTCTCGTCACTTGAAATATGGAATGGGCAAGATATTGAGTTTGAAAGGATTGCATGGGTTAAGATTATGGGTGTTCCCACACAATTCTGGGACAAATCGGTACTGAACCAGATTGGTGATAAATTTGGTAAGGTGATACACGAAGCCCAAACCTCCATCCGTGATGTTAATCTGTCATTCGACACCGTGGGAATTTTGGTTCAGCATGGGAATGTGATCTCTGGTGAAATTCAGGTACGTTGCCACGATAAAACGTTCACGGTCTGGGTTCAAGAGGTTGACAAAATGTGGGTTCCAGATTTTTGTCTATCTAAGGAAAATTTGTCAAAAATCGAATCACTGGATACTAACATGGCGGAACAAGAACAAGAGATTGAAGATGGCGAAATTACTCCCGACGCAGCGAACATCGGTACCGAACCGGTGCCGGAAGTAACTGAACAGCCGGTCACTGATGTGCAAATGAAAAGTCACACCTTGGAACATGAAACACCCATTATTATGGTTAATGATCAGGTTTGCATGGATAGCATGGACACTTTTTCCCAAGCCAATGAAAGCAATGGAATTAATTTAAATGTTGGTGGACCCCTTTTGGACACTTCAATATTTTCGGCTGGGGTGTCCCCACCAAGGGTTAATGGTATCCCACATAGGAAAAGACCAAGGATGTCTTCCCCCAATCCAACTGATCCTTTTGAGTCCCCAGCCCAGCTTTTCGAGCCCAACTCCCCTAATTTGGCCCAACAGTCTAAGCAATCCATCGCCCCACCTCCTGCCTTCCACTCATCCCTTCCACGCCAAACCAGACCTCTCAAACGATTTTCCTCATCTACCCGTTCCAGCCAACCCGGTCCTTCCATCCTCAGCACCCCTCTTCCCGTTCCCCCCACTTCCATCTCTCAACCGCCGCCGTCGTCTGTGTCCGTCTTCAGCTTCTCTGCTGGGAATGGCACTGACCCCTCTGACCACCAACCTATACCCTCTGTCCGATCCGAAGCTATTGCAACATCCGATTTGGGGGAAGCTGTGGGAATACACGCTTCCGGTTTTGAATTGCAACTTGAGAATGTTATCAGGGAGGAAGGTGAAACACATGTGTCCCAATGATTTTTATGACCTATAATGTTCGTGGGATTGGGGAGGATCCCAAAATGCTCTCCATTCGGGATACAATCAGAGAACATAAAGCAAACTTTGTCGCAATTCAGGAAACAATGCGATGTGACGGGTCAAAAATACAAGTCAGTAAAATTTGGGGTGGAAGACCATCGGCAGCCGACTGGATTAACGCGGAGGGTACATCAGGAGGCCTTATTTGTATCTGGGACCCAGGTTATTTCACTTGTACCAACTCATTTAAAAATCGAAATGTCTTAATACTTTCTGGTACATTAGCGCAGCTTGGGATATTTGTGCATATTGCAAACGTTTATGCCCCACAAGGTCTTAATGCCAAAAAAGACCTCTGGCAAATTATTTCTGAGCAAATTGAGGCTAATCCTGGGTTTTGGGTCATAATGGGGGATTTCAATGCAGTTAGAACCCAAGATGAAAGACTTAACTCGAACTTTAATGCGGCTTGTGCTGATGCTTTCAATACATTTATTGACGATAATGGGCTGTTAGAATACTCAATGGGTGGACGGAAATTTACACGGGTTTCAGGCGATGGCGAAAAGTTCAGTAAAATAGACAGAATTCTGGTATCTCATGATTTTTGGGATAAATGGCCGAATGCTTCTCTTATTGCTCACCCCAGAAAAGAATCGGATCACAGTCCCCTCACCCTATCCACAGATTCGGTCTCCTTCGGTCCCTCACCTTTTCATTTTTTTAATTCCTGGCTGTCGGCTCCGGGCTTCACTGACATGATCAGTGAGGCATTAGCTGGGAAAACCTTCACGGGCAATAATGACCAGATTCTTGCCAGTAAACTAAAGCACTTAAAAGTTTCCATCAAACAGTGGCTGGTCAAAGAAAGGGACAGGAAAAAATTCAAGCAATCGGAATGTGAGAAGAGGTTGAACGCTTTGGATGAGGCCGCTGAACAAAGGTCTCTTTCAGATGTTGAAAAACTGTCATGGAGCGAAGCAAAAAAGGAATGGGAATCGTTGAAAGCCGAAGAAGCCAATGATCTTAAGCAAAAATCTAGAGCGAAGTGGGCACTCGATGGTGATGAGAACTCCCGTTTCTTCCATGCCATGGTAAATTTTAATAACAATAGCAAAAGAATTAACGGCTTCCTGGTCAACGGTAATTGGTGTTGCGATCCGGATAAGATGAAATTGGAAGCTAGGAAATTTTTCGCCAAGAAGTTTAGTGAACCGCTGATGGTCCGACCCTCCTTTTCCTGTCCTAATTTGCACCGCCTTGAACCAAACGCTGCAGCAAATCTCATTGAACCGTTCTCGATTCTGGAAATTAAATCCGCCATTTGGGACTGTGAAAGTGACAAAGCGCCCGGGCCGGACGGTTTCAATTTCGGTTTTTTAAAACATTTTTGGGATCTTCTTAAAAATGACATCTTTCTAATGATGCAAGACTTTCATGAGCATGGGGTTATTAGTGAAGGTTGTGCTTCTTCCTTCCTTGTCTTAATTCCTAAATGTGCCGATCCGACATCTCTTGGAGAGTACCGCCCGATTAGTCTCTTGGGGAGTATCTCAAAAATTATCTCAAAGGTTCTTGCAAATCGTATCAAGCCTGTCATGGAGAGCATCATCTCAGAAAACCAAACCGGTTTCCTTGCCAGCCGCAACATTCTTGATGGCCCGCTCATTGTCAATGAAATTATCTCCTGGTCCAAGAAACACAAGAAACCCACTTTTCTTCTCAAAATTGACTTGGAAAAGGCTTTTGACAGCATCAATTGGGAATTTATTCTGGAGGTTATGAACCAAATGGGGTTCCCGGATCGTTGGAGGAAATGGATTAAAGGAATCTTGCATTCGGCACGTGCTTCGGTTTTACTTAACGGTTCACCTACCTGGGAATTCCAATGCCATCGTGGGGTTAGGCAAGGCGACCCACTCTCGCCTTTCCTTTTCATTATTGCCATGGAAGCGCTCTCTTGCTTTCTTAAAAGGGCGGAAACACTGAACCTGATCAATGGGGTCTCTCTTCCTAATGCGGGACCATCTATATCACATCTTATGTATGCGGATGACGTGATCGTGCTAGGCGAATGGGATGCAAATAAAATAAAACATGTGGTCCGACTTTTTAGGTGTTTTTACCTCATCTCGGGGTTAAAAATGAACCTCCACAAGTCGAACCTCTTCGGTATTGGAATCAATGACGCAACCTTAGAATGGGCAGCCTCTAGCGTTCATGTGCGCAAAGGCACCCTCCCATGTAAATACCTTGGCGTCCCGATTGGAGCAAACATGAACCAAGCGAAACATTGGAAAAGTGTCATTGACATTTGCAACACTAGACTCTCGAAATGGAAGGCAAAAACCCTCTCAAGCGGTGGTCGGATGGTATTGCTAAAAGCCGTGCTTGATAGTCTCCCCATTTACCACTTCTCCCTATTCCGCGCACCGAAGTGTGTAATTGATCAGTTGGAAAAACTTAGAAGGCGTTTTTTCTGGGGAGGGAATGACGAAAAGAACAAAACATCCTGGGTGGCATGGGAACGTGTAATCGGCCCCAAGAATAAAGGTGGGACTGGTCTGGGTTCACTGAAACACATGAACCTGAGCCTCCTCTTAAAATGGTGGTGGCGTTTCAAGAACGAAAATCAATGCCTCTGGAAGCGTGTAATCGTATCAATACATCATAATGAGAGAGCGTGGACCTTCTTACCCATAAAATCTTCTATCTCGGGGGTTTGGAACTCGATTATCAAAGTGGGCAATGACTTTGAAAACTTAAACATCCAAGTTGTGAATTTATTCAAAGCGGTTCTTGGTAACGGGTTGCATATACGGTTCTGGCTCGACTGCTGGCTCGGGGACACTCCGCTCAGGTACAAATTTCCGAATTTATTTGTCTTAGAGTCTGATAAGGGCTGCAATGTCGCAGCCCGTTTAAACATGCTGGGTAACATCGGGGTGGGGGGCTGGGCATGGAAAAGAGAACCTCTGCAGGTGCTGGAAAGGGCTGAACTCCTGGAATGCAGCCAAATGTTGCGGTCATGCGTTTTCTCAGCTGCTGCGGACAATTGGAGCTGGCTGGGCGACAGTTCTGGTCAGTTCTCCACTTCTTCCTGCCGAGAACTGTTGGCTGCAAATGCTGTCCCATTTTTTCCATTTAAATGGTCGAGTTGGGTACCCAAAAAGGTCAACATACTAGCTTGGCGTGCGGAGCAAGATCGACTCTCAACTTTAGAAGGCCTAACCAAACGTAACATCATCAACACTTCGCCACTTTGCTGTCTCTGCGGAGAGTATGCTGAGAACGCTAATCATCTCCTCATTCATTGTTTCGTGGCGGCAAACTTATGGCAAAAAGTAGCGGATTGGTGTCGCATCCCTCCTATCTTTGCATTCAACTATCGCGAACTCTTGGAATCTTGCAACATCAACGGAATTGGAAAAATGAAGAAGCAAACGATATACGCAATCATCCTCACTACTTGTTGGGTCATTTGGAATGGTAGAAACAACAAAATCTTCCGAGGAAAAAGAGTGAACTTGGACGAGCTACTAAGCGAAATCAAGGCGCAATCATTCTTATGGATCACAAATAGAGCAAAAGGTTTCACAAGGGATTGGAATAAATGGAGCTCCTTTGACATACAATTTTGATCATACTCATTTGTAAAACTGGGGTAACACATCAGTGGGCTGGGCGATTTGTTTTTGTTTTGTCTGTATCATATAGCTAGCATCTTGCTAGTCAAACTGTAGAATGTAACTGTTTGGTGCCTGTTTGGGTGATTAAAAGGAATAAAGGAAATTTGCCATTCAAAAAAAAAAAGAGTTAAGACTAGTGAGTGGCTTTATTTATAAAGCGTCTGTTTCTGATTGGTACACGTGGCAGCCGAGTCAGCATGGAGAAATAAAGTGAAAAGGAAGTGTAGTGAGGGAAGAAAAAAAGGGGGCGCTATTTATACAAAAAAAAAAAAACTGATAAACACATATTGTACACGTGGCAACTGAGGATTGGTTGGGCACTTTGGCATTTGGCGTTATATATATAACGCTTGTGCATGAATTTGTAATATGGAGCCCTTATGTTTTGGTGTTTGGGGCTTTATTTTACAAAATAAAGCCCCATATAACGCCCACTACACTCGGACTAAGAAGTGGTTGGACGCTTGTAGATACAGCGGCACATCCAGTGTTTTGAAACTCGGATGAGTCAAAACGAGAACCGGGAGTCTGGGACCTAGATCTACATCGGACTAAGTCTGGATATTGAACCGGGTTTGCATTGAATAAGTGGTTGGACCTGTGAATCGGCGGTCAGACCGGAAAACCGGTCGTTCGAATCGATTTTTTAAAAGGGTTGGACCGGTTTTTGATATATTTTTTTTTCAAATTTTACTCTATTAATTTTATAATATTTACGACACTGTCTAGTTCTTATATCCAGTCGGACCAGTGAAACCGCTAAAGAGACAGGTTCAATGTCCGGTCTGATTCTGAAAATATTGGATACAATTTTAAGGTTTAATTTTGGTTGGCGAGTTGATGGGTTTCCGGTTAGTATGTTGAAATTCTTCAACCATAACTCGACTCATATATTTTCCTGTTTTTTATATATAAAAAAGAAACGAAAAATTCCCAAATATATATTGAAGTGCTTTAATTGAAAACGACACAATAAAAAAATAAAAAAATTATAAAATATTTATATTTGAAAATTATGGGTGTCCAAGAGCCACATGGAACCAAGTTTTGGATTTATGCTTTGTGTTGAATTAGGGACAGAGCATTGAAAATGGTTATGGTGCTAAATTTGAATTGACTCTATTGTTACAAGTGGCTGGGGACCTTTTGCCATGTCGCCGAAAGTAAAAGAAAAAAGAACCCATTTGAAAAAATATTCTAAACTCTATTATATTTTTTAGATCATTTTTAGAAGGATAAAACACTAAAAACTAGTAAAACTTATTGCATGGAAACCAATTTAAATAAATCTTCTAACTTATTGGATGGTAGAAAAAAAAACTTTTAATAGTGTCAATTTTTTAGAAGATTCATTTAGTGAGAAAGGATAAAATACTAAAATAAGTAAAATTCATTTAGTGAGAAATCTCTTTTTCTGTAGACACATCACCCACCATTAGGGCTGTTCAAAACGCTCGGCGCTCGCCGCTCGTTTGGAATTTGCTCGGAAATCGCTTGCTCGATTTTCTGCTCGGTTGTAAACGCACCGATCAGCTCAGTTCGGTTTGTAAACGAGCCAAGCACGAACAAAGATCCGCTCGGCTCGGTTTGGCTCGATATAATTTTTATTAATATTATATATATATATATATACACACACACAGATTAATTACAATTATATTTATAGTTTTATACATGCCACTCTATTGAGTTTGACTCAATATATGCATATATATACAATTATATTTATAGTTATTGGCTCAGTCAACCCAATGATAACTTAACACTAAGTTTAATTGTAAAACCCTAAGTCGTGAAAAAACATGTTTGACTTCATATTCTCAATAGTTGTCCACCATCAATCATCTCCCGCTATCAACCTACGCCACAACGCGACAATTGTTATATGTAGTATACTCATCACCTTACTGGCCTCAACTAGAGCCCCATTCTTGAACGGTCGAACCTCAGTCATCACTAGGCAGCGAGAATATTAAAGGAAATATCCCAAATTTATGGCTGTCCGAAAACACTCGCCGTTTGTCGCTCGCTCGATGCTCACTCGAAAAAATGTGCGCTCAAACAATGCTCGCTTGGTTTCCAGATTGATTGTAAACGAGCCGATCGGCTCGGTTTGGTTTGTAAATGAGCCAAGCATGAGCAAAGGTCCGCTCGGTTTGACTCGACTCGTGAACAGCCCTACCCACCATCAACCAACACCATTTAAGAGTTTCCAATTTGTGTTGGTTTCCTTTCATTTCCTATATAATTTTTTGGTTTTGGTTGGGATCAAAATGATTTTAAATTATTTTATTATTATTACTATTATTTTTTTTTTTAGTTTTTTGGCACAGTGTGATGACTTTGTTGCAATATTGTATGTCCCAGGCTTAAAAAAGTTAGTGTAGTTTGTAAGCAAAAATCTCGATCGCCCTCGGTTAAATCCTTTGATCCCCCTGGCTCCACCACTGACAACATTATAAACTCAAACCGATTTATGTCCCGAACTAATTTATGCTCAAACTGAATTTGACCAAAGTTGACCAAACCGATTGATTTACAACCCCAACCGGTTTTGAAAAAGAAAAAAAAAACATTTTTTACACCTCTAGCCCTCACAACTGTTGGAGTAATCGGTAATAAAGTAACACACGAACACAACGATTTTTGTGGCGGACACCACGACGACTTTTTCTGATTTTATTAAACTGTAAAGAACAAGAACATGAATGAATTGACTCAATTCTAAACCCTCTATTTATACTAATTCTAAACATCTAATTGAACTAGGATATTTCAAACTATATGAGATATTTGCATTATCTCTTATTTCTTTATTAAATACTAGATAACTAATAACTAATGGATAAACCGAATCCTTCTTGTTGACTCCTTGATCCCCAGGCATCAACACCAAACTATATTTCCAGATTTCATTCACTTAATCCAGTAATTAATTTGGCCCAATAACTATGACCCATTGACCCATCGGGATTAAGTCCAACATTCTCCCCCTTAATCTCGATGAGTACCACCTAGATTTACCATGCCAAGCAACTCGCGCATCTCTTCAAACTTAAGCCTTGGTAATGCCTTCGTCAAGATATCGGCCTTTTGCTCACTTCCACTAACATGATCAACTTGAATTTCTCCCCGTTCAATACATTCACGGATAAAATGATACCTTGTATTAATGTGCTTACTACGACCATGAAACACGGGATTCTTCATCAATGCGATTGCCGATTTGTTGTCAACTAACAACCTTACCACCTCTTCTTCTCGATTCACCAAGTCGCTCAATAAGCCTCTTAACCACAATTCCTGACACGCGGCAGTTGTGGCTGCCATGAACTCCGATTCACACGAGGATAAAGCAACTGTTTGTTGCTTTTGTGAATTCCATGAGATTAAAGAACTTCCATAGTAGAATGCCATACCCGTCGTACTCCTTCCATCGGTTTGATCCGTCGCATGACTACTATCACAATAGCCGATTAAGTTACCTCCTCCCTTAGACCCATAACATAAACCATAGCCAACTGTTCCTCTTATGTATCTCAATATTTGTTTAACAATTTGCATATGAGACTTTCTTGGCTCTTGCATATAACGACTTGCTATACCAACCGAATAGCTTAAATCGGGTCTTGTGTGAGTCAAATACCTTAGACTTCCAATGAGTTTTCGGTATTGGGTTGCATCAACCGGTTCATCCTCTTGGTATTTAGTCACTTGTAGTCTCGGCTCCATCGGGTAACGCGTAGCATTACAATCTTGCATTTCGGCTAACTTCAAAATTTTCTTGGCATAAGACTCTTGTTTCACAGTGATCATTCCTCCTCTTTGACTTACTTCCAAGCCCAAATAATAACTTAAGAGACCCAAGTCTTGCATATCAAACTTGCTCCTCATTTGCTTCCTAAAAGCATAAATTTCCTTATGGCTTGAACCTGTGACTATTAAGTCGTCTACATTAATGCCAACAATGGTTATGGAATTGTCTTCACACCTTTTATAGACAGCCGATTCATGCGGGCATCGAACGAATTTTAACTCTTTCAAAGTTGTATCGAGTTTTTCATTCCAAGCTCGTGGTGCTTGTCGCAAACCATACAAGGCTTTGGATAACCGATACACCATGTCTTCCTTGCACTTGACCACATAACCATCCGGTTGTTTCACATAGACTTCTTCTTTCAACTCCCCTTTTAAGAACGCTGACTTGACGTCTAAGTGATACACTTGCCAAGACCTTTGAGCTACCACCGCTAGTATCAACCGAATTGTTTCGAGCCTTGAAACGGGTGCGAAAACTTCATCGAAATCCACCCCTTGCTCTTGCACGTAACCTTTAGCTACTAGTCGTGCCTTATGCTTTGTTATGGAACCGTTTGCATCCCTCTTTATTTTATAAACCCATTTTAAACCGATTGCTTTACACCCCGACGGTAATGAACAAAGATTCCAAGTCTTGTTTTGGTTGATCGACTTTAATTCGGCATCCATGGCGATCTTCCATTCTCTTTGATCTTTAGCTTCATTGTAATTCATGGGTTCTCCTTCAAGCAACAGAAGAGTATTTATCTCTTCTTGTAACATGACATAATTTTCAAACCTTTTAGGTAGAACCGATTCTCTTGATGACCTTCGGAGTGACAAACCATCACTAGTATGACCATGCTCGATGTCATTGCTTACTTGTTCCTCAGCAGCAGCTTCATCATCATCAGTTTGAGAATTCGCATCTTCATGGTTTTCACTTTGTATATTATGAGAAGTTTCGCTATTCACTTGGTCCTCATCTTCTAATACTTGAAACTCCACCCACACGGTTTCATCATTTTCTTTATATGCCTTAGACCAATCATAACATTCGGTTTCTGCGAATTCAATGTTACGGCTCTCATAAACCCGTTTCTTGATCGGATCATACACTTGGCATCCACTACCTCCCGGTTCTTTTCCGAGATATACTATCTCGATACCTCGATCATCTAGCTTCTTCACGCCTACAGGTGGTGTCGTCATATAACCACGACACCCGAATACTCGAAGGTACTCAAAATCTGCCTTATGACCCGTCCATGCTTAAAACGGTGTCGAATTTTTCACTGCTTTCGTAGGAGTTCGATTAATTAAATAAGCGGAATGCCTTGCAGCCTCTCCCCACAAATTTTGCGATACCTTCATTGCCTTTAGAATACTTCTCATCATATTTAACACAGTACGATTTCGCCTCTCTACAACGCCATTTAGTTGAGGCGTGTAAGGAGCCGAAAACCACCGTTTTATTCCTGTTTCTTCACAGTAGGCACTGAATAGCTTGTTGAGAAACTCTCCACCTCGATCACTTTTTAAAGCCTTAACCTTGTGGCTGCATTCCAATTCAGCGTCTGCTTTGAACCTTTTAAACGTTGCCAATGCATCGCTTTTGTTTTTTAATGTGTACAACCACATATAGCGACTATAATCATCAATCAGGAGCATGATGTACCGACTACCACCCCGTGTAGATGGTGTGATAGGACCGCATAAGTCCGTATGTATTAATTCCAAAGGTTTACTTGCTCGATACTTGCTAAACCTTGGAACCGGTGGTCTACTTTGTTTACCCACCATACATGTGTCGCACATCTTGGCTTCTTGCGACAACATAGGCAACCCTTTAGCGAGTTTCATCCTGGACATATCATTCATCGATCTGAAGTTTATGTGACCAAGTCGAGCATGCCATAGCCCTGCTTGGTTACTGATTGAATTAAGGAAGCATACCGGTTTTCCGATCTTGAGTTGTCTCTTGTATAGACGATTTTTAGAGCTAGGAACTTTCATTAGTAACCGACCTCCATCATTCTCGTACAACCAAAGGTACTCGGCTAGCATTAATACCTTGCAACCATTCTCAGTTAGTTGTCCAAGGCTAAGAATGTTGTTGCATAATTTTGGAATGTAATAGACATCATACATAACCTTCTGTTCCCCGTTTTTGCCCTCGAAAATAATTGTTCCTTTTCCTTCGATTCGAACAAGCGATCCATCACCAAACTTCACGACTCCATTAATGTTCGTATCGAGTTCCGCAAAGTGAGACTTGTCACCTGTCATATGGTTCGAAGCCCCATTGTCAAGATACCAAGTTTCTTCGGATTTATCATCATTCGAATACATCTTCGGATGCACCTTCTCTTCATTGAGGAGTATCTCGGAATCACCGGTTACGACCGAGGCCATCAAAAGCTCGTCTGCTTCTTTAGTGTTTTGAATTGAATTTGCCTCTTGGTCTTTTGGTTTAGAACATTCCCATGTAAAATGACCGTTCTCATTGCAATTATAACACCAGAGCGAACTCTTGTCACGTCCTTGATTGTTGTGGTTTCTATAGTTATTCGAACTATTTCCACGACCCCTTCCTCTAGAGTTTCCTCTTCCTCGGCCTCGACCTCGTCCTCGCGTATCGTTTGAAGAGTCTTGGCCTCTTCCTTGACCTTTACGATTACTGTTGCTGCCGTATTTATTTTGGCTTTCGGTCTTAGTAAATAAGAGTTTGCTTTGTGAGTCGGAGTCGTTTCCTGCATACAGCCTTACTCGATCCTCAAACGCCTTTAGTCTGCCGATTGCCTCCTCAAAAGGCATTGTTTCAAGGTCCTTCGACTGTTCAATTGATGCAACAATGGGCAAGAATTTTATCGGTAGCGAGTTAAAGAGCTTACGCACCTGTACTTCCGGCTCAAGTGTTGTTCCAAGATTATTGAACTTGCCTTCAATTGCACTTATCTTGGCAGCAAATTCGTCTATCGTCTCGGAATCCTTCATCTTCAACATCTCCAACTCGGACCTTAAAACATGGATCCGAGCCTTCTGTACCCTGTCCGCTCCTAGAAAACGAACCCGAATGGCCTACCATACTTCGCGACTTGAAGCAGTATGTCTTCTGGAAGCGATTGGAATAAGATTGCTAATGCCGTTTGGTTCTTTCGATTGTCAACAGCCCCTCCGGTTACTGGGTCTATCGAGTCTGCTAATCCATAGGCGCCCAAGACGGTTCGAACCACAACAGACCAAGTTGTATAGTTTGTTTGAGTGAGTTTTGGACATTGAATATTCACATTCTGATGCTCATGGTTGTTCGCTGGTGCTGGTGCAATAACGGGTTTTTCTTGGTCAGCCATACTTCTCGCTGGGTCGGATAGATGTGGTTAATCACCCCACAATAAGCTGATCCGATCCTGTCCTTTGATCTGGTTATTCTCCCCGGACCCGTAGACGTCTCCGGTTTGGTTATGCGCCCCAAACCTTTCTTAACTCAAGCCTAGAACCGTTTAGGCTCTGATACCAATTGTTGGAGCAATCGGTAATAAAGTAACACACGAACACAACGATTTTTGTGGCGGACACCACGACGACTTTTTCTGATTTTATTAAACTGTAAAGAACAAGAACATGAATGAATTGACTCAATTCTAAACCCTCTATTTATACTAAGGGTCTGTTTGGTATGGGGTAATGGAATGAACAAAGAAATGGAATGGACAAAGGAAAGGAATGAATGAGGGAATGGAATGGTTCATTACCATTCCATTTTCCTGTTTGGTTACCTATGAGAATGGAATGAATGATTATCTTGTGCTGTTTGGTATGTCTAAAAAAATGAAGGAATGGAATACTATTTATTTAAAATGACAAATATGTCCTTGCCTCAAAATAAAGACATTTATCATTTTTTTTCATAACACTGTCCAAATTAAAATATAAATTAATTTATATTATGAAAAATAAATTATTTTTCACTAATAAAATATCTAACTAAAGACAACAAACATAAAGTAAAAATCATCAAAAATTTACCAACTAATAATTTTAAAAAATATCCTAAATTTCTCAACTAAAAAAATTATAATCATCCAAAAGTCGTTAC
Source organism: Ambrosia artemisiifolia (assembly GCA_032199755.1). Classification (NCBI taxonomy): domain Eukaryota; kingdom Viridiplantae; phylum Streptophyta; class Magnoliopsida; order Asterales; family Asteraceae; genus Ambrosia; species Ambrosia artemisiifolia. The sequence goes on from CM063513.1 coordinate 21,595,047, forward strand.
ATATCACATCAAGCAGTATCTTCAAGCATGTTCCTTACCCATCCAAGTTTGCGGTCTTTATCAACCTTAAAAAAGATTACCATCAACTCCTCATTTTGTGCAAGCTTACACACAGCCTTGTCACACTCACGTATACTCAAACCCTCGACTTTATTCATCTCATCAAAAAGATTGTTGCGCAGTTCTTCTCTATTCCTCTCTGTTCCAAAAACTCTGTCGAATGTATTTGAAGCCCCCCTAATCTCTGCACCAATTATTTCCGCAGACTCTTTCAAGCTGTTCATTAGAGAATCAAAGCTGTTGCATCTTTTTCTCTTTCGTTGTGTGCTTGATTCTTCTAGAGAATCAGCATGTAAAGGGTTGTTCAGTGTCTGATTAACATCTATATCATCTAAACCATCTCCAGTAAGCTCTTATTCTTCTCTGTTTATGTCAGATAAAATATCAGCAACTGTTTGAGCATCTCGTCCATTTGCCCGGTCCTTGCCAAATACATTACATAAGTCCCAATAATGAGAAAATTTCTTTGATCTCCATTTACCTGCATTTTTATGCACCTAACAAGCCACACCATCGTGATCAGAGTTAACAAAATACACAAAATATATATCAATTATTATTATTATTATTATAAAAAGTTGTAGTCATAAAAATTATTGTATAGTACCTGTGTATAAGCTTTCCATACTGGCGGGGGAGCATCGAGCATGTCGTTGCTGTAATCCCACCCAAAACCACTTGTATTGTTCCATGCTAGCATATCATGTACGTCTGACCAATCGCTTTTCATTGTCTTCACGCGTGACTCTATATGCGGCTTTGCTTTTATGCCAGCTTCCGGAAGTGAGATTGCTAGTTGTTTCTCTACAGCATTGAAGAAACCAGGCTTAAACCCATTATCTGCTTTGTTGTTTCAATTTAAAGACTGTTATTGAAACAACAGTACAGAAGAAAAACTGATTAACAAGCTGTGTGATACCCTTAAGGGTGGTGGTTTCAAGGACACATGTGTAGGTGGGTCATGGGTGTCCAATTTGTTGTCTAAAAAAAGGACCGTACATAAATGAGCATAGCACATATTTTTTCCTTGTTATATTCATAAAGAAAATTCATGTACATAGCAACTTTGGACAGCATAGTGAGCATTATGAACAACACTATCTTTTTTTTTTTTTTGCCTATAAACAAATTATTCTCAAAACACTAGCAACCATAATAAGCTTTATGAACAGCATAGTGATTGTACCTGCATATATGGGTATTTGTATATTGATATTCTTCCGATCATTGTTTTCAAAATTCACCTTTTTTATGTTTTAGAGTTAACTACATCAATTTATAAAGCACCTACAGACCAGTGACATAATATTAGTCCCAAATTTTGTGAAATTATACATCATCTAATAAGAATTTATCTAGCATCTTATTAATATACTATTAATAATTTCAAAGCAATACAGACCAGCTTTAGCAAGAAGCTTAGACATGCTTACATACCCCAAAAAGTGACAGACTACACCACAATAGACTAATCTAAAGCATGACTCTTTAGTGGGAATAAGAAACTACCACAGAAAGAAGGTTAAACATACGAATCAAACATATTGAAACAACTTATGAGATTGTAGGATGATAAAATCACAAGAATTGAACACATAAAGATGGAGTAAAAACGTATTTAACTGGTTTCAAGTCTGATGATGAAAATCCCAAATGATGAGTGAATGGATTAGGGTTCCAAAAGTGTTGAAGTTCTGCTGGTTGAAGATGAAGAAGGGTAATATATAACCAAAATCATAATCAATTCCTTGTTTAGAGGATACATATCGATTATAGAGGAGAGAAAATAGGAGAGGACGAGGGCAAAATTGAGAAATGTTTTATCTAATTGGAAAGGAATAAAAAAAAAGTAGGGGGGATGCGGGAATTAAAAAGGGAAGGATTAGAGGGAATGGAATGGGGTAAGTAATAGGTGATTTCTTTCCCTTATGCAACCAAAGATGCCTAATTTCATTACCCTTGAATGGTCCATTCCATTCCTTCCTTCATTACCCCATACCAAACACTACCTAATTCTAAACATCTAATTGAACTAGGATACTTCAAACTATATGAGATATTTGCATTATCTCTTATTTCTTTATTAATACTAGATAACTAATAACTAATGGATAAACCAAATCCTTCTTGTTGACTCCTTGATCCCCACGCATCAACACCAAACCATATTTCCCGATTTCATTCACTCAATCCAGTAATTAATTTGGCCCAATAACTATGACCCATTGACCCATTGGGATTAAATCCAACAACAACATCCATATTTGGATCCCCCGTTGCTCGGGCCTAATAGCTCGCAACAACTCAACCTATTACTTACCCCGTTTACTTATGCTTAGAAACTTCACTTCGGTTTGTGATGGTCGTATATCGTAAATCCATTTATTTCATTATAAATTTCCAAATCACCCTTATACAATATTATTGCCATATCCTTAAAACAAAGCATATAACGTGACATCACACATAGGCATAGTTGAAACCTTGGAAATAAATTAGATAACATGTAATGGTAGGATAACCATCATATCATAGTATGTCATATTTGTATATCTTCTTGAAAGGAAAATACATACAAATTAAATTATTAAATGCATCAAAGCCAGGTTAAATTTATAACTACCCTTTGGCACCCAAACCTCTGGATTTGGGGAGCTTGCTTGCAACCAAAGGTTGCACTATGCCTTGCGAGTCTCGCCCGAGACCCATTCCTTCAACAAACCCCATTTTTGCCATCATCTTAGACCCGAACCCTTTTGTATGCTTTTCGAAAGACCCAAAATGTACATTTCCAGATTTGCCCCTACTTTCACTACCCCTTGAACCTTGTCCAGCCAGCCTGTTTGGTTTCTGTGGTGGTGGGGTTGCATTCACAGGCTCTGATGTGTCGGGGACCTTTGCTCCTAATCCGAGTGATTTGGGCCGTTGGGTCACTTCAATCGGCTCTGATATTCCTGTACCATCTTTACCCAACCCACCTCCATCCACGTACCCCATCTTTGCCATCATTCTTGAACCAAAACCTGTTGTGTGCATCTCAAATGCACCATAGCTTGATGAGTTAGCCACAGGTTTGTTGTTGCTAAAGGTCTGGTGGTCAACCACGATAGTCTTTTCGGGCTCAGACACCATGTTACCGCTTGAGATGAATGAAACGGGCTGTGCAGCATACGAGCCTGTTTTGTCTTTATCTCTCCTTTTTTTCTTGCTTGAATCATTGCTTTTGGCAGATTTTGGGTCCAGTGGACTCGAACCAGCTTTCTTGATTCTGTTTGAAGGTGTCTTGCCCATTAGCATATCACTAGATTCATCATTAATCCTCAACAGCTGAAAAAAGTTTACAGCAAATGTGTAACTACTGATATAACTTCCCACAAATGTTAACCAAAAAATCTTGCTTTACCTTATCAAGACGAATTTTGTCACTTGATGAAGGCATACAAGTGTGTTTCGTTCGTGTCACTGTTACAAACCTAAAGCGTAGAATAGAAGTAAGCAGCTAGACACACATTGAATTTTAAATTTTTAACTAAAACAGAAATATGTTCAGACTAACGGGAATAAAATGAAATCAGGTGTTTATATCTATGTTGTCAAAAGCGCACCTAGGCGCGAGGCACACCAGGTGGGCTGCGCCCTGTGAGGCGCGCGCCTAGGCACTGAGGCACACTATTTCAGGCTGATTTCGGGCCAAATTCAAGCTAAAAGTTGTCTAAACCTCTAAAAACATCCTAAATGAGCTATGAACATGTCCTAAACAACCCTAAAACATCCTAAAGTAGCCCTAAACAAGCCTAAAACATCTCTAAAATCCCTAAAAAAGTATTTTATACTATGCGCCTAATTATAAAAAGCCCTCGTTTTTTATGCGCCTTGCGTCTAGGCTCTGGGCTCGGCCTATGCGCCTAGGCGCTTTGACAACTATGGTTTATATAAGCATTGCTTGGATTCTATGAGGAGTTGATAGGATATAGGATTGACCCATATACTAAAGGTGGCAACTTTGACCAATTTTACTTGTAAACTGGTCGATTTGTGTTGTATTCAAGCCAAACGGGTCAAATATAAAAAAAGCGTACATAAAGGGAAGCATGTCGAATGAACCCGAAGTGTATTTTTAGGGCCTACAAGCATACAACCTAGTAGATACTTTTATCAGATTATTGTTGTAAGAATATTGTTCTATAATAATAAATAAGGTGCTACTTATTTTAAAAGGGTTAAATAACCTGTTTCAACTGGTCATACAACCCACCCATCTTACTATCTGAAGCAAGTTCAAAAACAGTGAAAGTATAAGAGTATGCATCACCTTTTCTTGCCTGAACCTTGACTACCACTATGTAGACGATATACTGCTGCTAGCCTTTGAACCTAAATATTAGAGTGATTTAAATGACATTAATAAGTGTAAAAGTCATGTGAATGATGCTTTAATCTTTTAGAAACAACAAAATGTTATATCTGGAACCTGGGAACAATCCCGAGAGTGATTAAGTTGAAACGACATCATATCACCCTTTTTCTTCACCATCTGCTCTAGTTTCTGCATTTATTACAAGCAAATGTTCACAAATATTTTATTAACAACACTATCTTAGTATATCCATTCATGACAAGTTTTAGTTCAATGGTAACAATTTGAACTAAAAAGGAACTAATAATGACTTGCTATATATATATATATATATATACATATACATATACATATACATATACATACATTTACATGCTTGTATTTTTTTTCCCTTGGTATATGCCTCTAGGCTTTCCCCACACGTCCTGCAGTTATGGCAACAGGTTGTAGTAAATCACCATTGCAGTCTATGATGGAGGTCGTGTGGGGAAGGCAAGAGCCCTATATAATACTGAGAGCGAATACAAGCAGATAAAAATGTACACATGCACGTCTAAGGGTGAAAGGTGTGACAATTTTTTGTGCTTACAAAATTTATTTTCTCAAGATCAACACCACGACTTATCGTTCGCTCCTTACGCTTAGAAGCAATTGCATCTTGGCGTAGCTTCTTCTTCTCACCTGAAATAACACGCTACCAGTCAAATATCTAATATACACTTTCGTAAAAACCATAATCATAACCAGTTTAAATTCATATGAAAACAATGGCCAAAATTATAGATCGTGTAGTCAGTGCTTGCTTAAAATTCAGTAATTATATCATAAAGTTCAAAAGAACTGTATACAATATGTCAATAACAATTTGATATACTACTTACCTGAAAATCTCCGGAAATTTTTACTCTTTTCCGCTTTAGATGGCCAAGACTGAGGAAGCTTTGGTGCATGCTTCTTTTTTCCATACAGGGATCTCGAATTCTTTACAAGCATAAGGTCATCCATGGCAGGCCAATCATCTGTCAGAGCTTCAAGTTTTCCAGATTTTGCTCGACGTTTGTTCTTTAAACGAGGTTTCTTCATGCCACATTCCCTTGATGCATCTCGAAGTTGAATCCCACTTACCCCCTCTAACATTTCACTAAAACGTCCACCGTTAATATCTTCTTCATCATCATCTGAGCTATCAAGAATTTGTCCTATTACTTGATCAACATTTGCAAATTTGTAACTCCCACCAATCCCTTCAAAATAGTCTTGAGCAAGCTCATCATCTATATCAGAATCGGTGTTGTAGGCACCATCACTATCAGATGAATCACAAGAATCTTCAGAGTCTGAGCTTTCTTCTCCGTTTTCATCGCCATCACTATCATCTTCGTCTTCTTCATCACATGATATATCATGCGTGTACAATTTCACGCCACCGATTGACAAAAAACCTGAATTTGCCACAGGAGAAGACGAGGCATTGTCATCATCATCCATCATGTCAGTTTCCATTTCATGCGAGGATGACGAATCAAAACGGGAGTATTCCATCTTTTCAGTAACTGGTGTCGCTTCCATAATACTAGCCGCTTCCTCTGATTCAACATGAAACCCTAGTCCTATATGAGAACTATCCTCCACCTCAAAACTCGCACCATAATCATAACTAAAATTAACAGTTTCTGTATCAGTAACTGGTCCCTGATCCATGTAAGCAATGATCTTCGATTCTTTCGAATCAACCAAAACAATAGGATTCGATTCATCAAACTTGTTTTCATCTACAAATGGACTCACCTGCAAAACTTTAATTCGGTCAAATCACCATGTCGTCTAATCGTCTTCATCAATTCAAGTTCCTTTTACATGTTCATCATCACTCAAAAACACATTTAACACAAACACACACACATAATGTACAGCAGCAACACAAATGAAGCTTTAAACACATTAAACTGATTTCAAAATTCAACAATGGCAGATAATCTATATACACTTTGATCAAATCATATCACACATGCCAATATTCTAAACATATTTTGAAAATCAACCCCTATTTTCCACAAAATGAGGTAAAAAAAGACCTAATTTCAACTAAAAAAGGTAAAATCAAAATCTAAAAAAAAACCCTAATTTCCACAAAATTAGGTAAAATCAGAATTAAGAAAAAAAAGCCTTAATTCCCACAAAATGAGGTTAAAAAAAAAACCTTAATTTCCACAAAATGAGGTAAAATCAGAATATAAAAAAACCCTAATTTCCACAAAATGGGATAATAATAATAATAATAATAATAATAATAATAATAATAATAATAATAATAATAATAATAATAATAATAACAATAATCACCTGAGGATACTGGTAAGCAAAGGCAGTCTTTTTCAGCTTTTGAGATTCAACCATCTTCGAATTAGAACCTTTGGATTTACCACCAGAAACAGATTTTTTCCTCGAATCATTAACTGTACGCGAATGATTACCTTTTCCTGCAAAAAACAAACAAACATTAAATCAAATCGTATATCAGTAAAAAATTAAAACAATTGATTGATTGAATGATGATATGCCTCTTGAAGGAGGGGAAGTGATGAGAGGAGACCAATCGGATAATAAACCACCCTCCACGAATAAAGATTGTTTGGTGGGTTTTCTTGATTTGGGTTTATTGACCCTTCGTTTATTGCTTCCTCCAGCCATTGTTGTTAATGGTTATTGAAGATTTGAGGAAGACGATGATGAATTGTTATTTTATTTAGGTCTGTTTATCGACAGACAAAGATGGAGACGATGGGTTTGCCCCCAGATCATGGGTGTGATTTTGGGTCACGTGCTGTAGGCGTGCCACTGTGGGCCTTTTTTTTTTAACTGTTTCTAGGTTAAAATCCGTGTATTACACAGGGTATGAATGTAATTTTATGTGTCGAGTAATAAAATGTCATATGTAAAAAAAAAAACTATCATTATACGGTCTAATAAACATGTGTCTTACACGGGTTAAATAAATATAATTTAATTGGATATGATTGTTTATTTATGTTTGTGAACATTTGGTAATGCGTTTATTTGTTTTCATTTATGTTCCTTTGTGTTCGATAATTTATTTTTTAATTTTTTATGTTATTTAAATAACTCAAAATTCCCAACTACTTAGACTAGAGGGAGTGGAGGGGGGAAAGAGGGAGGGGAATCGCCATGTGGCACTTGTGGGGTCCATGTGGGGGGGGGGGGAATTGTGGGGAGTGGAAGGGGGGAAGAGTGGGGGGAATTGACATGTGGAAACTATTTTTTTTTCTTTTTCTTAATTAAAGTAATAAAAAACACAAATTTAATAAAACATAATTAAAAAACATTAATAATTAATAATAAACTACAAAATAAAAAATATAAAAACATGAAATAAAAAAATACATCAACTAAAAAAATTACATAAACTAAACAAATACATCAAACATGTTTTTAATCATCACTGTCGGATGGGTATTGTCTTGGTACAGTCCAAATATGCTCAACCAAATCCGCTCGAAGGTTGTGATGTGTTTAAGTATTTTTTATTTCCATGTTGTTTAACGATCTTTCTTCATCGGTAATGTTTCCTTGACTTGATGGTGGTTCGTCACCAAAATACTCGCATATTGCACGCCCTTCGTCTTCCAAAATCATGTTATGTAAAATAATGCATGCATACATCACATTTTTTATTTGCGCGTTTTCCATCATTCGACATGGCATAGACAAAATGCGCCATCTTTTTTGTAAAACACCAAAAGCTCGCTCAATGTCTTTCCGTGCAGCCATTTGAGCTTTGTTAAACTTTGTTCTCTTATCGTCTAACGTAGTCCTCCGTGTAAACGATTTTACGAAAACGGCCCAATCAGGGTAAATTCCATCTGTTAGAAGATACCCCTACTTGTATTCTACCCCGTTTACATAAAAAGTTCCTTTCGGTCCAACATCATTTACAAGATCGTTGAAAATTGGGGATTGATTAAGAATAGTTATATCGTTGTTCGAACCGGGCACACCAAAAAACGCATGCCAAATCCAAAGATCTTGTGATGCAACCGCTTCAAGCATCATACAAGGCTTTTTATGATATCCACTTGAGTGTTGACCTTGCCATGCAGTTGGACAAAGTTCCCACTCCCATTTCATACAATCTAAACTCCCGAGCATACCAGGAAAACCATGTTTTTCGTCGTGGAATTCCAAGAGTTGTTGTACGTCACTAAACGTAGGTTTTCTCAAATATTTTTTTAAATATAGTTCAATGACGTACGAACAAAAAAAGTGGAGAGTTTCTCTGTCCGTTCGGGCCGACATCTTTAGATAGTCGTCCATTATGTCGGAACCTTGCCCGTAACCTAAGTGTCTAAGCGCGGCTGTGACCTTTTGAAACGTGGTAAATCCCAACTCACCACGCGCATCGGGCCTTTGTTGGAAATATTCGTAATTATTTTCAAAATCGTTTGATATTCTTATAAATAAATTACGACTCATACGAAAACGCCGCCTAAAATTTTTTTCATCGTATCTTGGTTCGGGCGAGAAGTAATCACGTACCAATAAATCATTTGCGGCTTGTCGTTCACGAACTATATACTTTCTACGCTTTGGTTCCGAGGTCGCTTCATCATCATCCGCTACAACTTTAACGAGTGTCTGAACGGTAGCCATTATCAACTCCGCGCCGTCATCGGATGAGGAGCCCAAAGCGAGTTCAGCAAACGACGAAGACGAACTGGAACTTTGGTCCGACATCTTGCAAGTATTTTAAAAAAAAGATTGTTTGGAAAGGATTTTATAAAAATAGGAGAGTGTGGGTTTGAGTAGAAGAGTGTGGGTTATATATATATAGATTTAGAAAAAAAAAATTCAACAATATTACCGTTAAATAACGGTCATTTTCTTTTTTTTTTTTTTAATCCTAACGTTCAAAAAAATGCACCAACCAAATTAAGCCACCTCACCCTCCACCAAGCCCCCCCCCCCCCCCCCCGCCCGGCTTTCCCCCACCGCCCCCCCCTCCCCGCCCTCCTCTTCCCGCCCCTAGGGACGGTGTTCCCGCCCGGGGATCAATTGCCGCCCCACTCCCCGTAGTCTTATAAACATTAGTGTAATGATGTATATTATATTCCATCTAATATATGTTTTGTGTTCATCTCAATTCATGGATATTTGTAACAAAACACGAAAACATTTATTTCTTTGACGAACAATAAGGATAACGTCTTGTTTATATTCGTTCAGTCTGATGATAGCCCCAATTAAGGTATATGAAATTAGGGATGGCAAAAAAACCTGAGCCCAACGGGTATACCCGAAACCCGAAGCATTTGGGACGGGTATATCCAATACCCGACTGGTATGGGACGTGTTTGGTATTGAAAAAAAAATATTTCGTGGGTATGGGACGAATATGGTATTAGGTGATACCCGACCCGATTACCCGAAACTAAATACTCGTCTAGCCGAAAAATATACACGAAGACTTTTAAGTTTTATATATATCTTTTCTTAAATATTTTTTAGTAATGTTTCATTCTAATAGATTCATTATTTGAAAAATAAACTTTTCGTTAAAAATATATATATTCTAATAACATTATTATTTATATTTATATGCTAATAAAATATAAAAATAGTTTTCAAAATTCATACTATAATATATATTTACATTTTAAATGTTTTAAAGATGATTATGGTGATGATAATATTTATGTTACTTATTACAATTTTATATATTTTAGATTTTTTGAAACATAAGACTATAAAAGAACATATATATATATACACATATATATACACACATGCAAATACCAACGGGTATACCCGATATCCGTGGGTATGCTCTATACCCGACGGGTAATACCCGACAAATACCCAACGGGTAATGGGACGGGTATGGTATGAAATTTTATAACCGGGTATGAGTATGGTATTAGCCAAACCCGATCCATACCCGACCCGTTGGCATCCCTAATTTTAGTGAATAAACAAGACACATGTTATCAATTATCTTCCTTGTGTAAAAGAAAATCTTTTTTTTTTTTTTAATAAAACAAGAAACTACTCCACCATGTGACAATGCCATATAAGCAAATTTATAAAGACGACACAAATCAATTTGTTTTTTTCCTAGCAGTTACCAACAAATCGAACCCAGAGCTACTAACATCTCTCTTACATGTTACATCCTAAGATTCCAAAGCCAATACTCCCTGCCAAAACCGAGATTCAGTATTCTAGGGAAGTGGGAAAAAAAGGAAGAGGGAGAGGTGGCTAACACGCACTCATAGAACCTAGATTCAATGAATACAAGACTAAGGGTAGGGGGCACTCACACTCACCGTAAAGCCCACTGGTATCATACCTCATTGGTACCCCCACTACCTCTAAGGGTTCACCGTCACCGGTGACCCGGGTAGTGAGTTCTGTGATCGTTTTTGTGAGATCTCACTGTGTGCAGAGGAGAAAGACAGAGATGCAGAGGAGAGAGAAAGGCACGGGTGGTGCCGTTGGTGAAGGGGTTCATGGGTGGGGTGGGCAGGTTGCGATTGGCGCAATGAAGAGGTACTCGGGTTCTTCACGGGTGGCGCACCTCCCTCCCTAAGACCATCCGTAGCGCTGGAAGGAAACTAGCAACTCCTACCCCTCCATTCAGTGTTGTAATAATAGTTAGGCGCTATTTGGCTGGTGGGGTACCAGCTAGAGATTAATTGGGGTTAATCAGATTGAGATTTTATATGTAATTTTCAGTTTAATATTTATATACACACCTTTTAATATGCAATTTTTTTAAGTAGACATGTTTTAACACCTTCTTCAACCCATATTTTGTAGTAGGTAGGATTAATTTGCCGGAATTTACAAGTTTTGACCAGAATTTACAGGTTTTGGCTAAGTAAGGCCGCATGGTATACAATCAAAAAAGGGGTGGTTGGGAGTGTGACACTTGCCAATTTACCAGGTCAAAATATGTACACTTTCTAATCAAGTCCTTGATTTATTACGTATATTAGATACTATCATATACGAATAATGTCCCCCGAGGACCTAGCAAGATCCGAGCAAGCACAAATAATCCCACAGATAACCCTCGTTATTGTACAAATATCCGATTTATCAAGCATTGGTGACACATGTTTAAACCCTAATAACATTATTTATTTAACAACAAACCTACACACATGTCTAGTTGCAAACTTATAAATATAAATATGCATATATATATATATATATAATACACACACATTGAAAGCATAGTATTAAAAAGAAAAATAATAATACATGTTATTTACATGAACATATACATATGTGTATGGTATATATACATATATGTGAGTTTGTGCACATGTGTGCATGAACAAAAGAAATGACACCTTGTGAAATTATGGAAGTTACTTTAATCAATCTAAGATCCATGTTGTCTCACTAACCATAATTAGCTATACCAAACCCCACTACAATCAACCTCATACTTTCTTACAAGCCTCCACTTTGTCACACCATATTAGGAAAGATTCTTATGGTTCAAGAAAATAAGAGATTAGATTATCCAATTTAGCCAAGCCACTGATGGGTTGGTAAAAGCACGAGAGTTAACAGGGCTAAAATGATTAATTAATGTATAAAAGATTATGGAATAGCACTACTTTGATATGTTTTATGATTTTCAGGTAATGACATATAAAGAGTGCAATTTTGTAGCTTTGGGACATCTCGAAAGCATAAGGAGGGATCAACCGAGCAAGAAAGGCATAAACGGACGGTCCGGGGCAAAACTGGCTTCGCCTATGCCAATTCTGGCGTTGCCGACGCCACTAGTGTAGCAGGGGAGTATAAAACGTGGTAGGACAGCAGGATTTGTTGTAGGCTGGCAGTGTTCGGCATCGCCGACGCCACTTCCAGTCAAACTTAATTTTTAATGCTTTTAATGAAGATTATGCACGGGAGTTTCGAATTTGGCAGCCTTAAAACACCTTGAAGGCTCATAATTAAGTATCTCCTTCTTCATTATTCCATTCCATCAATCCTAATCATTTCTCCCAATTCAAAATCATTCAATCATTCTTATTTTCAAGATTTCGAGACCTATTATTGAAGAATCAAGCTCCATGGCCATGAGTGGCTAATTCCTTTGTATCACACTTGGGTGTAGACAATTGAAGTTATAGGGTTCATAACATTTGGGTATTTCTTAAAACTCCTAATTGTCTTGATTGTGTATCTGAACAATTGTGTTGAATCATGAATAATCTTATGTTGAATTCATTTTAGTTAATTGATCTTGTGCCAATTTCTAGTGTCTTGAACATGATTCCTTGATTTAACACAAACTTAGGGTTGTATGTTCTAGTACTATAAAGTATATTATTGTCCATCATAGATGTTGATGATTAGTGATACCTAAACCTATTGAACAATCAATCCGTTAATACCAATTACATTAGAGTTATTTGACCCGTTTGTTAAAACCTTAGACTTTGATTGTTGAAACCCGGGTGTGATCTTTTCTTATCAATTGTTTACAACTCATTTCTATCAAGTATTTTTCTTGAAAATTTAATTTTAAGTTTTACTAAATAGTCAAAACCTTCTCCAATCAAAACTCTTAAATGAACAAAAATATGCAAGCTTCATAATTGACTAAACTTCATAAAGTGACATTTTTCTAATCAACTAAGACCTATTTCACCGGCCACAAACTCTTCGTGGTTCGACACCCTTTGTTGCCATTACTACATTAGTTGAGGTAATATAGGACATATAAATACTATCTTTGACCGGACCTCGACATCCGATCAAATTTTGGCGTCGTTGCCTGGGAGTTCGTGCGCTTGGTGTTTTTGTGTTTTTAGTTAATTTTTGTGATAACTTGTGTAATTGCTTGTTTGGTTTTTATTGTAGTCTCTATATTTCTTTGTTACGTGGGGTGTGTTATTTGTGTAGTTAACAGGTAGTGCATGCGTACAAGACATTTGGGGAGGACTTCTCCTTTAGTGTTTGAACCGGAAATTGAGAGAGTATCAAGAAGAAACCGACAACACCGGTTAGAGGAGCTGATTCCTTCTAACTCACCTACCCTTCAATAACCACTTCTAAACCAAAACTTACCCTTTGGAAACGTCCTAATGGAAAACTCAAACCAAAATAACCGCTCGGGTGGAAGCCGAAGACCACCCACTCCACCACATCTAAACCGAAACCAACAACCACCACAACACCCACCTCATCAACCAATTCTTAACCGAAACCTCAACAACCGAAATGTTAACCAAAGCCCTCCCATATTCAACCGTAGTCAAAACCTTCTCCAATCAAAACTCTTAAATGAACAAAAATATGCAAGCTTCATAATTGACTAAACTTGATAACGTTACATTTTTCTAATCAACTAAGACCTATTTCACCGACCACAAACTCTTTGTGGTTCGACACCCTTTGTTGCCACTACTACATTAGTTGAGGTAATGTATGACATATAAATACTATCTCTGACCGGGCCGAGACATCCGATGAGCCACCACCTTTCCTCTTCCCTTTCTCGATCACCACAAACCGTCGCCCCCTTCCTCTTGATCTTCAGCCTCATCACCATGAAGAAACACGTACCGAAACGGCTGTCCGAGTCATGCCTCGACCGAGTTGAATAGGAGAATCACACTTTGTTCTTCTTCTCTTTCTCGGTTCAGATCTGCAAGGAAGGAAAGGAAGGTGGGGAGTGGAGGTGACTGTTAGGAGACCACAAGTGGAATCCCACGTACAGACACAAAAAGTGATGGTGGCGACCATAGTTATTTTGCGGGTAATCTATTGTGTGCCCTAATGAGAGGTGAAGACCTCTTTATATAGGGATTTTGTAGGCCACCATCATGGCCCCCTAACTATATGGGCACATAGCAAATAATATAACAAGTAATAAAATAACGAACACAATATGTTGGGTCAGGCACCATACCTCTACAATCACCATCTTTCTTGCTTCCATGTAACCTAGATTCACTACACAAGGCAATCCATATTAGGTCCAAATTAATCAAGGGGGTTGTCATATAATAAAAAGATTAACCCTACAAAGACTAATCACCATAATTAGGAAGGTTCCCTACAACCCTTAAACCCATAAAGATTGGTTTTCCTTTTCCCTAACACTCCTCTATCTCTCTCTTTCTTTCTCTCGGATCAAGGCCACGATCCCCAAATACAACACAAATCCAAGATTTAGTCATCCAAACACACTCATGATTAGTCAAATCCTAGAGGTTAAAGTAGATACACCTATGGACTAAACACTAGAATGGTAATGATCCTTAGATTTACTTAGAAACATAGGAGATTTACTTCCAAATTAGTGGAGATTATCCTCTATTTTTAAGTCCATGAGAGCTTCGATCCCCATGTATTGTTTGATCACAAATCACTTCACTAAACGTCATAATGCTAGGTCAAGTCTAGTGGATTGTCATGGATAAACTCAAGTGATTGAACATCAAAATGTTAAGATTCCTTTAATCACAAGGATTGATAGGAGTTGACCATCCCAAAATGTCGACCCCTCGCTCTTTCTCGGCCCTATATAAACCGCCCATCACCACATTCCCAATCCACACCACATTTTTACTAACCAACACTCTCTTCCACTCCTTTAATTCTCGGCCCATAACACCACCCCTCGTCACCCCCTTGCGAACCATAGACACCCGACCTAAGGCCATAGGACTCGCCCCCAAGGAACTACAAGCTCGATTTTTTGCCAGAGATCGTGAGAACTAGGGCTGTCCAAAAAGCTCGTGGCTCGGAGCTCGCTCGAAGCTCGCTCGGATTTAGCTCGAAAAAAGCTCGCTCGATATGGCTCGGTTTGAAACTGAGCCGAGCCGGCTCGGATCGGTTAGAAAGTGAGCCTAGCTCGGCTCGGTTCGTAACGAGCCGAGCTGGCTCGGTTTGGCTCGAATAATTCTAATTTTTAATATATATTTTTTTATATACATATAATATATTACCAAAATGTTAAACAAGATGGAGAATATGCTACAAATTTAATATTTGATAACAGTGGCATGGAGATTCTTTGCTTGGGATTGAAGTTATAGCTAATCAAGTTATTTAAATAAACTTAATACTACTTTTGATCCAAGTACTCAAGTTAATTCGTATGTTGATGAACTTATATTGTATTCCATTAAAATTTGAGACTTATTTTGTACTTACTTGAAGTTGATTTTAACGTGCAATGTATAAGATTGAACTTATTTTAATTGTGTTATTTTTAACTATTGAATAATAGTTTAAACTATTGAATTTTGAAAGCCATTTTTCTTTTTTCTTTTTATATTCGAGCCAAACCAAGCCGAGCCGAGTCGGCTCGGTTTAAAACTAAGCCGAGCTCGAGCTTTGATTTTCAGCTCGGTTTCAAATCCGAGCCGAGCCGAGCTGGCTCGGTTTATAACCAAGCCGAGCGCGAGCTTGGCCTGGCTCGGCTCGGTTCGGCTCATGAACAGCCCTAGTGAGAACACCTTGTTTCCTTCGGTTCACTCGGCTCTAGTTTGGACTAGAGGTAGGAATCTAACCCCACGTCTCCTTTCATTTCTATAACATTAACATCTACCTATTAATGTTAACCAAGGGTTGTAAATCATTTTTTTAAGGATAATGAACTAACTAGAACAAGACAAGTATGTGTGAATGTATATAGATATGTATTCGGGTGTATGTTGAATATATATGGATTTGTATGCATGTGTGTTGAATATATATATAGATATGTTTGCGTGCGTGTGTTGAATATATATAGATATGTATGCGTGTGTGGTTGAATATATATATGTATGTGTGTGTCGTGTGAATGTATATAGATATGTAGGTGTGGCGTGTATATGTGTATGGATATATGTGTTTGGTGGGAGTCGATTGTATATATACGGATATGTGTATATACATATAAGGTAGATAGAGTGGTATGTGATCTATAGGTAAATCATATCAACTTAAACATTAACACATGTTTTAAAACTATGAACTTATAGTAGAAAGTCATGGGTTTTCAAAAGAGTAATTAATAGTAATACAATAAAACCTTGATTTTGAACAATATTTTGAAAGTATAAAAGTCACCAATGACACCAAGATAATATTTTACGAGTTGGGTGAACGATGTGTATGAGGAAACATTGAACTTGGACCTAAGATGTCCATTTTATATAGGACGTGTAGGTCTGACTTCCTAGCACCCTGAGCTTACATTCTTGCTAGCTTTTTGGACGGACTTGAGGTGAGTTTCACGGGCCCTTTTTAATGCTTTATATTTTGGATAAAGACATGCAATATTTACTGATGTGTCGTAAAACACATCTATTTTCTTATTTATTTTGAGTCATAATTGAGTTTTTTGTATATAGTTTGTAGTAGTTTTAGGCATGTATTCGTTTGTTTCTCTTTTTGTATCATTTTATAGATTTTTATTAGTTTTTAGTACTTATTTACTTGCTTTTATATTTTGTTAGGTCTTCATGGAATTTGGTGCGTAAACGAGAAAATTTGGTCAAGTCAAGAACAAGAACACCCGAGTCGAGAGCATGGAATAATAATAATAATTATTAAA
Organism: Ambrosia artemisiifolia; assembly: GCA_032199755.1. Classification (NCBI taxonomy): domain Eukaryota; kingdom Viridiplantae; phylum Streptophyta; class Magnoliopsida; order Asterales; family Asteraceae; genus Ambrosia; species Ambrosia artemisiifolia. Next base: position 21,612,056 of record CM063513.1, read on the forward strand.
AAAAAGAAGTTGTTGTGAAGAGAAAAGAATCTTGGATTAACTTTGAAGAGGAAAAGGTCTCCGGCACGTTAAAGATTAATATTTAAGGAACCTCGGGTTTGGTTTAGTTTTATTTATTCGATAATATTTTTAGAGACATGTTGAACTTAGTTTTTGTTTTCATGAATATTATGAGCTAAAATTTTCATTGGTGACTTGGGATGATGAACTAGATTTTGGTTTTTAATTAAAGACTTATGTTTTCCGTTTTGGGTGTGTTGAGTTACATGATTTAATTTTTATGTTTGATTTTGAATATTTGTGTATTGGCGCTTTCTGATTTGATTACTTGTTTGTTGGTTTTGATGTTCTAGGCATATAGGAATATCCCCTAGATCTTGCAGTTAGGAATTGTTGGGTCTGCTGACCTGGAGAAGAACAGATGATTAGAAAGCCAAAATATTCTATCTTATTTGATCCTTTGAATAAAACAGTTGATTCAAGATACTTTCCCCAAAAGACTGTTGACCCTAACAACTGCTACATCAAACAACTGATGAAGACAACTGCTGCTGCTAAAGGTCTGCTGAACAAACAACTGATAGACAAAGATCTGATGAAGAAACAACTGCTGATCAAGTACTGAAGACAAAGGTCTGTTGGAACCAACAGCACTTTGGATTCAACAGATGATAAAGACCATCAGAGTTTTCCTTTACAGTAGTTTATGTTAGCAGTGTTTTCAATGTAACAGTAGTTGTAGTTAGCAGATGTTTTATGTTGTTATTCAGTTAGAGGTCGCTGTCTTAGGTGACGTCAGCAGTGATCATCAGAGGTTTAGTTTGGTCTATAAATAGAACAGTGATTGTACTGTTCTATTCATCACTCTCGTCATTCTCTTAGACAAACATTCTCTGAGTGATCAGGCTGAGGGAGAGTACTTGTACAATTGTAATCTTTCAATCTAATGAAAGCTTTCGATTAAAAACAATTATTCTCTTGTTTTAATTTATAGTTTATCATTCCGCTGCACTTTCCATTTATATCTCACTTCATTAATTTCATTATTCGTCTAAACTATCAAAACAATCAAACTCAGATCCTAACAGGAATATCGCAAGTTTAACAGGTTTTTAAAATTAATTAGCTAAGGTGTGCAATCCCGTCCCAAAGGTTAGTTATATAATTAGGGATTGCTAGGTTGACTAACTAGGCATTGTTTGGTAGTTTGGTTATCGTTGGGGCGAGACCGGTTACTTATTCATGTTTAGAGTTTTCCTAGGATTATATTCGTATTAGTTAAGTCTGCTTCACAGTTTGGGAGTTTTCGATCCAAGAGTGATTGATTAAAGGATTACTGTGAGATTTGGTTTCGCTGGGGCGATCCACTTTCATTTTAGCATCTCAATACTTGTCCCGCCTTGAGTCTAGTCGACTATCCTTGACAGGAGGTTTATTAGGTGAGAACAGGGTCTCCAACCGAATTACATAGGTTAGGTTTTATAACCAGAGTCTAGGGATTCTAACCAGGTTACCAGTCTTCTCCTCATTAGAGTTTCAAACCAGTTTGTCAGCTTTCGTTTATTTTCAGTTTCTTAGTTTAATTAGTAATTTAGTTTTAATTAGTTTATTTTAATTTCAGTTTAAACCCACCAATCAATCAATTTGATAAAATAATATTTTCTCAGGTAATTCATTAGGAGTAATTTCAAAAGTGTTAGATAAAGTCCTTAGGTTCGATACCTGGTCTTGCGTACTTGCTACTTGCGATCGGTACACTTGCCGATAGTGTGTGGTTTTAGAAGAGTCTAGGATTTAACTTGATTAATTTATTTATATACTTATTTGCACACATCAAGTTCTTGGCGCCGTTGCCGGGGACTTTTAATTGGCACTTTTTGATTTTACTTGAATTATCTTACTTATTCACTGCTTGCTGGAATTACTTTTGATTATTTGTGCTTTTACTTGCTAATTGTGCTTTTAGTCTTAGGTTATTTGCTATCCATTAGTAACTCCAGCGTGGTTTGCACTTTCAGTGTACGCCATTTACATAGTTTTAGAATGATTTCCTAGTAGACGTTATGTGTACATGAGACAATATGTTTAGAGTACTCATAAAGCCCTCGTGTTATATAGTTTACTGTAAACATTAGCTATGGACTTAGCCATGAAACCCATGAATAGATCTACTGGGTTGACACCCCTACTCTTGGTTAGTCGCTCTAACCCAGATACATACGATAAGAGAGTACTTGTATTTCACATATGATGTTACATTATCTTTATTGTACGATGTGCGAGGCACAACTCGTCAAGGTTTGATTATGGACTCATGATTGGTCACATTGGTCATTGTCTTAGCTAGACATTAATTGGTCATTCACGGATTTCATTAACTTTATGTTTTACAACTATTTTAAACCTGTGAACTCACCGTCTTTATGTTGACAAAGTTTTTATGCATGTTTTTCAGGTAACTAAACTCATGAATGGAACTTGTGATATGTTTTGGGCATGCATTCTTGGATATCAATCTTTTATGGTTTAAGAATCATGAACATGTGATTTCAAAACAATACATTTTGATGATGGTTGTAAACTTTTATCAATTTGGTATCCTAAACTTATGTTATTTTGAATGTTTGCTTGAATCTTGTGCTTGAAAACCTTTCGTGTCGTGCCTCGTGTTTTCGCTTAGGCGGGGTGTGACAGGGAGCCCCTAGATGCTTGGGACGCATATCTTGGGACGCATATCATATCATAGATGCAACTGTGCTTTTTGGCCAAATGTTTACTAGATTGGGGTGCTCGAATAGAGGTCCACTTATAAGGTTTGAGTCACGATACACAATCTTCTAAATCTGGGAAGTCTACAAAGACACAATGGATCATAAATATAAGACAATGCCAAGCAAAATATAACACAATGAGTCGCAAAAATAGACACAATGAAGAAAATTAAATAACACAGTGATAAAATTAATAGCCATAATGATCTGAAACAAAAATTCTAAAATCTACAAGATAAAAATCCAAAAGTGAAATAAAATCTAGCATCGTAGAGTTCGACGAGACAGTGCCAACACCTTCAACGTGAATTCAATCGTAGTCCTTTTGATACCATTCCTATGACTTCATAGTTTTATAAGAGAATGTATTTGAACCCATGCCCCGCTTATAATATTGATGTGCTGCAAAACACATCTATTTATCCTATGTATTTTGTATAGTTTTTATATAGACTTCTACTCGTTTTGGTCATTGTTAGCTTATATTTAATTTTGAGTCTTATTACAGATATAAGTGTGCTAAAGAAGCGAAAACGAGCTAAAACCATGTAGAAACGAGCATACGAGAGAAACAATTGGAGTAAACCAATAAAATAAAGATAAAAGCTGAAATGCAAGATGTTTGCGCAACACGAAAATCTTCTAAATAAGCTCCACGACATGCGATTGTCACGAAGGATCTATGCTTTGGTGTTCGCGACCCGCGAAGAACTCTATGTCAGCTAAAAATTAGGTTTTCAATTATATAAACATTTCAGCCGACCCTAGATACCATTCCATGACTTCCAGGGGCAAAAAAGAGCTACTTTTGTGCTATTTCAAGCTAGAAGAATCATTAGGGATTAATAATTGGAGCTAGAGATAGAGAATCGAGTTGATTTCGTTAGTTCGAGCTTTGTTTCTTGAACTTCTTTACTTTTCTAGTTTATTGAACATTATGTTTACAAAATTAAAGATTGTTGAATTCTTTTGGTCATGATTGTTGGCTAGACCTTTTACTACCTAGGTTAATGATGAATGTTTGATGATTTTTTGTGATCTCTTGGTTTTTGGTAATTAACTTATGGATTAGTATTATTGTAAACAACCTAATTATAATTGATATGATGCGTGTGCATGCTTTTTAGTGATTTACAATCATTCAGTTATTCCATATGTGTCTTTGTGAATATCTTTCATGTATGGATGCGTATCAGGTTTGCTTACTGTGTGTTTGTAACTAGTTTATGGTTTTTAACGTCAAGTCCCATAGGAACATTGTCTAAGAGTTTAGAAGAATTAATTGTTCTTCCTATCTAGATAGCTGATAGGTGATAGATAGTTGGGTAGTCTTTAGTATTAGGTAATTTGGTAGAATGCTTCAAAATGAGTTTTTTTTAGGTTTCCTAGTACTATTTGCTATTCCAAGTCTTATTAAGTGTCTTTAGGATACTCCTTGCACTTCCAAGTCTTAAATTGTTTCATTGTTTGTTTATGTTAGTTTTTATTATTTGTTATTGAGGTTAACACTTACTTGAAAACAAGGACACTTTTAGTCTGCTGTATTTGTTCTGTTTTGACCCGAACCATTTTACTGACCTACATCTTGCCCTTTACTAAAATATATATATTTGGTGGTGGGGGGGGGGGGGGGGGGGGGGCTCTTTTTACATGTAAAGGGACTTCAATTTCTCAAAGACAAACCTGCTTATAATTAATTTAAAAGACAAGCTCAACCAACCAAACGTAACAAGCATACCCGATTTTGGTACATGTTAGGTTTGGGATTACCTATTTATAACCGTCTTATTAATTTATTGTTTATTATATTTCTAAGAGAAAAAACATTAGGCTACGTGTTATTAGGTAACGCCCTGACCACGTTACCATCGGACGGACGTTTAACACCTCCCATATAGGCGTTACCCGACTGTTAAAGCGAGGGGGGATGTTAGCCCATTAATGATTAACCGGATGAAGGATGGTAGGATGTTGATTATGATCGTTGGTGGTGGGTCCCCACCCCACTTACAACGGTAATATGTGTATTTTTATTTTTTTTTAATTTAATATATATACATACACACACAAATCAATCTTTATATTTAAAAGAAATGAATAACTAACCATACTCATCGCTTGATTCCGATTTGGAAGATAAAATAATAATTTCAGCCATTCGTTAAGGGATCACGCTTTTACATGAGGGTGCTCAATCCTCATAACCACGTACAAGAGAAAAGTGAATCATGCGGTATTGTGATGGTGCTCATAATCGTTTTGTAAAGGATTATTTTTCTGAAACTCTAGTGTATAACGGAATAGATGTTTAAGAAGGCCGACATCTATTCTTACAAATTGTGAATGATATAGATTATTTGTTTCCATTTTCTCAACAAAGAGAATGTCACACCACGCCAATGGCGGAAACCCGTGGCGAAACGCTCGAAAGCATATCAAAGTCAAGATTAACACAAACCATATTTAATTAGAAAAGATTATTTTATTAAAATGTAAAAAATGAGTACCTTGTTACAATATTTCACAAGTCAACAAACAACATGTTCATACATGGGGTTTTTCTATCCAAGTACCAACCTAATGGAAAATATTGATGAAACCCGACAAGTATCCGACATCCCATATTCCACCGCACTAGCCTCATATCTATTTAGCACTTAGTTACCTGAAATATATGTTTAAAAAGACGTCAATATATAAAATATTGGTGAGTTCAAAGGTTTCTGTTCCATAACAATAATATTTTAACAACAATAACATGTGCGGAACAAACACAAGTAGTGGCCTTTGTAAGGAGTAGCTAGCTCCTACCAATCTACGATGACGAGCAATCCCTTAAGCCCATAACCAAAGCAAGACTAATAATGCCCCGCGAGCAGAAGTTGTTTCTCGGAAAATAACAACTTAGTTTAGAATACGTGCACCCATGGCATACACAGTTGCATAATCGACGCTATCGATTAGGGGTGGGCCTTGTCAGGCACCAATAGTACTATCCAAATATTCCTTCGGTACTCGATTTCAACACACACACACAACACACGAGTAAATGGATACAGTAGCGAGGACTCACCCCGAGTGGTGTACAAACAACAAACCTAAGTACTCATCATGCTACTTATCAAATTTTAACATTTAAAAACATTTTGACATGTAACAACATTTGACAAACATATCTTTCCCTCAAAACAAAACAGTAAAAAGGGGTCGTGAAACTCACCTAAAGTACAACGTGCAATCAAATAGCAGAGAATAGCAAGTCACTAAGTCTATAGCGCGTGTTATCCGGCAAGTTGTACACCCAACTCCCAACACCACTATTAGACACAATTCCCCGTTTAATTAAACATATGTCCTAGGATTGTTGGTGATGGATTACCCTTGTTATAAGTTACACTTATATCTCCGTATTAATTAACTCACAATACATTATCCTCGACTCGACCCACTTTACCGTATAATTATTTTCCCATTAAATAATTATAGTAGGATCTTGTTGATCGATATCTCATCTACAACACTCGACTCGACTCACTTTACCATATATTTATTTTCTCATTAAATAAATATACTAGGATTTTGCCGATTCAATAACATATTTTACTTTGTTAAGTTTGCATACTTAACTTAGTTTTAAACGTGTAATCGTTATAGATTATTTAAAGTTAATTCTCCCACAAATATTTTCCAAAACTTAGAAAAGTGTTACACATTTTTCACCCACGTGTAATCTTATATATTTTAATTCAAAATATATATATTTTCATGTCCACATTTGACGCGATAACATATGTACGTATCTTGTAGGAAGTTATATAATATATACTTATCCGTCCATTTCACATTCTGTCCGTTAACATGTCGTAATATAGATACGTCAGCATTCAATTATTTGTATTTATATATATACTCGCGTCCCGAATAATACAAGTTTTCACACATACATTTTGTAGGAATAATTACTGGTCGTCGTAATATCATTTTCCTACATCCAATTATATATTTAGTTATTTTTCCTAAATTTCCATCAATATGCTTTACTTGAAATTAATCATTCTTTTAATTTCTACATATTCTTACTTGGGAATTTATAAAATAACTTTTATATTTTGAAACCAAGACTTGATTATTTACCTCATAAAAATGCTCCAACACTTTTACATTCCCATAGATATAAAAGTGTTCGTTTTTATACAATTTTTCCCAAGTCTTTAAATTACCAAATTTTGTTATAAAAACCTTTGTTTTTACCTTTCTCAACATCTTTGGTAATTTATATTTTTATAAAATTTCATTTTATAAAAATAAAACTTTGTATGAAAAATACAAATTTTGTAAGTCTTGTAAACATTTTCATGAACAACCTTTGACCAACACAACTTTTCATTAATATTCAAATGTCACATTTTTAGACTTCAAGTTTCTAAATTGACATACTGCACCTCTTTACTTTTAAAGTTACCAAATAACATTCTCAACTTTTAAAAGTTACATTTTATCCTTATTCTTTCAAGAATGACAAATTCTTACTAAACTAGTAACTTAGTTTTGTCATATTTTTCATCATGGTTTGTTTTAATGTTTTAACATTTTTAATAGTCCATAATGATATTATTAAGGATAATAATAAGTGTATTGGGTAGTTTTAGTCCAAAATGTCCACATTTGATGTTTCAAGGTTAGTAACTTTGAATATGGAACTTTTATTTCTTGTTACATTTCATAGATTCATCATAACATTGTGTCTTAGATGGTCACTTTATGGTGTTCAAAACCACTATTAAGTGTGTTCAAGTTATTTTTATAAAAACCATTCAAAACATCTTTGAACATATGTTTATGTGAACTTTCAAAAACAAAAAAAATGACTAACAAATTTATATAAACTCATGGCCATTATCATCTTTTTATTTACCGATGTTAATCTTGTAAAAACATATGACATTTCATGTCCAAAACTTGTGTTACATATTATGTTTTGATCTTTAACACATGTAAGATTATGTTTATCTTTTTACATTACAAAAATAATAACACACATAGCAGACCTACGGTCCATAATATCATCTTTAAACACTTATTTTAGGTTTGTTTTAACACGTGTTTTACTATTTTAGAATCCATAACCCTACCCCTTGTACAACTTGCCTTTAAAACATGAAAACGTGAGCATTCAAGATTTAAAAGACAAGATTAAGAAGCTTACTACTAGTACAAGGCTAGGGGAAGACAAAAACTCTTGATTTGGATGGGGTTTAGTGTGTTCTTCCAAGGGTTATGCTCCAAGCTTCCAAACACACTTGATTTAGGGGTTGAATGGATGTGATTATGAGTGTTCTTGTTAGAAAACAAATGGTGTGGGTGGTGATGGCCTTATGGCCGTAACATTTAGAGAGAGAGAGAGGGGGAGGTTGTTTTGTTTTGTTGAAGTGTGATTATAATAGCTTATAAAGTGTTAATCATCATGTGATATTACTTGTATGATATAATAACCACCAAGCATGCTCAAGACACCATCATTAGGTGCATCTTTAGGTGGCACATGGGTGGCTATAGCTTCTTGCTTTTGGCCGGCCTAGAGGTTATGGTTCATCATAAAGCTTATCACTTGTACTATGGACAACATCATGGTTTAAGCATGCTTCTAAGCACCATCATTTTAGATAGCCAAACAAGCAACAATGGGGTGGCTTGGGCACACCCTAGAACCCGCCACCAAAGGGTGTTGTGGGGCCCACTTGCTTTTGCTAAATATCTTGTAATATCATGGTTGAGTTCTAAGTGTTTCGGTTAGGGTTTCTGGGATTTTAACACGTGTTTATTACAAGCTATTTTGGACATATAATTAACTCCCAATTACCCTTAAACATTAATTACTTTAGGCATTGGTAAGTTATTTAGGCTTTATTTGGGTGACTTTATAAGTTTCGCGCGTATCGGGTTTGATATGCAAACTTTATTCGTTATCGGGAGATTTTTATTTGGAGTTTCCATTTATGGTTTTAGAGTTCCAAAACACATAACATTTCATGAAAATACCCTTTATTTTATATCCTGAGTGTTCGGGATCGTTTTCGGTTAATTAATTATTACCGGGTAATCACCAACATCCATTCCGGAAAAGTTTATTTGCACGCGATTTCGTCGTGCTTTCAATTAAACAAATGCATTCCTATGCATCCTATGGGGAATTTGCTATTCTCTAAAGGCTAAATTAATACAGTTAATTTAGAATTGCACTTAATTACCATTAATTACATATACTAATTATGTACGGAGACACACCGGTTTTTGCCGGATGTCACAGAGAAGATGCTCGACGTCTTTTACATTTCACTGCATTACAAAAATGCACTTCTATGATTCATCAATTGGCTAATGGAATTTCGCACTATGCATGGGATGAATACTTACACATGTCTCAAAAGTCTGTTTGGGGGTCTCTGCAATTTTTGCGCGGGTATTATCAATAATTGTTATTTATATTATCACCAGACTATTTACCATTATCTCTCTTTTCTGAACTGGGTTAATCCATATCTATATTACATAATTAAGTATGAAAGATCTCATAGCTAATTTCACATGTATTTTAAGATGACATGTGAAGGGTTTATTGCTTTACACCCAAAATGTCATGAAAAAGTTTCCAATACTACCTTATTCTTGCAAAACCCACTTATACATTTTTATCATTACTCCCGATTCACAATTTCATATTAATTAGTAAAAAGTTTATTATGTATAACTAGTAGGAATGCTCGCGCGTTGCCGCGGGTGTCCCGATTGATATCAGATTCAGTTATGATGTATATTGTGAACCACAACCTATTCCGTATTCCCAAGTAAATATGTGTCTTCGTTAATACACTTCTAGAAGTCTGATGATACTCTTGCTACAAAAATCATTTTCACTTATTCATCACTGAGTAGTATTAGTTAAGCAAACATCACATGACAAAAGTAAGGTTAGATTTTTTTAGGAGCGTACTTAATCTTAGTTATCTTCGAATTCAGTTCTTCATATTCTAAAGAGCACATGCTACAAGCTAAGCACTCATGATATAATGGTGACAGTTACATGGGTCCTGAACGTGCTCCCATTTAAACTATTTTCACAAACTTAAGTGAGAAATAATTCTTTTACTTGTAAATAACTTGTTTATGCAAAATGGCACACACATAATACAACCAAGCCTGGAAAAATGGTGGAATGGTAGGCGTGATGTCGTGTGGATTAAGTCACTTATTCAAGTTTTAAATTTATAAAATAAAACGATATCTGCTAATCGTTCTAAACCCACACGATAGGCAAGTGTACCTATCGAGTGTAGTATAGACTTCAAGTAAGTACCGAGTATCGAACCCTAAGACACGATTTCCCCTACACAGCTTTAAGTTGCTTTGATAAAAGAAAAGATAGAAAGGAGAGAGAGACAATATGACCAAAGTAGAAATCAATAACCAAAAAGAAGTGTTGCTTTGGCATCCGACTAACTTTGGGAAGGATTAATAGTAATTACTTAGTTGAGTGGTGCCTTCGAGTTGCGCACTTATGCTTAACTTAGAGTTGCACAGCGCATTCTCTAGAGGTGACTGTTTTCGCATAACTAGTTGTGTTCTTGTTGTTAAAATGAGGGTCTCCCAAACCGGTAAGCTCACCTCTCAACAATGAAAGACGGACTACTCAAGACTGTGTGCACCCAACCCCGAAGAATCCACCTCCCAGTGTTGCGATAAAGACATCTAGTTACTTAAAACTTTTATGGACAACTTGCCGGTGGCTGTAGCATGACCGAACAAGCTACCACTTGTTATCATAGGCGAGTCGTGACTAACCAGAACACATGCATCTCCTACTTGAATTAATTAATCTTTCAAAAAGTGATTGGTCTATTATTGATTGTGCGGCAATACAATAATGAAAGAAAATAAAGACCGTTTTCTTTCAACACGGGTTCACCGATTCTTGACCGCGCCAAAACTATCACATAGACAATGAAGCTAAGTAGCAAAATCAAGTCTTGGCTTATCACCAGGACTGAGTATAAAGACCGTACCAACCCTAAGTGAGATCTTTGATAGTAGAGGATTAAGCCACTAAGTGTGTGTATTTCTACCCACAAATGGGCTAATCATTACTCGCGGGATTAGGTTAGCTTACAAGTGCATGGGTTGTTACACATCATGGGTACACTCATAAGTACTCCCACTTCCTATCAAGACACCCACAAGACCAAATACTAAGTGATTAGTTAGTTAACTCATCAAACAAAGTTTTAAGTAAAAAGAATTAAACAAGAACACAAACACCCTTCAACAAATAAAAACTATATAATCCATCCAAAGAAGTCTTCACCCTAGCAACACTCTAGTATCCTAGCCAATGATTGGAATTACAACATTCACTCTAGTTTGGGTGTTTAAAGAACACATAGTAATGGTTGTTTATGGATCCAATAGGGTTTTGGGATGATTTATAGTGATCTCTCTCAAGCTCTCAACTCACGTAGTGTTTTTAAAGTGATCCAAAGCTCCAAAGGTCACTAACAAAACCCTAAAGATGGCTGAAGAGTGAGAGAAACTCGGGTGGAATGGGATGCTCAAAATGTGGGGTGGAGGCCTCTATTTATAGGCAAATCAGCCCCTGCACGCCCGTGATCAAGCTTTGGCACGCCCACGCTCGATAGTAGGTACTGTTGCAGAGTCCTTTTTGCAGAATTTGTCTCTTTCAGGATAAGCACGACCGTGCTCAAGGTGATGGCATGAGCGTGCTTTCCAGTACGTGTAACCGTCTTGTCAGTTTTGGTCGGTTTAAGCCTTGGGGGACACGCTTGAAGGAGCACGGCTGTGCCAAGGAATGTGGCACGCCCGTGAATGTTTGCAAAGCTGATTTATGCCTTCTGTTGACTTGGAATTGTTGACTTGTTGACCCGGGACAGGTGCACGGTCTTGCACAGTCGTAGCGCGGTCGTGCTTCATCTGAATCAGCTCCGAAAGTCTTCAATTCATTGTCTTTTGTGCCGGTTTTCACTTCTTTTCACTTCCCACCTTCAATACCTGCAATTATCATCAAAAGGAGACAAACTGTGACAATACCAAGATAAAAGCATATTTTCGGGTGATAAATAGGTGAAAACATGTATGTAAAACCTGCTAATTTTGAGACACATCAAGGCGTCAACATAGATTATTCAAAATAGTAGATTTTTTTAGCAAAATTGGTTCACCGGTTTGTTGGTTGTGGTGACATATTGGCGGCACTGGGTGGGGTTGGCTCATTTAGAACCTTTGTAAATCAGAAACTTTCTTGACAATGACTTTATTTTAAGTATTGTATATTTTTTTGTAGATCCGCATGAAAAGCAAGTCCCAAAAACCTATTTCTTGAATAATGGGTCATGGTTAAAAACATCAGAGTAAAACCAGACTCAAGAATAATGGGTCAAATAAAAAGCAAGTCCAAAAAATCTATTTGAACTTGCAATGGTAACAATATCTAGACTAAAAAATAAAGGACAATAAAAAACACAGTGTAGATCTTCTTCTTGCTATAAAAATAAATAGAAATGAACATATATTTATACTATAATACAAACATTGACCGTGAGGCAGCAACGACTAGAACAATATTATGCGCAAGAGTTTGAATCTCCTGCACACCTGAGCCCTCGTCATGAGTAAGAGAGGAGGGAGTAGTAATTAGTGAGTCCTGGTGTGAAACCACCAAATCAATGCACATGGGGGACTGGCTAGATGAACCATGAACTTTAGGTGCCTCCTTGACAGTCCCAGCACCCTTATTCACCTAGCTAGTTGTACGCGCAAACGGGGGTGTTATGAACAAGAAAACTAAAACAAAAGCAAAAACAAGTCAGTGGACGCTTAACAAGCATCGCCTGCTCCACATCAAGCACATTATCCTCCAAACGCACCTTCTTCTTAAGGGGGGAGGTAAGGCCAAAGGCACCAAGATCCAAATCAGAATCATCATCATCATTACGAGGAGCTCCTCGGTTCCACTTAGAACCAGCATCCAGACGGGGCTCAGAAATATCATGCCCGACTCCATAAACATTGGTTTGCTCATGGAGACAAACGCGTCATTCAACTCCACAGACCCGTGCTCATGGGGGCGCGGGTTGGGCTCCATAAAGCCCCCCGAGCGATGAGCATCACCCTCATCCTTTCCGTCATCATCATCATTCTCATCCTCGTCCTCAACACGGACAATTTTCAGAAGGGCCTAAAATACAACAGTTAACGCCACGCGATATATATATATATATATAAGCACAAAAACCAGAATAACAGGGTAAATCACTCACCAGTGGTGGGCAACAATGGGGCACGCACCTAGCAAACAGCCTCGGGCCGCAGAACAGGGTTAACAAACAAGTCAGCAGTTTCATCTAGAATGAAACGCTGACCCTCAGCCACGAGCTCAAAGTGCCACTCCATGCCAGGCCTCAACAAGACAACTGAGTAAATACTGCAAACTGCACAAAAGCAAAGCACGTGAGTAAACGCCCAACAAAAGATAAAGAATTATCAGAAACGCTATGCCTAGAGCAAAACTTACCAGCGTCGCCATGGCGTAAAACAGGGCTCTCTCTCTCTCCTCTCCCTGCTCATTGTGTCGGCTCATTCCAACAGCCACTAAAGGAATCTAATCTATAGGCACCATCTTGGCGGGATGAGAGACAAGTGTGTTATACAAAGCCTTCCCCTCATACGCGATGCAAGTGGTCGCAGGGATCTTCCGCCCCACCTTCCATGCAGACATCCTCCCGGAAATGACCCCCTCCGCGACCCAAAAGAATTTATCTTTCTAGTCATAATAACTTTTGGGGGAAAGGGAAAAGTGGGACAGAGGCCTAGACCGACAACGGAAGGAAAACGAGCTGTCAGCAATTTTCAACACATAAAAAACATTAAACCGCTCGATAGTCGGCTCAATCCCCTGCGTCTTAAAACAAAATTCAAACCATCAGATCTTACTCATACTGCCTGGGTGAACTTGGCTGACATGCAGGTGGTAATGATCAAGTACCGACTTAAAAAAATCTAGTGACATGCAACCGGAAGTCGCAGATGGTGAAAAATGCTTGATACAATACTATCTTGCCCACGAGAGCTAACTAATAACTTGCCCGAGACTGGGGATGGTAGGCTCGTAAGTGGGCAAGAACCCGTAATAACTACAGAAGTGACTGAACTCAACATCTGTCCAGTTCGCGGCCACCTCGCCGACGAGTGGGGCGCCACGATTCTCCTTCTTGTCCTTCTTCTTATCCTTCTGCTTCTTGCCCATAAAGTCTGAAGAGGAAGCCATTTAAGCGAGTAAGGCGGATGAGAATTTTCAAATGTGCAAGGGTTCTGAAAGAGGGATTCGAGCAAAGAAGAAAGTAAATCGTCAAGCGAAGGGCTCCTCTTCCTTTTATAGGGAGAGCAATCAACGCTCCTGGAAACTTGGGCACGCAAGCCGAATACCAGACCAATAAAGACATGACACGTGGAAGAGCGAAGAAACCGTACCACCTATTCTGAAAAGGTAACTAACACGTACATTTCGACTGCTCAAAAACGTCATTTCGCACTCATGACAAAGAAAATGCAGCACGCATTTATTGTTGCCAGCCGCATCCAACGCAAACCGGCAAAAATTAAGAACAAAGAAACTCATACTACAGAAAGCCTATCACCCTTTGATCAAGCACAAAGGATAATAGACTGGGGGGCTTGAAGAGATATATACCAGTACGAGCATGCGCATGTCCCGCATAACAACTTATGCATATGACAACCTTGAAGGAACATCCAGTAGAACCTTCTGTGGAGCCCGCGCGATACCTAGTACGTGACAACTGCATGGAGAGGATGAAAGGGACGTTCGACCAATCACAAGCATTCATTCCCTACTCGATGATCCCCTGCCATCAGCAAGGACAGAAAGGACGAGTGGAAACACGTCCGACCAATCAGAGAAGGACATCAACAATTCCCTCAATGGCCTCACCTGTGGGGCCCGTGCGAATGAGCTATCAATTCCCTAAATCTCTTCATTGCACTTAAAAGTTCAGGCACTGTATTATAGTATTGCAACAAAAAGCTGTGATGAGTTGTTGCCGCTTGCAATGCTTCTTTCCGAGTGACTGGTTCCAAAGGTACTGAATCATCATCAACCAGATTTCGAACGGTATTCGCCATAATTTATCCTGTTATATTCACACGCTCTTGATGTTGGAGAAACCATTCATAAACAACTTTCTCCATGTCCGAATACTTGGCTACTTTGTGACGCTTGGAAGATCCATCTTTGTCAAAGTTAGCCTCCGATAATCTCTTAAGAGTGTTTGATATTGTTCCTTGACTAACTTTCAAATCGAAAGTTTTGTCAACCCATTGCACCAAATATTGTTGAGTGCTTTCTTGGTGATCTCTCTTATAGTCGCATAACAGTTTTCGTTGTTGATTGATCATCGTTGATTTTTTTAACACCTTTTAGTTTAGAAGCAATAGTTGATGTAGACATTTTATAGGGATCAATCTAAATCTATGTACAGTGAACTTGACAAGTTCATTAATGTGTGAATGTACATGAGAATTTTAAAGATCCTTGTTTCTGTTTTATTCAAATAGGTAAAATGAACGGACATGGAAATTTTAAAGGTTGATACATTAATTTGAGAGTTGCTCATGAATATAAGCCAACTCTTTAAGTTAATTTATTAATTTATTCATATAATAGTATCTGGCAAAAATAATTTAAACATTATTAATTTATAGATGTTTTACTTTGATTTCTAGATAAATATGTCAAATATAAAATTAAGAGTTAAATGCCATTTCCGTCCCTGAGGTTTGCCACTTTTTGCTAGTTTTATCCAAAAGTTTATTTTTTCTCATTTGGATCTAAAGGTTTTCAAATTCTTGCTCGTTTCATCCAACTCGTTAACACCGTTAGTCAGAGTCATTTAAGTAAGGGCATTTTTGTCAATTCGTCTCTTTTTAATCCTAACCATATTTAAACCACACCCAAGTCAGAAAATCACCCCCACAACCCTAAACTACACACAACTCAACTCAGTAAATCAACCCTAATCGAAGATAATGATAAGGGATTGGCACGTTCGAGTGCCTGATGCTACCTACAATACTGAAGAAACAATAAGTATCACGGAGATTAAGACTAATCTTCGTGGGGTTAATACTTATGTTCGTCAAGATTAATCCTTTACCCAAACCGTTTGGTTAAACCCCGGTGAGAATTGTAAGTGTGAGTGTGTGTGATACGACGTAAATAAAGACACGAGATGTAAGTGGTTCGGTCTAAGAACGACCTACGTCCACTGTAACTAGCCGGAGTATTATTAATATTTGAGTATGAAGAATTACAAGAGAGAATATGCTAGGTTACAATGAGAATTTTCGGATCCTTTGGCAAGGAGAAGTCTTCCTCTATTTATAGGAGAACTCATGGGCCCAGCTGAGGAGCCCATGAGAAACAATTCTTCGTTGGGCCTGGTCAAGGCCCAAGTCCAAGCCCTTCTATGGAAATGGCGGGAAAGCAGTGTTACTGTTGATGACATCATGTTGCAGCATTGCTGCTGCTCGAGGCGGACACGTGGCAGGCTGTGATTGGCGGACGGCGCCCCTGTCCTTGCTACAGTCGTTGACCATGCTTCTGACATCAGCAGGGGATGTCTGCTGTCACTGTAGACGACGGTATGGTGGAAGCATGGCTACAGCCATGCTGCCGTCCTTGTCAGTAGTTGTTGGACCACTTCTGCCACCTGTCGCTTGGTCATTGGCGCGTACACTGCCAGAGGTCCTTGTGAATCTTCCTTTTGTTGTCTTCTGTACCTCGTACAAAAGGTGATGGGGGAAGATTCCGGGCGTGGTTGCACGCGCTTATCAGGTGTTGCTCTTGCTTATCAATTGTTATCTTTGCGCGCTTCCTTGCACACCTTGCAAGCAGCGCGCTACTGGATCCTTGCGCCGCCGTTTGGCGCGAGGATTCTGTCTTATGGGGATAGGGACGCCTCATCCGCTTGGATTAGGCTCCCTATCCCCTCAAATACAGATGACGAGTATGGTATGTTACACAAATCAGTAACCCGTTTAATTGTTTATTGGTTTAATTTTTTATTTTGTTAAGCCCTAATTAGAGATAATGATTAATGCAGGCAATGATGTTGAAAAATTTTCACTCAAAATCCACCATGGTGGAGAGTTTAGTCAGCCTCCTTAGCCGATGATGTATGTTAATGGTAATGTTGATTTCATCCAGAATGTTAACTCTGATCTTTTCTCTGTGGTCATCCTGTATGATATGTTTGTGGAACTGGGGTATTTGGAGGATGATGAAGTTAGATTCCATTATAGGGTGCCAGGTGAAGACTTAGATTTAGGGTTAAGGCCATTGATAAATGATGCAAATGTTCTAGAATGTATCAAATACGCTGCAACTGTTAAAGTTATTGAGATCTATATTGTAACACCCCGGTCCTAGGGCCCAGAAATTTTCGCTACTAAAAATATTATAACAAATAAACAATTCGTTTTTACACGAAACTGAAAACCGAACCATTATATAAAAATGTCTCACGCGAGTGCTCATTACGTAACAGGACCGAAACCCGATAACGAACCCGCCCGACCCCATGTGATTAGTCACTAGGGGAGGACACTTGTCCTCCCCATGACTTGCCAACCCATATTAAAAACCGTAGATGGTTTGTGAAAAACCATCCAAACCATTCAACTATATAAAGCCCAAACCTCCAACCCAATACCCACTTATTAATAAACCTGCTGAACTTACAAACCACACACACATAAAATCGGTTGAGAGAGATGGAGATGGACGGTGGTTCTTGGCCGCATATGGCGGAGCACAGGCGGAGCTCCGGGGGCCGTACCCTCACAGCTTTAATCAGTGTTTCAACAGGAAGCTAGTGAATGGTAGGGACAAACCTATCATCACCTGCCTTAAGTTTATAAGAGAGTATCTAATGAAAAAGATAGTGGTTGTCAAAAGGTTGATTTCCAAGTGTGATGACCCTTTAACCCCTACTGCAACCACCATCTTTGACAAAATCAAGTCTGAGGCCTCACAATACATAGTCATTTGGACTGGTGGAACAAAGTATCAGGTTAGTGGACCTAACTTTGACCAGAGAGCTGTTATTCTTGACCAAAGGACATGCACTTGCAGAAAATGGGACTTGACTGGCATGCCATGCAAGCATGCAGTGGCATGTATATGGAATTTGGCTATGCATGGAGGTGATGATGGTATGCCAGAGAAATGGGTTGATCAAGCATACTGGTTGGATACTTGGAAAAAAGGTATATGAATGTACAATTGAACCCATCAATGGTATGGACTTATGGCCACAGTCAAATTGCCCAACCACATTAAGCCCCCTAAAGCATCACAAGCAAATTGGTAGGCCAAAGAAAAATAGAAAGAAATTCGTTGAGGAATTGGTTGAGGAGGGCTGTCAAAGGATTCCTGAAATTGGAAAAAATGCTAAGGAAGGGACCAACAGTAACTTGTGTTATCTGCAAGGGCAAAGGACATAACAAGAGAACCTGCAAACAGAAGAACAAGGCTGCAAACCAAGATGGTGGAAAGAAAGGTGGAAGTCAAACTGGTGGAAGTCAACATGGTTAGCTGTTTGTCTGGTAGTTTGTTTGGTAATTTGGTCTTTTTATTATGTATTAAACTTTAGTCATGCTGTTGTGGTCTTTTGGTACTTGTGAACTCCTAGACATGTCAACATTTGGTCTGTTTTGTGTGGTCTGTTTGGTCATCAGTTGGTTATGGTATGAATGTTGAACATGGCAATTAGCATGGCTGTTTTATTAATGTATGGTTTGTTTATGGTATTAATGTATGGGTTGTTTATGGTATTAATTTATGGTTGTTATGTTATTAATGGTATGGGTCAGTTGGGTCATCAGTTGGTTATGGTATTAATGTATGGCTGTTATGGTATGAATGTTGAACATGGGTTAGTTGGGTCATCAGTTGGTATGGGTTAGTTGGGTCATCAGTTGGTTATGGTATTAATGTATGGCTGTTATGGTCATCTGTTTGGTCATCAGTTGGTTATAATCCCAAGTATAGTACAAAAAAACCCAACTAAGTCACAAGAAAAGCTTCAATCTCCTGTTTTGAGCAATCACCGTTTTCATCTCCTGATTGTGCCAGTTGACGAGCCTTTCAATGATTAAAGCTGTGTTTTCACAATATCCAGACTCGAACCAGGCAACAAAACCACAACTCCTTCCTTGTCGATTACAATAGTAAAAGCGTCATCCAGGGTTTCCAGTTGTCCACGAAGTTCGTATCATAGTTTCTGATCCACAAGAACACAACACCATTGTTGAATATAGGGTTTTGATTGATTAGGGTTTCTTGACATTAGAAAGGAAGAAGATGAATAAGATGAATTGGGGGTGATTTACTGACTTGGGGTGGTTTAAATAGGGTTGGGAGTAAAAACAGACGAATTGACAAAAATGTCCTTCACTTAACAGACGAATTGACAAAAATGCCCTTACTTAACTGACTTTGACTAACAGTGTTAACGAGTTGGATGAAACGAGCAATAATTTGAAAACCTTTGGATGAAGATGAGAAAAAATAAACTTTTAGATTAAACTAGCAAAAAGTGGTAAACTTTAGGACAAAAATGACATTTAGCTCAAAAAAAAATTAATTTTTAAACTAGGCTATCTATTTACTTGGAGAAAACATTAAATAACTAGGATGGTGACAACCGTTAAGAAAAACTAGGATGGTGGCAAGAAGAAAAAAAAAAAGTTAAAGCTTTGAGGCCAGGTGCAAGAACTCTAGAAAAACGTTGAGTGCGTGTTTCAATGGTGTAAAAAACGACAAACAACAGGGCGTTCACATTTTCACTTTCCAAAACTAGAGATTCTTTTTAACAAGAGATTTGAAAAGCATGGTTACTTAACAAACCGTGAAAATGAATCATCATCATCATACTCAGTTAATCCCACCTATAACAAAGCTAAGGTTAGGGGTGTTCAAAAATATCCGAATCCGAAAATCCGATCCGAAATATCCGATATCCGAATCCGAAACTACCCGAAAAACCGGATATCCGAAATTTCGGATATCCGAAATTCGGATATCCGAATTTTCGGATTCGGATTCGGATAGTGATTTTGAAAATTTTCGGATATTTCGGATATCCGAAAATATCCGAAAATTTATAAAACAATTTTATCGGATATCCGAAATATCCAAATATCCGAAGATATCCGAAAATATCCGAAAATTATCCGAAAATATCCGAAAATATCTGAAATATCCGAAAAATATCCGAAAATATCCGAAAAATATATCCGAAAATATCCGAAACTATCCGAAAATTTATATATAAAACATATAAAATAAAATATATTATAATAAAATCGGATATTCGGATATCCGAATCACTATCCGATCGGATATCCGAAAATTCGGATATCCGAATTTCGGATATCCGAAATTTCGGATACGGATTCGGATAGTGAAATCAGCTATCCGAAAATTTCGGATATCCGAAATTCGGATATCCGAATTTTCGGATATCCGGTTTTGAACACCCCTAGCTAAGGTAGAGTCTGAGGAAGGTAAGATGTAGACAGCCTTACCTCTACCCCTAAGAATAAAGAGGCTGCTTCCAATGAGACCCCCGGCTCGATGTGGTTTGGTATCAAGCCTTGGATATAAGGCACATAACACTTAGCAATCGGGACAAACCCGATCGGTGCATGTACCCCTTTGTCTTTTGGCTATCAACGCCACCACATGATGCATGATTAACCATCCGTCTTTTTTAACGTTATTTTCACGAAATTAGTAAAATAACGTTAAAAGTAGTGCAACTTTACTTTTGCCCCCCGATGGCCACACATATATAATTATATACATTATATGCGCACACCGTAAGTGGGACGAGAGCAGACTAGGTAACGGAATGAAATATAGATCATTATCATTTTCTGATTTTTTTGGTTATTATGTAAACATATAATGAATCATTACTTTTTGTGTTGTTTGGTAGACATGAAAACGAAGGAATAGAATCGACGGTGGGTGGTGGTGGGTGTTGAGGGTGTCAGCGGTGGTGGGGGTATCAATTTTGGGTAGTAGTTGGTGGTCGGCGGTGGGTGGCGAGTGGCGGTGACGGCGGAGGGTGGTAGCAACAGTGATCGACGGGGGCAGTGGTGGGTGGAGGTGACGGGTGGCAAGTGGTGGTGGTCGGTGGCGACGGTGGTTGGCGGTGCTTGGTGGTGGCTGGCAGTGGTAGGGGTGTCGGTGGTGGTGGAGGGTGGTGATGGCGGCAAGTGGTGGTAGTCGGCGATGACGATATGAAATATGCGTCACCCATGTCGATTACGGGCTTAAAACCTTTGCGCCACCACCATCGTGGTGGCCAACTGTCACTAGAGAAGAAAGGAGAGAAGGAGACCAAGGAGAGAGAGGGTTAGAGGGAGACCAAGGTTTGCTTTCGGGAGATGGCGGCTGCAAAAAATGGGGAGAGGAGAAGGATATGCTGCTTTTATAGTTAGGGTTTGTTTGTAGGTGGGAGTATACTGCGTATCTAACTCCTATTAACATATAACGCCTCGGTTTATTTTTAAGCTCAATTATTAATCACAAAATTGGTTGGTTATGCTCGAAATTAAAAACACAATTAAACGAGTAAAATTAGAATTATTTTCGTTGCCAGACGTGCTCTTTTAAGACACGCGTTAAAATCACGTTAATCTATTCAGTTGCGGTTTACCATGTTTAGACTATCCGATAACTTCCGAAACTCAATAAATAACATTATTTATAATAAATACTTATTCTGAAAGTACAATTACGGTTAAAACCACATATTTTGGCGTCCGATTCCCACGTCGGTTTCTTTCCGCGTTTCCAAAACGTTGCGTTTTTTGCCGTTTCTCGCGCCGATTTCACATCTGATCGCTTCAATAGCAAATACTCGTCGTATTTACGTACATTAGCCTGATGTTAGTCCAGTTTGACAAATTTTTTTTACTGATGTCAGTTCGTTAACGTTAAACATGCGCATGTCTTTCTTTAAAAGCATTCAAGGTAAACGAACTTCGAGCAGGAGATCGTAGCACTTATAATGGCTTATTTATTCAAATTTAGTATTAAACCATGTTAATTACTTCAAAACATAATTAAAATCACATCAGACGTTGTATGAAATTTGCCGGTTGTCACAACATGTATCGAGAGAGATAAAATAAGAGATGTACCAATAGCAACCTTTTAACCCAGAACGGGATCATAGATGACGAGACATCAATAGTGATTCATGACGTTAGCTTTTTTATTTTTACTGTCAATACCAAACACATTTAACCAATATATATATATAGGGTGAGGTTAAGGTATAACGGCTATTATTCGTGAGAATAGTGAGAATGGTTAAAAGTTTAAATGTAGACATCATTTTTTGGACTTATTCATGATATTTTGGATTGTTTAAGCTAAAATAACACCAAACACAACAATTAAAAACACAAAACAATTTATTTTATGATTAAAAACTTAAAACACCATGCCAAGAACATGTGTTCTTAGTTGTTGTGTTTTAGCTATGTTTTAAATTCTATGGCTATAACATATTGCATTGTGTTTTAAATTGTTGTGTTTGCTGTTTTTCTAGTGAAAACAACCCAAAACCTCATACTTAAATCCAAAACACGATACCTAAATGTCAATTGTTAATCCTTATCACACTTCTCACCAAATATGACATTTATACCGGAATCTTTTACCTATATATATTTTAACAAAAAAAAAATGTAAATTGAGTCATTGAATGTGCCTACAAATTGTTGCACGTATTGGCCACGAGACATACGAGTCAACACGTAGTCTCTCTCTCCAACTATATAACCCCTTAAACACCACCACCTTCATTTTATCTCTCTTCCAGATCTTTCCTATAGATCTAGAAAGAAAGACCTCACCTTCATTTCATCAATGGCGTCTGGAGCTGCTGGAGACTCAATATTCGGCAACGTGTTCGGCGGCTGCATCTCCACCGACGACATGGGTATTCAACGACGTCCCTACCACCGCAACTGCACCTGCGCTCTTCACAAATCCAGAGACAAATCTAATAATAACAGTAATCATCATTGCTCTCACTCTCTTCCTCCTAAGGTCTCCTTCCCTGTTAGAAGATCGTGGAGTGAAGGCTGTTTGGTGGCGATGACGTCAGCAACGGCGGCGTCTTCTCCTGGTTCTGGGTCTTCTCCGTGTTGTCCGTCTTCTCCGGTGACGGTGGTTTCTGGTACGGCGAGGTTGCCGCCGCATGGTCCGAGTCGTCATCATTAGGTTTATGTTTTTTTTTTTTTGTTGTTTTAGGGTTGGATTGATAGGTTACTTGAGGAAATATCGAATGAATGGGATTGGATCGGAATCATGTACATCCTTTGATCGTCTAGTTTTTCTTTTTCTTTGTGATTTATAACAGTTTTAGTTTTTGTTTTCTTTTTTAATTAGATCTGACATGTTTTTGTGGTGGAATCGATTGAGAGGTTTATGCTTTTGAACATATGTAATGGTTAATGCATTCGGGGACATTTTTCACCACATCAAGCCTATGACACCTTTGCGGAAAATGAGTAATGTAGCACCAAAGCTGTCTTCGAGAACACTAAAAAAATAAAGCTTCGGGCGAAAAAAAGATTGGGCCTAAAATTTTGTAAATGAATGAATTAAAAAAATGGAAATAGTGCTAAAGCTAAGTATTGAACTTAAGACTTCTAAATTAAATTAGCATGTTTTTTTCAACTCCACTAACAAGACTTTAATGTATGAAATATAAATATATATTCTAAATATAGAATTATATATATATAGTGTGTATTTTAAAAAATGTTCGAGTCTATTTGAGGGTCGGGCCTTGAG
Organism: Ambrosia artemisiifolia; assembly: GCA_032199755.1. NCBI lineage: Eukaryota > Viridiplantae > Streptophyta > Magnoliopsida > Asterales > Asteraceae > Ambrosia > Ambrosia artemisiifolia. The sequence continues at coordinate 21,635,795 of CM063513.1, forward strand.
CCGATGACCACCCGGCCCATGCTCAGGGCCGGCCCTGTGTAGCACCCTTAATGCCCTTTTAGTTTTTACTTTACAAATTTTTTTCTCCTCATTTTTTGTTATACTAAAAACGCGTCTCTCTCTTCATACCCCTATAACGCCCAGGAAGATGTTGAGGGCGTTATCAAAATTATTTACGCCCATATAATGCCTATTACACATGCTATTACTAACATTTTGAAGTGATTTATTATTTCCGGTTGTTCGTTCTGGATCATAATATGGGATCTGGTTTTTAAGAGTTAGTTTCTCTCCAGAATTTATCATTATTTTGGTTCATTTGTACACCGTAGCATTTTTAACTCGAATTTCATGCTTGATTATTAAAAGTTTAGCTATTAAATTCATTTACTTTTTACTCAAATTTCGTAATAAAATTCTGTGTTTTGCTATAAAAAAATCAAACTATGAATATATTTAATTGTTACTCAAATTTTGTTAGCAGATTTCATGTTTGGCTATAAAAAAATCTAACTATCAATTTCTCGTTAGTCAAAGTTATTAATGGACATAATGAGCAACAGACAACAAGTTTGCAGGTGGAAAATGATATTTTTCTACCTTTTAATTTTTTTTTTTCTTTTAAAATTTCATGACATAATAATGAAAATAACAAATACAAAGATATTTTTTGATAAAATAAAATATATGAATTAGCTAAAGTACAAACCCAGTTGACAGAGATTTAAAAGTGATACAAGTGTTCGGTCTGAAGACGAACCCGAAATGAAATATATTTTATTAAAAAAAGTTTGAAGATGAATCTAAAATACATTTTTTTAAATAATAATAACTTTTTTTTATTAAAATATAACCGCGAAAAATTACATCGAAATAGCAGGCAAGCGAGCAATAAGCTGTGCCGCCACCCCTTGCTGGACGGCAAACCCTAGCCTACTAAAAACGAACTCATGTCCCCCGGGAGTCGAGACACTGCTATGAATAATCTGTTGGACTCTGGACAAGAAACGGATGGCTTCCGGTGCCAAGGAGCCGAAGGTATCAAAAGCCAGGGGTACGAAAACGTGTTGGTTCTCCTCACAAGCTTTAGCATGCTTCTCAACTTTCTTCGCCTTTGCTTTCCGCACCGCTTGCCATACTACAAAACCTTTATCCCTAAAACCAACCAGGGGAGATACACCTGTTAGGTCGACACAAGCATGTTCCCCCCGGCCCACCCAAAGACAAGCAGGTCTGTTGGACGAAGGGTGGATCTCCCTTCTGCGGGTCCGAGAGGAAATTCTCTAGAGCCTCCTTCTTGGCTGAGATCCCAGCCCTTCTTAAAATGTCCCAAAGAACGTCCTGGACCCAGTCATGCCTATATTTGAAACCATGCAGTTCCTTACAGTGGACCGAATGTTCCCCGTATTTGTCCAAGCATGCCTTACGGCAAATCAGACATACTTCATCTTCATGGTACATGGGGATCACCAAACAATATTTAAGAATTGCCCTATATTCAACCCTAGAAATGGTTTGGCCCAAACCTTTGATTGGGATAACATTCAGGAAATCTTGGGCACGGGGGCTTTGCAAGTATTCAATCACTGTCTTTTGGTGGGGGGACAGATCAAAAGTTTCACCCAGGCTCTGTGCGATTTTCCCAAAAATACATTTTATTAAAAAAATGGTTTTAATAGTTTTTTTCCTTTCTTTCTTTCACCAACTTCGGTTTTTTCTTGTCAATTTCATTACGTTTTAATATGAATAAATTGAGTAATTTAGAAATAAACATGAACTAATTGAGTAGTTGTCCGGATTATTAATTGTAACTAATTGAAAACCCTAAATGCTCCGAACATGTCGGGCGATCAGCGGCGGCTGGATCCAGATGGATGGGAACAACCTCGTACTCGGAAAGGCAGACGGGACGATCATCAATCTGAAGGCAATAACAAGGTTTTATCCAAGTTCTTCGTATCGAATCTTCCCCCGAAGTGTTCTTCACGGGATTTAAAGGAGGTGCTGGGTAGGTATGGAAAATACGAAGGGTCTTACATCGCGAGGAAACTGGATAAATGGGGTAAGAGGTTTTCTTTCGTTTCGTTTTCAAAGGTTAATGATATTGCACGTTTGGAGAATGTTATCGGATGTATGGTTGGGTTCGTATAAGTTGTTCATTACGATCGCTCGGTTTGTGGATGGTGAGAAGATGTCAAGGCCGGCTAGTGATCAGAGGAGGAAGACGCCAGCAACGAATGTTAACGTCCATGCAAACCCTAACTCCGGAGATGCAGATGGGGTTGGGCCTTTACATGCGATAGTAGGTAACGGCCGTTCGTTTGTGGACTCGTTGTTGAATAGGAACAAAGTTGATGTGCTTAAAGTAGATGATTCGGTGGAACGATTTTCACATTGGATTGGTTGCGCTCTCCGTGGGAGGGTGGTGGATTTTAATACATTGACGTCTTTGAAACAGTTGCTTAGGAAGAAGGGTTGGAATTCACTTAATATCAAGAATTTGGGGGGACTCACAGTTGAATTGGTTTTTTATGACAATAGAGATATGGATGGTTTCTTTAACGATGGGTCTTCGTGGTCAGCGTGGTTTGAGGATTTACAACCATGGGTAGCTGGTGGTAGTGTAGAGGAGGGATGTATTGCTTGGCTACAAGTGCATGGGCTTCCGGCGCAGTTGGCGTTAGATCAAGTGTTTGATATGATCGGTAGTAGATATGGTAAGATGGTTCAATCGGCATCGTCATCAGGTGATGATAATAATCTTCCAAATGCTCTTATTGCCGTGTTAAGTAAGGAATGCAAAAGGATTGTGGATCGGGTTGATATTACTTGGAGGGGTAAGATTTTTAATGTGTGGGTAGATGAGGATGTAGGAGAGTGGATACCCGAGTGTGTTGCGGAGATTGACGATGATGAATGTTCTGTTTCGTTAGAGGAGGAGAAGGTTGATGATTGTATGCAGGAGGATGAGGTAGACAACGTGCAACTTGAAGAGGGAGAGGTGCCACAGGTTGAGGTGGAGAATTAAGCGGTGGGTATCGAAGAGGATGGGTATAGTATCGGTGCTTCTCAAGGGGTTGATGGCGTCGAGGGCATGGAGGGTTCTTCTCGGGTTCAAACTGAGGTGTCAACTGTTAGAAAGAAGTTTCGTCGTAAATCGTTGTTCAAAAATAGGAATGAGGGTAGTGGATCGCTCGAACGTCCGAAAAAAAGACCGAGGGAGAATAATGATATGTTTGGGTTGGATAGATTGATCGGCATTTTGTCTGATAATTCAGGAACGGTTGATAGTGTTGAAGCTGTTGTGGACGATGTTTTCTTGACACCGGACCTAAACCAAAGAGCGTCAGCCGGTTTGGCGGAGGGTGACGGAAATATTTTGGATAATGCCGAGGTGACCGCTGCTGACAAGTATGTGCAGCAACCGGTAGACGTGGAAGCAGACAAGACGGTGGAGTTAAGTCGTGCATTGGGAGTGGAAAACTTGGATTCTTTTGTTCCGTCTGTTAAGGAGGTTTTGCGCAGTGAAGGTTATCAAGACGTTGTTCAATGAATGTTATGTCGTTGAATATTCGCGGTTTAGGTAATCTTGGTAAAGCGGATTGGGTTCGTAGTCTTCGGGCTAAGAACGAGGTTAGTTTTGTCATGTTACAGGAAACTCAATTTGGTTATTTGGATACGGTTAATTTGGGGCGTTTCTGGGGGTATGGGGACTTCATTCATGATTGGGTTCCTTCTACGGGAAGGTCGGGAGGCTTATTATCGATCTGGGATCCTAAAGTTTTTGCTATGGATAGGGTGGTTAAAAACTCTAACTGGATTCTTATTTCTGGGGTGATTAAAGGTAGTGGATATCCGTGTTATTTACTAAATGTGTATGCGCCTCAGAACATAGTTGCTAAACGTGTTGTGTGGGCACAAATGAAAGGGATGGTGGGTGAGGGTGGGGGTAGATGGATTGTGGCCGGAGATTTTAATGTTGTTAGATATGCGGAAGAAGGACGGAATTATGTTTTTAACGCGGTTGAGGCTTCTGAATTTAATGAATTTATTGATGCTTCGGACTTACATGACTACTCCTTGAAAGGGAGGCGGTTTACTTTCGTTGTAGGTGACAAATTAAGCCGTATTGATAGGATCTTTGTCAGTTGGGAGGTTTTCATGGAGTGGCCTTGCTCTAAGTACATCGGTTTGGAAAGGTATAAATCAGATCACAGTCCATGATAACTGAAGACAGGTTCGAGTAATTTCGGTCCTAAACCTTTTAGATTTTATAATTCTTGGCTTGGTCGGGGAGATTTCGATTCGGTTGTTAGAAGTACACTAGAAGACGGGTCTTTTGCTGGAAATCCGGATTCTAGGTTGTTGTTAAAGTTCAAGAAGTTACGTAAGAATATTAATACATGGGTGGCTAGTGTTAAAGCGCATGAGATGGAGGAGAGACGGGTTTTGGATGATGAACTTAATGTTTTAGACAAAGCTGTGGAGAGTAGATTGCTGTCCGAGGATGAGGTTTGGTCGCTGACGGAGATTAAGCGGCGAATTGGCGAATTAGACGAGTTTAAGCACCGTGATTTGAAGTAGAAGACTAGATGTAACTGGGCCACTCATGGGGACGACAACTCGAGGTACTTTCATGGTTTCATTAACAAACGTAAGGCGTCTAATAATATTCCTGATTTGGAGGTTAATGGGAGGTGGGAGATGAACCCGGTCATTATTAAAAGGGAGGTTATGGGTTTTTTTTCCGGAAAAAGTTTAAGGAGACCTTGTGTATTCGGCCGAAACTTGTTTGTTATGGTCTGTCCGTTATGAACACTGAGGAGACCGAAGGTATAGCTGCTCAATTTTCGATTCAGGAGATCAAACGTGCGGTTTTTGATTGTGGTGCGGAGAAAGCCCCGGGTCCTGATGGATTTAATTTTAGATTCATAAGGCATTTTTGGAGCTTGTTCGAGCCGGATTTTGTTGACATTATGGGGTATTTTCATGAGGTGAGACGGTTCAGTCCGGGGGTGGGGTCTTCTTTTATTACTTTGATTCCAAAAATTGGTGATCCATCGAAGCTGGGGGATTTTAGACCAATCAGTCTAATTGGGAGTATTATCAAAGTGGTTTCTAAGGTGTTGGCGAATCGTTTGAAGACGGTCTTGAGTCGCCTTGTTTCTGAAAATCAGTCCGCTTTTTTGACTGGAAGATATATTCTAGACGGTCCCCTTATGATTAGTGAGGTTATATCTTGGGCAAAGAAGAGGGATAGGAAATTATTTTTGTTCAAGATCGATTTTGATAAGGCTTACGACAATGTTAACTGGGAGTTTTTGCTGTCTATTATGGCGCAGATGGGCTTTCCTGATGTTTGGTGTGACTGTATTCGTGGTATTCTAGTGTCCTCTAGAGCTGCGGTTTTAGTAAATGGGTCTCCTACATTTGAGTTTGGGTGTCAAAAAGGCATTCGCCAGGGTGACCCGTTATCACCTTTCTTATATATGATTTTGATGGAGGCTTTTTCGGGGATGCTGAATCAGGCTAGTGATATTGGTGCTTTTCATGGGGTCAAGCTTCCTAATGATGGTCCATCTATGTCTCATCTTCTTTACGCGGATGATTCTATGATTATGGGGGAGTGGTCTTCTTTTAATTTTTCTAATATAAGACGTATTCTTAGTATTTTTATTTGTGCTCTGGTTTGAAGATCAGTCTTCATAAATCGATGCTTTTTGGCGTGGATGTTGATGATGCCGAGGTCGGGGGCATGGCCGAGGAGTTAGGATGTAAACAGGGTTCTTTGCCATTTTCGTATTTGGGTATAAAGGTTGGGGCAAATATGAATAGAGTTACGAACTGGGAACCAGTGGTGTCCAAGTTCAAAAGTCGGCTATCGAAATGGAAAGCTAATACTCTCTCTATGGCCGGTCGGTTGACGTTGGTAAAATCGGTGTTGGATAGTCTTCCAACATATTATTTTTCTCTATTTAAGGCGCCTAAGAAGGTTATTGGTGATCTCAAAGGTTTGATGAGACGATTCTTATGGGGTGGTTCGGATGAGGTCCGAAAGATGAGTTGGGTTGCGTGGGAGAATGTTACTAAACGTGTTAAAGACGGGGGCTTGGGGATAGCGCCACTTGAGGTTAATAATAATGCTATGTTAGTCAAATGGCTTTGGAGGTTTCTTAATGAACCTAATGCGTTATGGAGAAGAGTTGTTTTCTCTATACATGGTTCGTCTAGGAGTTGGGGTATTGCGCCGTGTAATAATGACATTACGGGTGTTCGGAAAAACTGCGTCACTTTTTGGAATAAACACAAGGTCGAGGGGGTTGGTCTAAATAGTATTATTCGTGGTAATCCAGGGAACGGTAGGACTATTCGGTTTTGGTTAGACACGTGGTTGGGGAATGAGCCGCTCAAAGCTACCTTTCCTATTCTTTATGCTCTTGAAAAATCAAAACGTGTGTTGTTAAATGCTCGGATGCAGTCAATAGGGGATAGCCGACTAATTTGTTGGGATTGGACTAGAGCTCCGTCCACTCCTGAATAGGTCGCTAGTAAGTTGTCGCTGGAAAATATGTTGCAGTCGGTGTCTTTGGACGGAAGAGACGACACATGGGTTTGGTCTCACGGGGTTAATTGCGGATTTGAGGTTGCTGCTGCTAAGGGATGGTTACGTGGGCCACCGGTTAGTGCTCCGTCCTTTGATTTTTGTTGGAGCTCTTGGGTGCCGACTAAATGTAATATCTTTATGTGGCGCGCGTTTTTGGATCGTATCCCCACTAAAATGGCTCTGGCTCAAAGGAATATTGTTTTTGATAACCTTTTATGTGTATGGTGTGATTCGCACGAAGAATCTGTAGAACATCTTCTTACCGGTTGCACAGTGGGGTATGGGGTTTGGGACAAGATTTCTTCGTGGTGTAGGATCCCGAGACCGTTTGTTTTCCATGTTAAGGACGTCGTGTTGCTTCATGAGCATTGTGGTGTTTCGGGTGTCAAGAAAGCAGTGTTACACGGTATTATTATTATTATTACATGTTGGAGATTGTGGAGAGCTAGAAACGAGAAGGTGTTTAATGGTAAAGATACGAATGTGGTGACCTTGGTGGCGGATATCAAGTCATAGGGGTTTCTTTGGAACAAATATAGATTTGAGGGTGAGGTAGTGGATTGGAACCGTTGGTGTTCTTTTGATGTAACGTAATGTTACTGATTGTTTTGGTTTTCTTTTGGTTTTCGGCTTCCGTCTCTGTCTTAGAGATAGATGTCGGTTTTGGTTGGTTTTATGAAGTTCAATTTTCAAAAAAAAAACTAATTGAGTAGTTTAGGAAACCTGGATAAATTGAGTAAATTAACTATATATAGTTACAAAATGGCCATGAATAGTAACTAACTAGGGTTTGGTTATACTTAACTAAACTACGGTCAGCTTCTTTTGTCTTCTTTACCATCCAAAGTTGACTGCTACGTTGACCACGTTTAACATTTCTTCACCGACTCAACTTATTGGTATAATTTGCACTATTTTTAAGAATCAAATAAATTAAAGAATCATATACGTGGAGCCATTTCATGATATATATATATATATATATATATATATATATATACACCTATACACTCCTAAAAACATACTTATTATTGACACTACTCCACGTGTGAATCTCCATGCAAACCCCAAAGTCACCATACATATTAGAATATAAATAAATATAAGGTACATCTTATGTTTCTTCTAATAACATATCCAACTACCACCACCACATCCAATCAACACAGCAACCTACAATGGCAAAACTAACACTTGTCTTGCTCACCTTTGCCTCCCTTGTAGCCTTCGCTACATCACACAAAACCATCATCACCACCACCATCGATGATGGGAAGTCGGTCTCAGAATAAAGGCGGTGTAGCCAACGGTTACAAGGACAAAGGTTGCCTTTTAAGGTAACATTTTGTAAACTTTCAAAGTGGATTAGCTTTCTTCATAAACAAATCCGATTACCACCATCCCCGCCGCAACGCGCGGGAAACCACCTAGTTTATAAATAAACAAGAATAAGTTGAGTAATTTAAGCATAATTTACACATATATTTTTTTAATGATTTAGTCATATATTAATGTACATACATTGTGATCAACAGGCAAACAGTTTGCAGGTTGGAAATGATAATTTTTTAGAATAAATAGGAGGGATATTTATAGAACAAATAAAAATAATATATTTGATTCAGCTGAAATATAAATATCACTTGGTAAATATGTAACAGAACGATACAAGTGTTCGGCTTGTATCACTTGATAAAGATGTAACAACAGAAGTACAGTCGTACAGAACGATACAAGTGTTCGGCTTGTAGATGAATATGACATGAAATACAATTTAGTTAATCTTTTAATATATAAAAAATCTTACTATCAATTTCACAATTTACTAGACTTTTAACATATGATTTGTATGTTTTTTAACCTTAATTTTATATTATAATAATAGTTTTTATTTAATGTTAGAAAGCGAAAAAAGTAGAAATGCAAATTCCGTGAAGGAGTTGTATTTTATTTTTATATTTATAAGAAAAAGTTGGTCCAATCCAGCCTAAACCACCTCGGCCTCTCCGCGTCTTGGGCTGTGTTCGACTGCCACCCTCTTTTTATATATTCGCCTACTTTAAAAGGTTCACGAGTTGTGTAGAATAATTTATATAATAATAATCATATTTAAATTGAACCTAATTGAGTGGGTTGAAGAATTGTTTACCAACATTTTTGTAAAAGAAGTCTTCAAGTCTAAAACAAACGGATCTTGAGGGTTGGATTTGCAGGCAGCCTCATATCAATATGATCCAATGATGGAAACTAAAAAGCATATGTGTTGAAATATATACATAACATCAATTTAATATTCGTGGCTTGAATATTTTGCATAAGTGTTTATGCAAGTCAAATAGTCAATCAAAGTGGTCAAGATGTCAAGTGCGACGTTGAACATGTGATAAGCTGATAAAGAACTTGAAGTCCGCTAACTGTAGAGTCTGACTAAACAAGTGTTGGGCCAGGTCTTGAAGTTATGGAACTACTGGGCTAAATGATATGGCAGGAATCAGTTTTATTGGGCTTAATATTCAAGTGGGCTAAGGCCTTATAAGAGTCAACTGAAGTCAATACTCGTTTATGAGGCACTGATGAATAAAGTCTTCAGATCACCCTATAAATTGGTGTCTCTCTCCTGCATTATTAATTATCAACATCAAATACAGAGGACGCACATCATAATAACCAAGCGATTTGGGTTTATTCAAGATGAGAGTTCAATTATCTATATCCTTGCTTCACGGATTATCGACATGATCTTTCTTTCTCTCGATTTTGTGTCATCTTCCAGAAAGCTCCGCTTAGGGCTTCTTAGTCTTGTTAAGTCCCTCGCTTTGATTTGTATAGGTCATTGTTGTTTCAAATCTATTGTTTTTCGGTAGTTAAGCGTTTGAGGGTTTTGTTACAGGTCGTTCGGTTGATGGTTTTTGTTATCGAGAGTTGTCGTTGAGAGTTTTTCATTGGTTTGTAAACTCAGTTGTTTTTTTGTTTCTTTGGTTTTATTGAATAAAAGTTCTGATTAATGTTTTGATATAAGTTTTTTGACATGGTATCAGAGCCTAGCCTAGGTTCGTGATACTCGTTTAGTTTTGTTTTCCGCTGTGTGTTCTTGACTAGATATGATATGTTGTAGATTTTGTTTTGGTCTAAATATTTGTTAAGGTCTTTATCAGATTTGGGGTTTTGTGATTTTTCGAGGTTATAACCTGATCAATAGGTTATTGATCTTGAAAATTGTTTGTAATAGATCTTGTCTTCTTGTTTTTTGTTAAACCAAGGATCTGATTTTCCGATATAGATCTTGTCTTCGTGTCTGTGTGTTCTCCATTGTTACTATAGGTCCGATTGAACCAGTTATTGTTTTGTCGATTATTTATGAGCCTGGAAGTTAGATCGTGACTCGTGGTGATTGAAACCTACCTCGTTTTAACTGGATTTTGTGATCTAATAATTTGGTGATCTGTTGGAATTGTTTATTGGTGTTTATCAGGTTTAAATCTGTGTATAGTTTTGTTGTTGGTGTCTTTTTGGTTGAAGATCTGGACATTCTTCGCCTCACAGTTAACTGTGAGTTCTTTTAGGCGAACCCTAACTTGGCCCCCCTCCTGGTGAGATCCTTCCATATCTCTGCACTTTATGTTTTCTGCATTAAGAGTCATGTATAGGGAGTCATTGGGAATGAGAACAGGGAGAGCCATTGATGACTCACAGAATTAACATATAAAACAGACATAAACAGTCCCAAAATAGGTTACAATTAGGCTTATATTAGTAATAATTGATGCTTAATTCGTTTCTATTTGTATTTCTCAGGAAATTGGAGCTCCAAGACGGAAACAAAGGATTTTCAGGTGAAAACGAGCAAAAACTGGAGATTCTTGAAGATACCGGACTTGAAGCATGTTACCTGTATGTTTGGAAGACAATCCCGGGACCTAAACAACACTAAAATCAGTCCCGGAGTGACCTTGTACGCCCACGCTCACCTACACGAAGGCCCTGCACGCGAGAAGACAACGCAGAAAACTTGGAGGGCAAGAAATCAGAAACAGAAGGCAGTGCACGCCCGTGCCAGTCGATGATGCATGGTCGTGCTTAGACACAAAGTACAGACAAACTCTGTCATGCAGCAACAGAACGTACGTGTAACAGCGAGCACGCCCTCGACACTCTTTGGCACGGCCGTGCAGCCCCTGGTGGTCTATAAATAGCAAGCCAACCCTCACCATTTGTTCATCCCTTCTTGTGCTCTCTTAGGGCCGAACTCCAAGCTTCTTCCAGAGATCTTGGGGTCTTGTGGGAGGCCTTCTGGCCCTCCTAACACCTCTCAATGGTTAGGGCTCGTCCTACCTTGATCGGTCTAGCCAAGAATAGGATCGTAGAGTAGTTATGCAATAAATATCGAGGGTCGTGAGGATCAAGAGAGTTACATATCAATTGGAGGTGGATAGCTTGTCTATGAGCAGCCATGTTCTTGTGTTGATCATGTCTTATGGTTGTATCTTTCCATCATCATGAACCCATTTCGATTTGTAGACTTTTATTATTAGTAGTAGTAGTTTATTTTTAGTTATTTGTGTTGTTATCTTCTTCTAACCTTATTTGTTTATCTTTGTGGTAGGTTTGAATGATGACTAACTTAATATCTTAACAAACTTTAACTTAATTAAAATAAACTAGAGGTATAATCAGCTTCTGGTAACCCCGAGCAAGATCCAAGGCGAGGAAACCGGTAGTGAGACAGATCCTTCGGGCTTCTGATATCCGAACCGGGTTCTAAGCAATGGCTTCTGAAGTGGGTCAGATCTGAGTGACACATTTCTGGTTCATACCAGATGGCTGAGTAATCTTCTTGGTAAAGGGAGGATTCCTTGCGGGCGCACCAGTGATCTTTTTGTATCATACGCCTTTAGGATTATGTTCCACCTTTATCAAGGATTTTATTCAGTAGTTGAGTGATTTTCTTGGCACTGGGAGGATTCACTACGGACGCACTAGTGATCTCTTGTATCATACGCCTTTAGGATTATGTTTCACTTTTTTCAAGGACTTCATTCAGCTTGGGAGGTTAAGGGTTGGGTTATTTAACCGTCATCCATTTAAACAACTTTGTATTTAACTGATCAATAAATATTAAAGTGCCACATAAAAGATAAACAAATAACGAATTCTTTATCTAGTTCTCATTAGTACAACGCCGTTAACCAATGGTATACGAGTCTCTTGAGTCAACTGTAAGAGAGATCCTTCGGTCTTAGTATCGTTAACCTTCTTAGGGGATTCATTGTTGGTCCACTCGGGAATGACCCTAATGCGAGATCCTTCGGTACGAAACGCGAGAGCTAAGACGAGGTGTACGTTGTTCCAGTTCAGAAGTGAAGCCTCCATTTTAAGAAGAAGATGAGTTCGAAGACCAGATACTTGACCGCGGTTTGAGGAGCCCACTATATTCGAGGCCCTGGCGGAGACCCCAGGTGGACGCACGCTGGAGAGGTTTAGCATTCTACGCAGTAGTAGCCTCCGCTTCTTTATCAAAGAGTCAACACTTCAAGATTACTCTCGTCTTCCCTACAATTAATTAACTTAAATTATTAATTCTAATAATAAACTTAACTATTAACTCAAAGGACCCCGAGACATGCATAATATACTACTCTACTATTTTTATCTTTTTAAAACCAAAACCTTTTTCAAAAACTATTTTTATCAAAGAACCCCTCCATTATATTTTTCTTTTTCAAACCTGATCAGTTAATGGATGAAAGGTTGAGTAGAGGAAAGTGTGAGCTTTGGGATACGATACTCAATACTTACCCTAGAGACTATGCTATGCACGTCAGGTTCTCTGCCTATGTGTTAGTTTTAATTTCAAAAGTAAATATTGTTTACTTTATAAATTTAAAACTTGGTAAAAACCGGTTTAGTAAAAACCAGTCATTTATCCCAAACCAAAGTTTCTGAATTAAAACAACAAAGTTTTTGGCCGGGAAAATGATATCTTTTTATTTTGCTAAAACCACGCACATCAAGTTTCTGACGCCGCTGTCGGGGAACACATTTGTTTCCAAAAAAAGACCCAAGTCACTTAACTGATTGGCTTATTTTTCTTTTTCATTTTTATTTTCACTTTATTTTTCTTTTTGTTTTTGGTATTATTTAATTTTCTTTTTCATTTTAGTTCTGCTTTATTTTCTATGATTGCAGTTGTTTTGGTTTTTCTTTGCAGGTTTGCTTCCGGATTGGCCACCTTGGAGAATTCCGGTGAGGATAGCTGAGACCACCAATTTCATCAACTTTCATTTTGGAGGGTTTTTGTTTCTTCTTTACTTTCGTTAGAGATTGGTTTGTCATCCCTTGAAGATCGCCAGGTAAGTGGAGAAAATGTGGAAAATGAGACCGGGTGTAGTTTTTCAAAAATATAAAAGTTTAATTGTTTTCGAACTTAAAATGGGGTTTTAAAAATTATTTTGGGGAAACCCGACTAAAAATTTTAAAACCGGACCCTTAAAAACAACTTAAAATTGAAAAATGCGAAAAACGGGAATGGAACCGCTGAGCACGATCGTGCCACACCATGTGGCACGCCCGTGCCAAACGAGCAGAATCAGATTTGAGTTTTAAAAAGCCTCTTTGACTTTTCAAACCTTACTTCTCCTTCTTCCCCAAGCTCTCACTCCGTCGCCATCACCTGAAAATCACCATTTTCCACCATTTTCCTCCATTTCAAGATCAGTAACATCGAGATCGGTAATGAACTTCTTCAGTAATGAACTTCTTCATTAATGAACTTCTTCATAACATCGAGATCAGTAACGAACTTCTTCATCCAGGCAACCTCCTTTGCAACATCCGATGCAGCATTGTATTCTGATTCACAGGTGGATTGAGCAACCACACTTTGCTTAGAGCTCTTCCAAGTAACAGCCCCACCATTCATAATGAAAATATATCCCGTTTGTGACCTTGAATTATCACGATCAGTCTGGAAGCTTGCATCAGTATAACACTTAACTGACAGCTTCTCAGGTACTTAAGAATGTTCTTCACTGCAGCCCAGTGACTCTATCCTGGGTTCTATTGATATCTACTCGTTATGCTAAGAGCATACGAGACATCATGATGGAACCAATAGCCGAAGCCTATGGAACTCTTTCCATTTTCTTCTTTTCCTCTTCAGTGTTTGCACACTGCTTGCTATTAAGAATGGTTCCATGTGCCATGGGCAAGAGCCCCCCTTTTGAGTCTTGCATTGAGAAGCATCGTATGACCTTATCAATATATGTACTTTGACTCAAACCCAATAACCGCTTTGATCTATCTCTATAAATCTTTATTCCCAGAATATAAGCGGCTTCACCAAGATCTTTCATTGCGAAACATTTACCCAACCAGGTCTTAACATCTTTAAGCATAGGGATATTGTTTCCAATGATTAGTATGTCATCTACATATAGTATGAGAAAAGTGATATAGCTCCCACTAGATTTCTTGTAAACACATAGTTCATCTTCGTTCTTGATAAAACCAAACTCTTTGATTTTCTGATCAAAACGGAGATTCCGGCTACGAGATGCTTGCTTTAATCCATAGATGGATTTATTCAGCTTGCACACCTTATTAGGATTCTTTGGATCGAAAAAACCTTCAGGTTGAACCATATAGACATCTTCCAGTAAGTGTCCATTAAGGAACGCGATTTTAACATCCATTTGCCATATCTCATAGTCATAATATGCAGCAATGGCAAGTAGAATTCTAATAGACTTAAGCATGGCTACTAGCGAGAAAATTTCCTCATAATCAATTTCTTGAGTCTGAGTAAAACCTTTCGCTACAAGCCTTGCTTTGTAGGTTTGCACATTCCCATCCATGTCAGTCTTCTTCTTGAAGATCCATTTGTTTCCTACAGTCCGACATTCGGCAGGAAGATTAACCAAATCCCAGACTTGGTTATCATACAAGGATTGCATCTCTGCATTCATGGCTTCTTGCCATTTCTTGGATTCCGAATCCATGATTGCAGCTTTGTAAGTAGCAGGCTTAGCTTCATCAATCATGAAGATATCGTCATACCTTTCAGGTGCATGACGATCCCTGATACTTCTTCGAACACTTGGTGTTTCTGTTGTTTCTTGAGTCCTCTCAGGCTCAACTTCAACAACTGGATCAGTTACTTCTAGTTCTATCTGAACAACTGGTTCAGTCACTTGTGATTCTCGAATTTCTTCAAGATCCACATGGTTATCTCCAATCCCTCGTGCCAGAAGCTCTTCCTCCAAAAAGTGCCTCTACGTTTAGTGAAAATCCTATTTTCAGTGGGGTGGTAAAATAGGTAACCGATCTTCTTAGCGTATCCGACGAAAACCACGTTTTCGCCTGTGGGATCTAGTTTATCCGAAGATTCTAGAGTGACATAAACATTACATCCCCAGACTTTAAGATAGGATACATTAGGTTTCTTTCCATGCCATATCATATCTCATAAGGCGTTTTGTCAACCTTCTTTGTTGGAGCTATATTCACAAGTCTTGCGGCAGTTTCCAAAGCATAACTCCTAAAGGATTTTGGAAGGTTTGTTCGACACATCATTGATCGAATCATATCTAATAGAGTTTGATTTATCCGCTCAGACACACCATTATGTCGTGGTGTTCCAGGTAGAGTGAGTTGTGAAACTATTCCATAATCCTTTAGATGATCGATGAATTCCTGACTAGGATATTCACCACCTCGATTTGATCGAAGCATCTTAATAGTTCTATTCAGCTGATTTTCTACTTCGCTTTGGTACTCCTTGAACTTTTCAAGAGTCTCATGTTTATGCTTCATAAGATAAACATAACCATATCTACTGAAATCATCAGTAAATGTAACAAAGTATCTTTCTCCATGTCTTGACATTGTTCTGAATGGACCACATACATCTGTATGTACAAGTCCTAACAGATCATTAGCTCTTTCTCCAACATTTGAAAAAGGTTCTTTTGTTAACTTTCCACATAAGCATGATTCGCATTTTCCAAACGACTCTGAACCATTGGAATCCAGGATTCCTGCGGTCTTGAGTTGTTTAACACGATTCTCGCTAATGTGACCATGTCTACAATGCCACATATACGTATCATTAAAGTCTAACTTATTACGTTTATGGGAGATGTTGCATAATATGTTATCGTTTTGGATTTCTATCTCATAGATCCCATTGTTGGGTTTTGCATCAAAGTAAAACACATCGTTGAAATAAGTAGAAATAAATTCACCATTAAAACGATGATTAAAATCATGTCCACGCAAAGCAGAAACTGAAACAATATTTCTAGTCACACTAGGAATATAATAAACATTGTTCAAAACAAGTTCTAATCAGAAGGAAGTAAAAGAACACATTCTCCTATTGCCTTCACAACAACTCTTTGTCCATTGCCAACATGGACCTCCAAGTCGCCTTGTTTCGGCTTTCTAATCTTTCTTAGTCCTTGCAAAACATTACAAATGTGGAAACCACATCCTGTGTCGAAACACCCATGTTTTGCTAGAAAAAGCAAAGATTTCAATAACATATATACCTGAGGACTCTCCTCTAGAAGCTTTGGCTTGCTTTAGTTCAGCTAAATACTTAGCACAGTTCCTCTTCCAATGCCCAATTTCATCGCAATGAAAACACTTGGCATTTTTCAGAGGTTTCTTATTGGCAACAGATTTGCCTTTGTCCTTCCCTTTGCCCTGATTCCCTTTTTTCTTGGTGTTAGGTTTCTTAACTTGACCCTCCTTCATTTTTAGCACATGAGTGCTAACTGATGTACCCTCTTGCATACGAGTGGTTATGAGTAATCGCATCACATCAAACCTCTCATGACGAGCCCTCTGTTGGAACATTTCCACCAGGTGCTGATTCATCTCGTATGCCATCATCTCATCCATGGTCCTTTGAAGTTCATGTATCATGGATGCCAACATCAGACATGAGACTTTCAAAAAGTCATCAAAGTGCTTAGAGTAGTTTCTATAAGCGACAGAGTTCTGATTGATGGGTTCATCAGGGACTGGCGTTTCAAGAACATACAACTTGTTCTCCGCATTGAGAACAATTTTCAAGTTGCGGTGCTAGTCCATGAAGCTGGAGTGGTTCAGTTTGTCCTTCTCTAAGATGGAC
Organism: Ambrosia artemisiifolia; assembly: GCA_032199755.1. Classification (NCBI taxonomy): domain Eukaryota; kingdom Viridiplantae; phylum Streptophyta; class Magnoliopsida; order Asterales; family Asteraceae; genus Ambrosia; species Ambrosia artemisiifolia. Next base: position 21,652,534 of record CM063513.1, read on the forward strand.
TTGAGAGAGAATTGGGAGGCGGAATTGTTTTCAGTTGACATCTACAAAGTTCAAAATCTAATTTATTAGTATTTTATGTTTTAAATATCCTAATTATTTTATGACTCAAAAAGCAAAATTAATTTGGATGAGACCCCGATTCATCAATACACAGTGAACTGGCTTAGCACTGTCCACTGGTACGATTAGGTAGGTAACAACGATTGTTAATTGAGTCCACTACACAACTCTCCATTTGGGGTTATCACTAAAAGCGATGTATGTTTAACCCCAACTATGCCCACTTGATAAACAAGCGATGTTTGGTCCTTTACTGTTAACTGTAACACCGGCCTATGTTACACAGGAAACGCGGTGATTACCTTCTTTCATGATCAACGCCCAGACGCAGGGATCAGCACTAACATTTGGGTTCGATTTAGAATGAAGTGTTAACTCGTTAAGGGTGGCATAAAACATCAATTTAAAATTGGGATTTACTTTAATATTTACCATAAATATTTTGAATGACTCGTTAGCATGATGTGAGTCACACAATAGTTTATAAAATCCAATTTTATATTGTTCGTGATAATTGAAACTCCTTTCAACACTCGACACGGTATAGTTTTAAATACCATATTTAAACTATGTTGGTCGTTTTATTGCGAATGGACTTGTTTTAATATTAATAAAGCTCTTTTATTAAATACGCTTTTCGGTTTTATAAAACTTGTTTTAATAAAACCGTTGCCATGATTGTAAAAAAAAATTATTTATTTTGGGTTATCTCGATTATTTACAATAAATAAAACACAACCACAAAACATAATAATAAAAAGAACGAATCGAGTCCCTAATAGGTCGCCGGTTTCGTTTTAGCCAGAAACGAAACGAACTAGTCAAAAAGGGTTTCAAAAACTATTTTGATAACTCCCACTTGACCCGAGATCTCTATCTTCATGGAACCTGTTCGCCTTTTTATCTTCGTCTTGATCTTGTACTTGAAGGATTACAACAATAAATTTGAAAATACAATAAAATCAAATCTATTCTAATCCTATCTATTAAACCGGATCCAATATCCGTAATAAAATACAAATCAATAAAAAAATAAAACCATCACAAACACAACCATGATAAGGGTCAAATACCTAGGGCTCGATTCACATCACAATCCATGAACAACAAAAAGCTTTTGATCTTTTGTCAAAAAAAATAATTTTTGACAAATAAAACATAGATCAAAATTATAATTTTACCATCTATACGCGCGTAACCGTGGCTCTGAAACCACTGTTGGGAATCATGGTATCGTATACTTAGCGGAAGCGGTTTATATATTTAACATTAGGCGATTATATATACAATATATGTAGCCGATTTATATATATAAAATAGTTAGTTAATTTTATTAATCCAATTAACAAAATATTCCCAATCAGGATCTCAGTTAAACACGTATAAACAAATAAATAATAAACAACCATAGGGAGTTTAGTAATCAACCTTTGACGACTACAACGGAATTGTAACACGCGGGTTACAACGAATCCTCGCTAGTAGGAAGTTCACACTCGAGCACGAACCAACCGGGAAGCAACACTTTGCAAGAGGAAGGCGGGCGGCGGAGTGGTGGTTTGGCCGAAATAAGGGGCGGCGGCCCTAAGGGGTTGGCTGCCAAGACTTGGAGAGGAAGGAATTGTTTTATGTTATAAAAGTGTCCTTAGGGTTTACACCCTAATCCCCTATTTATAAAACAAATCTCTTGGAATATTCTCATAATATTCCATATCCTTTGGAATATTCCTATAATATTTCATAATATTAATCTAATTAATATTAAGTCCCTATAGTTCAAAATATTATTATTTCATAAATAATAATCCACCTACAAGTGAACTTATCTGATTCGTGTACCAACGTGTAACTTTTCGGATCTTACCGGGTCGGGTTATGTTGACATCGACTTTAGTTACATCAGACATACTATATATCCAACATATAGTGCTGTACATTCCCCATCGTTTCGAGCTTAGAGTTCAAATGAAGATAACATGATGAAGCTATTAGAAGGGGTCCCCATCGCCCTCTGATGGTTGTATCAAAGGATGGATAATATATATGAGCATATGTAATGTATTATAGGACTGAGATAAGGAATTGTATCAAAGGAGAGTGTAGCGAGAGAAGACGATAAGTAACATTGTAACAAAATTTCATTTAGATGTCAAGCTATACTACGTTGGAAATTTGTTGGGTTTATATGAGACCACAGTTACCAGGTTTAACCATGTTTAGTTATATGTTAAAGTTGGAGGGTTAGATATGTAGTTAAAGCATAGTTGTAAAGGAAAAACCCTAGACTGCGCACTTAAAGGAGGAGACTGCGAACTTAATGTTAAGTTCGCAGTCCTCAGAATTCTCCTATAAATAGAAGCTCATTTGTGCAGCTAGGGTTAGGGGTTTTTGATGTATCTTTGAGAGCACAAGTTGTAAAGGTGCGAACTTATCTAATGTGCGAACTTGTATCATCCATGGTTGTTTGAAGCAGAAATCTTTAATGGAATCGTGTCTTTATGTTTCTTGTGTGTCGGTTCTTATAATCTTCATCTAGTTCTTTAACTTGTCTTGATTAATCAACTAAAACACCTAACAAATAGGTGTTTCTAGTTGATAACAATCTAGTGCACACTTAAGATCTAGTATTTTGGGACTACAAAATTTAATAATTAAACATTATATTAATGTGTAATATAATGATATTTAATTATAAAGCTAGATAAATGGGAGATCTAAGCTTTAAGTGTATGAGGTGGAACTTTAGTGTTGTGGGAATTTGTGTTTGTCCCACGTTGGTGGAGAAATATATTCCTATATAACATGACACACCCAGTGACAGCCAAGAGGGTGCAAAGCACCCGACGCGTCCCTATGCCGGGACGAGGGCGATGGGCGTTTTGATGGCGCACTTTGCACTTCGCACGCTCGCATCGCCGCGAGCTGCCGCCTTTATATTTTTAACTGAGCTTGGACTGGTGTGGCTCGAGCCTGTGGCTAAAACTGGTTAATTAATGTGGTAAAGTCTTTTCAAATTCTAAACAGTCAAATGAAATTAAGTGCTGAATAATGAGTATTACTATTGTATTCATTCCAGACTTAATTTCAATCATTGAATTTCGTAATCAATGAGATGTTTCACATGGTTCAGTTTCGTGTATAAATACCGAGTTATTTACTCTGTTTTAGTACACAGAAAATTCTCTACAGTTCATGTTCTCGAACCACCACCTTCTTTCAGAAAATTTCCCTGACTTTTCAGTCTTGTAGGCTCTTGTTTCAGGTGTTTGGGTAACTCCGGCAGTGCAATCTGCTTAGGCTGTTATACCCTGGGAAACAGACGAGTTCACCTGGGTGGCCCGAAATCTGTTTTAAGGGAAGTGTGTTTTACACGTGCCTCGGTCACTTCGAGTTTCCTTTGACTTATTTCGTATTTTCTTTTCATTTTGTAATTTTACTTTTTGTCTTTGTATTCTGTTTAATTTTCATTATTGTATTGTAATCCGAATTTATTTAATAAAACTAGTATTTCTTTTATTTTGTGAACGGTTTTCCTACAAGCTTAACAACAACAACAACAACAACAACAACATTTTTTACAAACCATCCACCCCTTTCACTTTCAGCTTCAGACACTCACAAAATTCACACTCATTTCACTCTCAAAATGCATCTGCTTCACTCTCGTATTTTCTTTCACTCACTCTAAAAATCATCATGGATGATGCCGTTCCTTACCCAGATTTGTTTGGTGGTGACTTCAACCCGAACCAATCATGACCCTTGTTGACTCTCCACCCGGTTCCAAACAACTCTACCCACACCTACCATCTGACACAACTCGGTGTTGTACCTCCCCGCTTCTCGAACTACGGCTATCCTCAACAACCCGATGTCATACCGCCCAAACATCCCAAACTACGGTTATCCTGCAAAACCTGGTGTCGTACCACCCAACTTCCCGAACTATGGGTATCCATCTGGTTAACCATACTACAATATGGGTTGCATGCCTACTTTCAACCAGGTGTGCCATTGAACCCTCATGACACCCAATTGTCCAATACGCACCATCAAACCTTCGACCGGACATTTAAAAAAAAATACTATTAACGTTAATTTATTTCGTTTTGTTTCAATCTTAAAACAAAAATATTGAAAGATCTACTTCATATAGCAAAAATAAAAAAACGAATCGATTAGTTCAAAATTCTATATATGGTTTTTTGATTTTATCTTTAGATAAGTTCATCTTTAATTTTAGCGTTAGTCTTGGATTTTTATATACATTTCATATTAATAAGAATAATAGGTATAATTTTGACATATACTGAACTTCAAACTTTAATGGATCTTAAATATGTGACCCTCCGTGAAAACAATAATAGAGACATACAAATGAATATTGATAAGAGTGTAGGGTCAAGGTATTTTTAATCAAATTTTGAAACACGGATGAGCGCATGTTAGCCTCTATGATTTGAGGTCAGTGGACATATGAACATGCTAATGTCGTCTAGACTAATATCCTATCCCACTAATTAATTAATCATCTTAAGCTTCATGAATCATGCTGGCAAAGATGCTTGTGAATTATTCACATCTTAATTAAGGTCTATTATTTAAATTTTGTGAATTATCATTTTTTTTAATAAATAGATTTTTATGGTTACAAACTGCAGAAAGAATGTTTATTAGACGTACTCAAATAAATGAATTTTACTTAAGATCTCTTACCTCGGTTTTCACAGACAAATAAATCAATAACAAATAAATCAAAATCCAAAGTTGGAGCAATACTAACAATACTAAAAAACATTAAACAATTAAAGTTGGAGCAATATGATTGGTCGAAATTGATAATTATCTATTTTAATATATAGTTAGTCGGTTCACCTGCGCTTCGCGACGGGCACTAAACGTAAATAAAAATAAGCAAATTGAAATGGGACGTTCTATGTGACAATAAAAAAAATGTCACGGCAGTATACTCCAAAGTCACGGAAAAGTTATTGGTTCAAACCGTTATGGTATGGACACTTGTTATAACCATATAAACGAATACGTGTGGTGGTTAAGAACGTAAATAAAATAACCTACTTACGACTCTAAATACGAAATAATTTAGAAAAGCATTACCTTAAGAAAAAAAATAAAAAGAAACTACAAATATGGTAAAAGGAAAAAAAAACTAAAAGTCCAGGGTTTAAATAGTATTAGAATAAAGTGTCAAGGAAAAAAAAATAAAAATTGTGGGTTCAAATAATAATTATAATAAAGTCTAAGGGTAAAAACCTCTATGTTACTATTCATAAGAGCTTTAATAAATGTTTATATAAAATAATTAGATTATGGTCAATATTTTATTTTTACACTTGTTACTAAAATACAATCTCAAAAACAACATTGACGTGTAAAAATTTAAACGTATACGAAAATAAAGTGTTTTTACCAATGTGTAAATTTACCAATTATACATGTGTAAACTGTTTTATTGACACATGTGTAAAAAGTTAATTTTAGAGTGTTTTTGCAAAAAATAAATAAATAAATTATTTCGAAAGAAAATTCCTTTTTTAATGTTAAATTTTAATTATAATGAGTTTTGTATTAAAAAACTGATTTTGATTAACTTTTTTATTTGTTTTCATGGTTCTCGTGATATTTAGCGTTTTCAAGATAACACTCGTCATTGTAAATATGAATAAATGAAAGTAATAAAAATTGTATTGGTAGAACATAGATTACCTACAACTCCTAGTTTAAGGACATTTTTGGATGAAAGATTACTCACTATCATTTAGGGGGGTCACGGTGCTTACCATGAATCTCACAGGTATCTTACAGGTACCCCACTACAAAGCACGACAATAGGGTCGCTGGTGGGGTGTTGATAGTGAATCCGTGAAGGGTTTAAGTGACTTAGTTCACAGTGTGGTTCAATTCCACAAAAGAATCTTAAAATACAGGTGAATAATTACTCTCTATGGTTCCTTTAAATTAGCATGCAATACGAAACCCTAAGGTTTTTAAAGTTGTTGTTTGATTAAATAGACGGCGGTCGACGGATGGTGAAGATATGGTGGCGTAGATGGAAAATAGACAAAGGGAGAGGAAGATTTGTTGATATGTGTCGTAAGGGTTAGTCTATTATTTTTACTTTTTTTCTTCATGTTAACTGATTTTATATATAATTTAATTAATTAATTTAATTAAAAAAATTATTTACAATTTGGGGATTCTTATGGTCAACTTATTGGGCCAACTATCTGGCTAGTTCGCTTCTTACTTTAACCGTTTTAGCTACGGTTATGAATGTAAAATTTCATGTTTGATGTACAATTATTTTTATGTATATTTTTTTTTTCACGGGTTCATCCAACTTATTACACTAGTGTCAAAAATCACTCACTTGTAATTAGATGAATGTAATTTTCCCCACTTTCAAAACTCTAAAGTGTGTATCCTTCGCACACAAAATCACCCTTTCTATAATAACTAATTATACATTGTGAGAGTGAGAATTCATGAGATAACAAACAAAATCATTATTTATTATAAAAAGTATTTAAAATGTTGGATGGTAGTTGATTTATATCTCCTCTCTTAACTAAAAACGCTTTTTTTTTTTAAATATATATCATTTTATAAATTAAAAGTGCATATGTATAATTCCTTGTGTACATTATGTATTAATAGAACATACGTTATATTAGTAAAATACATATATATATTTTTAGTTGAAAGATAATATACATAAACTATGAATGAATGATCGATTAGAAATACTAAATTACATTCATCAAAACTAATATATAGAAGTTCAACTGGAAGGGGGAATATAAAAGATTAAAATAATTTTTGATTCTCACGAAGGACATAATGAAAAATGATGGATGACTTCTGGCCTATGGTCAGGAGTTCGATACTTGATCTCGCCCGGGTTTTACCAATCCTTCACCGTCGTGCCTACGGACGCGTAAGGGGTTGGGTTTTCCCCGATTTCAGGAACTGCATGGGCGGACCTGACTACGCCAGCAGCCCGAGATACATATGGGACCTCCATTGGGTTGGTCGTGGGGTTTGTCCATAGTATGGGAATTCCCCCTGGGTAGTCGGACAGAAATGTTTGTTCGCCATTCCAAAAAAAAATGTTCACTATTAATTTCCTAAAACGAACAAAAGAGAAAATTATGCAATTAGTCCCTGTGGTTTGCCTATAGTTTCACCTTTAGGTATTAAGGTTTAAAAGTTTCAGGTTAAGGGTTTAAGTTTAATTTTTGTAACATAATAGGGTATTAGCACTAACGGAGGTTAATATTTAACTGAGTTTACTCTCACGTGACAAATGCTAAACCACAAGGACCAAATGCGAAATTTAAATGGCCCCACCTAATAATCTAAAATAAAAAATATTGAAGTTTGTAGTGGGGGTCGAACCCGGGTACCCAGCCGGTTCAACCCGAAAAACAACCATCATCAACCACTACACCACTTGTGTGTTTGCGGTAATAATGGAAACCGATTATATTTAATCTATTCTGTTTTCCCTTGGTCAAATTTCTGATAAGTCAAAAACCCAAGTCAAACAACATAGAACCTTTGAATTGGCGCGTCATCGATCTGAATTTGGAAACAATTTTGATTAATTTCGACCGACGAATCATTTTTCGTGCTATACACGCTCAATTACGACTAATACATTCCAATTTTAAGCATTCTAGACGCGTCCATAGTTAATGTTTGGTCAAATTTTCCAATTCGACATTCAGACTTGTATACTATAAATTGAGCCATCCAATGCAACCTAAAGATACCGAAAAACATTCTATCACTCTCAATTCTCTTTTTATTTCATTCTTGATTCGTGATTTTGGGTTGTTTGACTTTCTGGTTGACTCGTCTGTTGGAAGGCTTTACGATCTGTAAGTCTCGATCAAACCCATCTTTAAGTTTGTTGTTCTATCCCGACCCATAACCCCATAATTAGTTTGTCTATAATCGTGTTTGTAGTTCGATTGAAAAACTAGGGTTCTTAGTTTACATTTGGGGAAGATCATACCAGTTAACGTCAGTTTAAATTTATTCAGAAACGAATTTATAACAATCATCTGATCTAGATCAGATGGTTGTGTCGTGTGATGTTAAAGCAGACGGTCTTGGGTTCAATACTAAGCCCTAATGGTTTTTTTATATATATTTAATCGTATTATCATTCGAACACACTATATAAGCTTTTGAATCTAATTAAAACATGTTCTCAGGGTCAGCACAGTTGGTGCTGGCTTGTGATTTAAAACAACCAAACTGGGTCAGACCCGGGTTCGATCCTCCCTGACAAACATCATTTTTTTTTATTTTAGATTATTAGGTGGGCCCCACTTAAGTTTCACATTTGGTCCTTGTGGTTTAACATTTGTCATGTGAGGGTAAACTCAGTTAAATATTAACCTCCGTTAGTGCTAATACCCTATTATGTTACAAAAAACTAAACTTAAACCCTTAACATGAAACTTTTAAACCTTAATACCTAAAGGTGAAACTAAAGGCAAACCACAGGGACTAATTGCGTAATTTTCTCACGAACGAAATCTCAATGAAATCTTTGTACAAAGGACAAACTATCAATTGCATCATGAAACGTAGACATTAATAAATTCAGAATTACAATATTAAAATCCATAATGTTTTTTTGGAAGCAAGTTGGTAATCAATTAATTAGAAAGAGAAATTCAGATCTACAAATAATTGGTGTTTTGTGATCACAATGCCAGAGTTTGGAAGATAGTCCGCTAAGTAATGGGGAAAACAAGCAAATGGTTTAAGAATTTGTTGACCGGAAAAAAAGACAAACACACCGTCCATGACACCCCAACACCATCAACCGGTGCACCAACAAACCCTAAGGAGAAGCGTAGATGGAGCTTTCGGCGGTCGTCGGCCTCCGCCAATCACACCGCGGCCACCGCCAACTCCATAAACTTAATATCCAGTGCGCCGCCCTCATTGGTGCACGAACCGATGAATTATGAGGAGAAGAAACATGTTATGGATATGGCTATTGCCAATGCATCCGCTGCAAATACAGCGGTTGCAGAAGCGGCTGCAGCAGTTCAGCATGCAGCCGCTACAAAAATTCAATCAGTTTTTCGGTCTTACTTAGCAAGAAAGGCTTTGGTTGCTTTGAAAGGACTAGTGAAGTTGCAAGCATTGGTTAGGGGTCACTTGGTGCGCAAACGAGCCACTGCGACGTTGCGGTGTATGCAAGCATTAGTATCGGTTCAGGCTCAAGCTTGCGCTCGTCGAAGGCGTAGTAATGATGAAATTAATTCTTATTATGGCTGGCCAGAGTCAGAATTTTATCATGGTATCAGAGACCAGGACGCGTCAGAGGAACACATCAAGATTGTGGAAATGGACACTAGAAGTACAAGAAAAAGCCACTCTAGAGAGCGAGTGTCGGTACCCGTGTCGCCCGCACCATCAGAACCGAGCCCAAGGGGTTATGGTCGCCATTATGAGGACTTTGGGTACGTGACCGCACATAGCCCGGCCTCTAAGCCCAAATATGCGGAATCAGTCTATGAGTTCCCAAGTTATATGGCGAACACACAATCATCAAGGGCGAAAGTGCGGTCTCATAGTGCGCCAAAGCAGCGGCCGGCTGATTGTAATTCGGTGTATGAGAGGCAGTATTCAAGTGTGACGAGGCGACGTCCTTCAATAGAAGGGCGGAATGTCCCGAGAGCTGTCAGGATGCAACGGTCTTCTTCGAACACGGGTGTGGGTGCTCAAAACTATCACTACCCGTGGTCGGTCAAGCTCGACAAGTCAACCGTTTCGCTCGTTGGAAGCGAGTGCGGGTCAACGAGTACCGTGTTAACAAACGTTAATTACTGTCAATCACTCGTTGGATTTGATACTCAGAATCGAAATGGATACTAGAAGGTGCCATCAAACTTATGTTATCTTGTTTAATTACTCGTATATGATTTTCAGCAGTTTTAATTTTTTTTTTTTTTGTTCTTTTGCATACGGATCATGCAGATCTTTTACACTTAAAAGGTCCTTATGTGTCCATATTATTTTTACGTGAATATTTAGTGTGGATTGGTTTCTTTTCTTTTCTTTTTCTTATTTATAAAATGTATCAATTTGTTTGAGATTAATCTAAGTGTTTGGAAATGTATTAAAATATAGTAGTGTGTTGGCTTGCGCGATGCGACATGTGTCACCGAGGCCCCCGATGTTTTTTTGGAGAGCATAATATAACCTGACCTGCATTTAACGCTAATTATTATTATTATTATTATTATTATTATTATTATTATTATTATTATGTTCAGATCATTTCCTTCAAGAACTCTAGCCGCGCAATGTGATGGGGTGAGATCATATAGTTTTAGCAACTCCACTACAAACGCATACCATTGTATCCTTAGTATGCTTTTAATGCTTAGATCAAGGTGGTTATACTTTATTAGATACAATTCATACCCTTAACAAGTTAACATGTCAGATACATCAATCTCAGTTCAATTAACAAATTAAAAAATGTGTAAACTAAGAGCATGTGTAGTGGGGGGCTTTATATATGGAGCCCCCCATCCTGATTGGTCCACGTGGCTGCTGAGTCAGCATGGAGAGAGAAACTGAAAAAGGGGGTGTAGTGGTGGGGCTTTATATATGGAGCCCCTGAATCTGATTGGTCCACGTGGATTTTATTTTTTTTATTCTTTTAACTCAAAATAATTAAAATAAAAGGTAAATAAATATAAAAAAATTACAAATAATATTAAAAAACACACAACTAATATTAAAAAAAAAGTTACAACTAAAATTAAAAAAAAGTGACAACTAAAATTTAAAAAAAAAAATTACAACTAATATTAAAAAAAATTACAACTAATATTAAAAAAAACCAAACACACTAGAGGTCATATTTTTTCAGGATTTGTTGCTTGTGAAGCATTGCAAGGCGTAGCGCGTCTCCTTCGAGGTCTTCGATCGATTTCGACAAAAACTCAATGTCTTTTTCCCTCTGCCTCGCCTCTTGGAGCTCGACAAACCTTTTATTCTCCATCACTCTCTGCTGCATCGTCTCCAAACGTCTTTGGCCAAGGTCGCGAATATCTTGAAGTCTACGGTTCATTTCTTCGAAATCTTCCTTCAAGCCACCGCCTGCTGCCGAAGACGACTCCCCCTTCCCACCCTTTGTTGATTTCCTACCAGGTGGTCTAGGGATATCCTGCTCCTCCTCCTCGTCCTCATCCTCCTCCTCATCAACCAAATTAACATGATCACCTAAACTCACATAGCGAGCATCGGATGACGGTGTATCCGGATCTCACGTCGAGGAGGAGGTTTTGCTACGTTTTGATGGTCCTCCTCCTCATGATCCTCCTCCTACCACCCGACCCCATAGCCGGTACCTTAGCCCACTTAGGACTTTTTCTCAACATTTCCCAAATTTTCAAATACGGGAACGGTTGGCGGGTAGATCTCATCTCGTCCAACGCTCTTGTCAACACACCATCATCACCTTCCCCACTGCCCCTGTTGTCCATACAACGCTGGTAAACCTGAGAAAACGCGTGACATCTATTATTTATGTCCGACCACTTTCCCGATACGGAGTCGTTCTCTCGATACTCCCCTCTACCCATCGCACCAAAAAACAGCGCTCGAATCCGGATCCAAAACTCAGGAAGATGTTGATAGTTGGCTACAAAAAAAAGTTAATACGATTAGAAATATATAACGAACAATATATATATAAAAAATAAATACTATATATAAAACACGAACAATATATATATAAAAAAATTATATATAAATATAAAAAAAAATTACTTACAAACTAGTGGATCCTCCGATACGTCGAGCCAGGCTCTCGCTAAAGCATATTCCTCGTCTTGGGCCCAACGTTCCATTTGCTTTTTTTGACGAGGTTGGGTAGGATCTTTCTTTTTATGCGAGCGTTTCCCGCGCCCGCTCCCACTCCCACGCCCGCGGCACCCCCCGTTGAGAACCCTCGGGTTCGTCGGTCTCCACTTGAGTTTCTGGCACGAGCTCGGCCTCCTCTTGAGAACCTTGGCCATAGTTTGGTGGAGGAAAAAATTGGCCCGGTTGTCCATAGTTTGGTGGAGGATAAAAGTGACCCTGGAGTAGTTGCGCGTATTGCATTGTGTTCGGGTCAAACTCCGACCAATTGGGTGGCAGTGGAGTAGTAGTGTTTGGCCTCGAACCCGGGCGACCCGGGACCCCGAATGGTGAACCGAATGGAAACATGTTTTGTGTTGTAGAGATGATTGTGTTGTGGTGTGTGTGTTTTTTTAGTTTATAAGTTGTATGTGGTGTGTGTGTTTGTTTAGTGTGTTTATATATATATAAAATCTAAAAAAAAAAAGTTACCGTTCAAAGAAATAAATATTCCAACGTTCAAATTTTTGACCGTTCCAATCGGCCACGTGTCAGCATGTGATTGGTTTGTTCGTTTTGTATATAGCGCTATAGCTATAACGCTTGGGCCGGTTTACACACTATAGCGCCCCACCGTTCCGGTGTTCCGGGCGCTATGTTTTAAATTTTTACTTGGGTGGCGCCCCACTACGGGTAGTCTAATAAAATGCCATATAATTACCTATCAAAGTTGTTGTACTCTATCATGTACAAGGCATATCCTCAGCATGTTGGACCACCAATGTCAGTTCAATTAACAAATGCGTAAACCAATCAAGTGCCATAAAAATTACTCATTTAACCTGTTTAATAAAAATTAACCATATGACCCGTTCATTAATATATTCACGTTATATATGACATAAAATGACAAAATAAATGGGTCAACTTACTTATTTGACCCTATCCAGTGATCAAAGTTCTAATAAAGTAATTTTATGATAAATAAATACATGTGTTAATTAATTAAACAATAAGCTCAAAATCCTATAATTATATGTTTTTATTGTTCTATTAACAAACAAGCACATGAATGGTTTTACATTTGATTGGCTATAAGTTTTTATTTTTACTTTGTTGCTTTAAGGGTTTTTTTATAAATAGTCTGTTTATTTTTTTTTCCTTTAATATTATTTGTTATTACTATTACCGTTGTGATTCTTAATATTTGTTTATAAAATACTATTATATTTATTATTTTTAGTTTCTTTATATTATTATTGACTATTTCGTTGTTTTTGTGGTGACGAATTATTAGATTTTTATAAGTTATGCGGTTTATTTACTATTTCAATAACAAACTGAGTTAGTGACAAAGATTGATTCGTGCAATAAAATATAAAGCTAAAGATTGTTTTACGAGCTTTTTAAACATGAAGATGAAAGTTGCAGTTTTGGGTATATATAAAGGTTGATTTCAGTCATTTTCTCTTATGTCATTTTTTTCTTATTAATATTAAGTATGAACTTGGTTTCAATGTTGGTCAAATGATAATGCTCCATTTAAAACTATCGTTACATCCTTTTAGTAAAAAAAGAATAATAATAATAATAATCCTTCTTCAAGGTCTTTGAAGCTAAGATCGTCCCATCTATGCCAACATGATCTTCTTCACCTTTATTGAGGGAGGGGGTTCCTGGGTTTTGCCTAAAAGTTAGGCTAATTTCTTAAGAGGATCGTCCGTCCCCCATAAATACATGTAGGTTAGCTCCTGTGCCGTTGTGTTCTTTAATACAGCTTAGGTAACATTGATAGGATCAATGGCGGAGGAACTGTTTGGATTAAGTGGCGCAGCGAAAACCGATTCACAACGAACACGCAATAACAACCGAGAAAATATAAAGCACGACACACGAACACGAGAATTTTACGTGGTTCGGTTCCAGTGGGGAACCTACGTCCACGGGCTGCAACTAGGGATTTATTATTAAGCTCTGACAAATATTACAATTACATAGACAGGATATATATAGAGACTAATATAGGGTTTAGGCTTGGTGAACAAGAAAACCTTAATGGGCTTTCTAAACATCCAATAAAACAAGCCTAATAGCAATTACTAGCCCAAGGACTTCACACCCAACAATCTCCCACTTGAAGGCCTTGCGATAAACACCAAGTCCGCCAACAAGCACAAAGCAATCCATGTCTTCAGTAATCTGTAAAGTTCAAACACACACAGGAACAGAAGTCTTCGAGATCCAGCTCCCAAGAACAAACCAAACTTCAAACCATGTATCCCCAATCAACCTAGTTACAGCCGGCCAAACATCATCAGTAAACTGAAAGGCCCGTTGAAGCCCCAGATGGCTTCAACCCGGTCTCAAAAGACCCCGTCTTTACATCCTCAATCCCAACTGATTCCCATAGACACAAACCATCAGATACAGGGATTCTCAGAGGAACACTCCCCACTAGCAGAAACTTCTCAGGAGAGATTTCATTCGGAATATTGGTCTTCTGAACCCAACGTCGATTTCCAGACGGTGTCGGAGCACTCCCCGTGCTCCCACTGCTACAAAAATCCGTTACATGTTCAGACCTCCGAATACGCTCAAGCGGATTACCTGAAGTCCCAGAGTCCTTTTCTGCAAACTGGACTCGTTTAACTGTCGAATCGGCGAGCCCGACTTTGGCATTCGTCTTAATAGAGTTGGTCACTTCCCCAGACGGAATAGGCATCATATACAACGACCCCTTATTGAAACCGCTAGCAACCACAAGATTACCTTTGACGACCTTCCACTTTCCACTACCAAACTTAACGTCAAAACCTTGTTCGTCCAACTGCCCAACGGAGATCAACTTCGTTTCAAGCCTTGGAATAATCCTGACATCACACAATGTCCAAGTAGTGCCCCAAGTAGTAACCAGGTCCAAATCTCCCATGCCAGTCACAACAAGAAATTCACCGTTTCCTAGCCTAACCTTGCCAAAATCGCCCTTTTTAACATTCCGCATGCCATCATTGCTATGGGTAGCATGGAATGATGCACCGGAATCCATGACCAACGATTCCACACTGCTTTCAACACATAGTATCAAAGCGTCATCCTCATAATCGCTTACCGCAGCAGTGTTCAATCCACCAGAATTCTTCGATCCTTCATCAGAATTCTTGTTCGGACATTCATTCCTATAATGTCCCTTTTCATTGCAGTCCCAACAACGCACACTCGGGCGAGCCCTAGACGAGCTCCTGCCCCGACCCTTGCTGCTCCCACTATTTCTACTATTTCCCCTTCCCCTGCCAACATGTAACATCTCAGAAGACGACCCTTTAGTATTCCTACGGCGAACATCCTCACCCAATACCAAATCCCGGATCTTTTCAAATGTTAACCCTTCATGCCCAACTGAGTTAGTGACAGCAGTCAGCGTCCCGGACCAACTATCAGGCAGTGAAGATAGCAAAATCACAGCTTTGGTCTCATCATCGAATCTCATTCCCACAGACGATAATCTGGACAGAAGAGAATTCAAATTATTTATGTGCTCGGTCACTGAGCTTCCCTCTTTCATTCTCATCGTGAACAACTCTCTCATCAAGAACACTTTGTTAGCTGCAGACGGCTTTTCATACATGTTTGACAGAGCCAACATCATACCACGAGCCGTGGTTTTAGACATGATGTTAAATGCAACGCTCCTCGTCAACGACAATGTAATAACACCTCTATCTTTCTTGTCCTTGGCATTCCACAGAGCTTCTTCAGCTTCATCCATTTTCTCCGGTTTTTCTTCCAGTACCATATCCAAGTCTTTTTGACCCAACAATGCATCTATCTGCATTTTCCACCAACTAAAATCCGAACCGTCAAACTTTTCAATCACCAATTTTCCGTCTTCACCCATAATGACAAACGAAAAATAGACCAAAGTTACCCAGTTCCAAAGTTGATAATACCCGGTCAAAAACTGACTAACAAACCAAACCCGAACAACCCGAATTCAGATTAAACGGTACTTATAATCCTCCAATCGATCAATTTAACCAGTGCCACCAAAAAAAAATTCAAACCCCAATCGACAAAGAAGGCTACCCGAAAATTTCAAACACAACAATAAAAAATTACCTTAGCAATCAAGAGTTGCTGAACAGAAATAGTCGTAGGCCTGATGGACAGCGAACAGAAATTTGAGGGCGGTGGCGTACAGGACTTGTTAAGTTGCAATCAAGGCACAAACATAGAAAATCTAATTCCTATTTTTCTTTTTAAAGCAAATCACGACAAAAGAAAGGAAACAAGATATATCATATATATCCAATTCCTTTTTCCTTAATCCACTCGAATAATATGCCACAAACAAACTTAATTGCTTTTAGGACCGGAAGAAACAACTTACGAACCAAAAAAAAATCTTGCGAAACGTTTCGTGAAACCAACGAGCCAAAGCTCTGATATCACTTGTTAGGATTAAGTGGCGCAGCGAAAACTAGGGGTGTTCAGAAAAACCGCAAACCAAATAAAAACCGAAAACCGAACCGTAACCGTAACCGAAAAAACCAATCCGAACAACGAATTTGGTGTTTGGTTTGGTTTTAACCGAAACCGAATTGCTTATTTGGTGTTTGGTTTGGTTTTTGGTTCTACATTTTTTTTATTTGGTTTATTTGGTTTATTTGGATAACCGAATAAACCGGTAAAATAATTAATTATTAAATAAAAATAATAATATTTAATGACTCATATATAATATATATGCCTAAAATATTAAATCCAACCCAAAAATAAATAAAGCCCACCAATTTATAGAGGTAATAATCTAAGTATAAACTAGTAAACGAGGGTTCATTTTACTATTTCTAGTTTCTGTTTGCGTGGTTTTATTTTTTGGTTTATATTTATTGCAAACTTTTTTTTTCGGATTTTGGAACATATAGGTATATAAGTTAGAGAAAAAAAACTTTGTTTTAATTTGGTTTGTTTGGTTGAATTTGGTTTGTTTTGTTTTAAACCGAAACCGAACCGAATTCAATTTGGTTGAATTTGGTTTGGTTTTCATATTCCTAATTTGGTTTGGTTTGGTTTTTGGTTTGAGGTACAAAATTTTGAAAACCGAATAAACCGAATCGAATAAACCAAATAAACCGTAAACCGAACCGATAAACAACCCTAGCGAAAACCGATTCACAACGAACACGCAATAACAACCGAGAAAATATAAAGCACGACACACGAACACGAGAATTTTACGTGGTTCGGTTCCAGTGGGGAACCTACGTCCACGGGCTGCAACTAGGGATTTATTATTAAGCTCTGACAAATATTACAATTACATAGACAGGATATGTATAGAGAATAATATAGGGTTTAGGCTTGGTGAACAAGAAAACCTTAATGGGCTTTCTAAACATCCAATAAAACAAACCCAATAGCAATTACTAGCCCAAGGACTTCACACCCAACAACAACAGGCAAGAATTAAAGTAAAAGTTATGAATTAAAAAAATCTAGAGTTAGAAAACCTAAATTAGACGAATGTCTTTCTTCTAGTTTGTTGTTAGAAAATCTTGATTTATTATTTGCATTCAAATGTTTTCCTCCTTCCATTTCGAACTCTCTTACACTCTGTTTCAGAGTTTCATTAAAGGATAGAAGAGAAATGATCTCCCTTCTCTTCATTTCTCTCCAATTCCTTCCAAATTGGAAAGATTGAAAATCACCTTAAGGGTTTGTTTGGTATGGGGTAATGGAATGAGAGAAGGAATGGAATGGAATGGAATGGAAGAGGTAATGGAATAGACATGGTAATGGAATGGATCATTACCATTCCATGTCTTGTTTGGTTACCATGTGGGTATGGAATGAATTATTACTTTGTGTTATTTGGTTTGTAAGAAAAAACAAAAATATAAAATCGATGGTGAGTGGTGGGTGGCGGCAGTGACGGTGGGTGGCGGCGGCGACGACGGTGGTGGGTGGCGGCGACGACGGTGGTGATGGCAGTGTGCGATGGCGGTGACGATGTTGGGTGGGCGATGACAGCAGTGGTGGGTTGCAGCGGTGATGGTGGGTGGTGGTGGCGATGACAGTGGTGAAGGCAGTGGGTGGCAGTGATGATGGTGGTGGGTGGGTGGATGGTGGTGACAATGGTGGATTACGACGATAGTAGCAATGGTTGTGGGTGACGGCAGTAGGCGATGGTGGTTGGGTGATGACAACGATGGTGGGTTATTATATAATAATAAGCTAAATGGAAGAAATCACATTCCTTGTGGAATGATCTATTCTATTACTACATGATAACCAAACATGTTTAATTTCATTCCATGGGAATGATCTATTCCATTCCACCTTTGATTCCTTCATACCAAACACAACCTAAAAACCTATTTATTATCCCTCTCATTCCCTCCCTTTCCCTCCTACAAAAAACTCTGGAACACATTTTTTCCCGACTTCCTTCCCAATCCTTTCTCTTCCATCCTTTAACGAAACTCTGGAACAAAGTGTTAAGGCTTAGGGGTGTGGGGCTCGTCCTCGGGTTAGCCTAGCTCGTCCAGGTTCGGTCACATCGCCCCCTTGGGGGCTGGCCTGTTGAAAACGTCGCACCCAAGATGATTTGGATGAGCCTCTTTATTATAGTAAATTGTAATTTTAGTTCTTGTGGTTTAGCCATATATGCTCCTTTAGTTTAAATATTTTTTTCCTCGGCCAAGTTTTTGAGGATTATAACTTTTGGTCATTTTCATTCAAACGCCTAACTCCTAAAAATCTTAATTAAGTCGGAATTATTTTTGTTAATTTAGATATTTAGTTTTTTATTGCCATTTTCATCCAACTCCATATTTTATATATATATATATATATATATATATATAATCATACTTTTTTTCATTTTCACCCTAACGCCACTCATTCGTCCATCATCAATCCATCGTCTACATACCACCATCACAACAATCCATAATCGCACCCACAATGATGTGCGTGAAGTATATATACATTATTAAAAAGATATTTGTTCACACAATTTCTAGTTTTAAAATAGTTTCCACCTTAAATTAAACTACACACACGAAAGACAAGTGTACCTATCGAAAAGTAATATAATTTAAATGGTAAGAACCGGATATCAATCTGTGGACGCGGTTTCTCAATACTAAACTTTCGTTACTGTAGAGCCTTTTCGAGAGTTGGGTTGATTTTTCTAAGTTAAAATTACTAAATATTAAATGACACTAAAAATAAACGGATTTAAAAACAATACTAATTAAAAGTCATCTAAACTAAGATTCCACTAATGACATGTAATGTTCCTAGAGTAAGAAATGATGGCAAAAAAAAAAAAAAAAAAAAAACTCTCTCTGATAATTAAGTTCCAATCAAGGTCTCTTAATTATATAATTCTTTGGAAAAGTAAAATGACAAAAACACTTAAATCACCTAGAATTATTCTTTGAAGCCCATTTTGTAATGCTTAAGTTAATCTTTAAATACGAGTTACTCATTTGTCAAAATTCCTAACTCTACAACTTAAGGAAAATTAATTTGAACAACAATTTAATCACCTAAGGTTGCTTTTATGTAGATAAACATTTATATTGTTCAAGTGACAAATCTAAGGTTTAAAACTTGTAAGATAACAATTTTGGCCTAAACTATTAACTTACAATTTTTTTATCAACCTTAGAATCTAAAACAACACCATAATGATTTTTTTCCAAATTTAAGTGCAAGATTCCACACATGTTCAAGTTTTTCATCTCAAGTTAGTTAACAATTACCATTCCTAGTTTCATGTTATGAACCTAATTATTACTAACAAGATTCAATAATCAACATCTACACATGGCTTTTCGAACATACATGAGCAAACATTCACCAAACTAACATGGATTATGAACTTTAAACATGTACAAAATTCCAAGAACAATACCAAAAATTCAAAATCAAGATTAACATAAACTATATACCATCATATATTACAAGTATCACATTACATAATCAAAAGCTTTATCATAGTTTAGATAACTATAGATGTTTAGCCCATAAGGCTAACAACAACTACAAACATCCTTTTTAAACTATCAAAATTCATGGTTAAGATTAAGAAATTTCAAAACATAAGCAAGCAAGGAAGTAGGATGTTGATGAAGGATGATCTTCTTGATGGTGGAAGCCCTCTTGAATGCTTGATAATGGATGGAACCCACCAATTTGTCTAGTACTTTCCTTGAGAAATGGGCTCCCTTTGGAAAGCATCTTATGTTTGTTTATATAGAAAAGCATAGGCGATGGGTGTGCCCAAAAATTGACATTGGGTGTGTCTAAGAGGCATTGGGTGTGTCCAAGAGTTAGCGTTGGGTGTGCTTCATGTTTGACTAGATCCTTAACACCCATTGGTTCTTCAAGACCCAATGTACTATACACTATTGATAAACACGTAAAGCATCTAGGGCTTCATTGACATTGGGTGTGCCTAGCAAGGAGCATTGGGTGTGCTTTTCTTCACTTTACAATTGTGCAAGAACTTCCATATCCTTTGCATAAACCTCTAAAACACCAACAATCCTCAAATCAAACCTGAAATTCACAAACAAAGCAAATAAGTGTCTAAGATTGTGAAATATCCATTGATCGTGTACATTCTGGAGGTAAAATCGTGCTAAATAAAGTGTGTAGATTTAAGCACATCAAACATCGTCACACTTGAACCTTGCTTGTCTTCAAGCAAGAAACTAACAAAAAACCCCAAATGGTAACAATCAACTAAGAACATGAACATAAACTTATAACAAAGGTTTAAGATATGCACAAGGAGGCAACCATCAAAAGAAAGAAAACCATGAGAAAAAAAAACGAGAAATATCAAAGAGCAATGATTTATCTATAAAATTCCAAACATGACAACTTTGTATCCGCACAATGTTCACTCACTCTCGGCTAATTTCATACATAATGTGAAGTATGAATAAAACACTCAATGCCAAGACAATAACTATGCAATAATATAAACTTGTAAGAGGATCAAATCTCTACCAACATAGCTAGAAACACTACATAAATCATGAGGACTTTGTTCGGGTTGTAACTTGGCTAAGATTAGGGTAGGGAAGTTTGGGAAACAGTGGCAAAAGTGCTAAAAATCCGAAAACTAGGCTAACTCGAAACAAATAAACAACAAACTATACAATAATATACAACTACTGCCATACTAATAATCGAGAGCTTTTAAGATTTTTGCTCTTTTTGCTCCAAAATTGCTCTAAATAGAAGCCAATTGTGCGGCTTTTTCTTTCTTTTCTTTTTTTTTTACCTTTTAACGTTTTTACTAACTATATATATAACCATGTAACTCGAAGGGAACTAAGCACGTCTACTTAGACAAAAACTCCAACATGAGAATATAACAAATAACCAAAAAATGAAGTGAGACTAACACTAACCAAATCAGATTTTTGCAAAAGGGTGAAAAATACAAAAGGCTAATTTGGCTAAATTGGGTGTAAACAAATATGGGCGAAAATGAAAAACACGGGAAAAGGCTAAACAAGGCTCACTAAAGGAATATGTCGGGTGTGGGTATGTAAAGGAAAAGAAAATGGCTAAAACAAAGAGGTTTTCTAATGCGTCAAACATATTTATGCTAAGAATCCACTCAAGACCGAAAGATGTATACCTATCACAAGGTTTATATTGCAAAAGTTATCCGGCACACTCAACTTTTGCCCGCAAAAACATGAGCATAAATAATACTAAAGCTAATAAATCTCAAAAATAACTCACGGAAACGGGCATAGGGGCATAAATGCAAAGTAAAACATGTAGGTCATCCTTTCGATTTACCATACTCAAAGATATAAAAAAATGATTTTGTTTCTCTATAGTTTCTTTTTAATCAAGTGCCCCATGTAGTGTTCTCAAACATTGTTTTGTCAAAAATTAAAGATGTTCCATGTATGTTATTATGCATTTTTGATCGCCACAAAAATTATTTTTAGGAGTGTTTTGCAAAATATGTTTTATATTGTTCCTTAAACACAAGTAGCAAGTTTATGGCAAATGGACTAAAGATTTTTCTATGTTTATTGTCTTAGAGTTGTTGTAGGTTTGTGTCCCTGGGATTTGAAAATAGGATGAGCCATCCCCTAATATAGTGTCTAGGGTTGGTTTAGGTGGGTCCCACACTAGGACTTGCGTTGGCACCATTGAGTGACGAATCAACAATCTAGACACCAGCGTGGCTTCGTTTGAGTTGTTTTTTTGTCTTGAATTTGTTATGATTGTTACTTATCTAATTTGATACGGTGTGTAATATTTGTTCTGTATTTGTTGATTTGTGTATTACTTGTTTACTTGATTGGTTAGAAATGGGTGATGGTCCTTTAAAGAGTTTGATTAGTAAGCTAGATGCTATTGATCCACTGTATTTCATGCTTGTCATTCTAGTAGTCTAACCTTTGTTAATATAAAACTAAAAGGAACAAAGAGTTATATTGTATAGTCAAATGCTATGAAATTAGCTTTGTTAGCTAAGAATAAATTTGTTTTTAGGGAAAAACAGAAGTGGGAATGCTGGTTTGGGATATTTGGGCGCTGGGGCATTGTCCTGAACGCCCAAGAGCTTATGCTAGCGCCTACATGGACGTTGGTGGCAGCGTCCTAGACACCAAAGCAACACCCTTGACTTCCGGAGCTGGAAAACTTGGATTTTTGAGCTCATTTGATCTGTTTCAATCAATCGTTCCTCCTAGACTTTCGTAAACCCCGAAAAGCGCTTTCTAATCATGATTTGAACATGTATTTGCCTGAAATTTTACGAGGGAATCATTTAGCTTAAAACCATTGTTTAGGTGTCTTTAGATTGAAATGTATAGTTGCGCAAAACCTTATACACGTTCAACCATTTGGCAAGTGGAGTTGTCATATGTAGGCTGATCGTGGAATAAGATGGTATGTATAGTTACTTATAATCGCATACGTGGGAAAGTGTTGCATATGTAAAGGTTGGGGTGATATGTATAGAATGTTAATAGGATCCTAAGAGTTAGTGTTGGTCCTAGTAACTACATGAAAGGAGATAGGATGACGGGTCAAGATGGCATGTATATGGTATTTGTATGTGCGGATGTATTTGGATATTACTAACCGGCCGTATTGTTATAAGGATGACAATGAAAGTGCAAGTAAGTAAGGATGAATGCATGAGAGTCGAATTTTAGGATCTGAAGATCGGATCCGAGATTGTAACCAAAAGGAATCCAAACTTGTAGATACATTTTTATATGATCAACGAGTTTTCGTTAGATGTTATTCCCATATTGTGAAAATTTTGCATGAAGTCACTTATTTAGCTAACGAAACGATTATATGGTGATTGCAGGTTATTTAGGTCTTTCGTACGAAGTGAGCAAAGGTTGAAGATTGAGTTAGGACGCGTATTATACGGGTGCGCAGTCATGTAGTCATTTAGGACGTGTTTCAATGCATGTAATAAGTAGGGATATAAGGTGTAACACTTGAAAAATGTTAGTAAACGTTTTCTAAGTTTATTAAGTAGTTTATATTTAGGGTGTTACACTATCTCCAAAGTATAAAGATTTTGCTATAGTTAATTATAGAGATTCACTATTCACATTTCCAAAATCTAAAGATTGTATATCAAACATTTTTTGTTTCTACCTCAAGCATAGAAAAAAGAAAAGCAAATAATAAATAAAGAATATAGAGAGATAATGATGTAGAATGAGATGCGAAAATTTAGAGATACATTTAAAGAAAAATCATTGTTTAGAGACGGAGCCAGAGATTCTAATGGGAATGTCTAATGTGAGGGACATAAATTGAAATAAAATCAAGAATTCTGCGGGCAAAGCTATTCACGAGAAGAATATATGTACCTTATTGAATACAAGTACATACTACACAAATTGAAATACATTATTGTTGTGAACAGATGCTTAATGCACAATTATTATTTATTAAAATAAGAACTTAGGTGACATAACCAATTGACACACAAAAAACAAAGTTTAAGACTTTACCTTTAACTTCTTTTGATTAATAGTTCTCCCATCAACCAAAATTTTCAAGTCAACTAAATGTGTTAAACACATTAACTTCCAAAACCATTACTGAGCTATCAAGGTCATCCGAAACTAAACTACATTCCCCATGAGGCAAAACGTAAATTCCTAGGCATGCCCATTGTCATTGTTAGTACTAAACCAAGGAGAAGCATTCGTACCAAATCGTTCTTGTATACAACGTTAAACCTTGTATGCAAAAGGATTTGTCCTTAGATGCACCTAACTATCATTTTCCAATACTATATATAAAAACATCCTTAAAGTTGCAATAAGTTTGCGTACGTGTTTAACAGTTTAACCTCTTGCAAGCGTGTATCAATGGGCAGTAGAGCTGTGGAGCTGATTTTTCAACATGTTTTTCACGGGACCTTATCAATTTCAAAGGTGCATAAAGAGCGAAGACCGTACCATAAAAACTGCACTTGTGGCTTGCACAATCTGGATGATGTGCCTCCAATCGTGTGTCTCCGGCACATGAGAATCTCATATGCGAAACGACATCCAGGAAATAATGGTTCATTGTCCATAAAAGGTTACTCACGTTCTTCAAATCAAGTTGACTTATCGGATGGGAAGACTTCTCCCCCTTAATCAAGTAATCTTAATCATCTTTACTCTGTTTATGTTCATCCTTATTTGCAGTCCTTATCTTCTTCTTCTTGATTGAATTTGAACCATTCTTCTATATCTTCTTCAACTTTGATGCATAATAAGTCGTCACGACTAATCCCTTCTTGATCCACATGATCTTCTGATGCTTCTCTGACTCGCCTGGTCTAAGCATGATGAGGGATAAGATGGAGAGCACCATGTCCATCTTCTTCTTTCTAAATTATGCATCTTTAATTCGATAACTCACTTAAATCGAATTCTTCGTGGGTATGATCGCCTCTGCGCTTTAACCCTTAAATAAACACTTCTCGTGTGTTATAAATGGTTCTTCACTGATAAAAACTTGTTTCGGACATCGCCGGAATTTTTGGCCGGAAAACGGTTTCTCCGTTTCATTCTTGTTCTGGCCTTCTTTTGACTGCACCTTTCTGATAATATGATGATAATATCCAAGTCTGAATCTGAACAAACAATCTCTGATGTTCGTTTCTTATTTCTTTTGATATACCGATTGATATTGCAAAACAGGGTATCGGTTTCTTCTACACAGGTTTCTTCTTCGTCTTCCCAAGAGCGTCTCGCTCTGATACCAATTGTTGGTTTCCTGTTTTGCATCTGTTAAACTTGGATTATAGGATTAGGATGAACATGAGTATGCACAAAGATTGTGCAGGGACTCGAATGGAAGAACAGAGGGTGGAGGAAACAATAATATGCACACACAATTCAATTCTATTCCACACACTGAAATGACAATACATGAGGGTATTTATACCCTTACAAATAACGGTTATTTAACCGACTAATCCTAACCGACGCAACGTTTAAGTTTTTGGCGCCTTTTCTGTTAGGTTTGACTTTCAGAAGTCAACCCTTTTTAACTTTATAATTTCTTGATTACGATACTTCTAACAATCTCGCCCCTAATCAAGAAATTCGTATTTCTTTTGATATACCGATTGATATTGCAAAACAGGGTATCGGTTTCTTCTACACAGGTTTCTTCTTCGTCTTCCCAAGAGCGTCTCGCTCTGATACCAATTGTTGTTTTCCTGTTTTGCATCTATAATACTTGGATTAATGATTGATGAACATCGTGAGTATGCACACGGTTGTGCTGGGACTCGAATGGATAAACAGAGGATGGGAAAGGAACAAATGTACACACTTTATAATATGTTTCCCATAATACAAATGACACAAGTTTGGGGTATTTATACCCGAGTACATTGACAGTTACTAAACCGTTTTTATAACTAACTTAAACGAAACGACGTGACTTAATAATATACAGACGCGACTTTCTGTTTGGCGGTTAACTTCTGTGAGGTTTGACTTTCTGAAGTCAACCCTTCGATATGATTAAGTTCTTGATTAATCTTTTCCAACAAGACTAAAGAGGTGTTTAAGGTTACACCAAGGAGATAACAAATGCTAGTGGCCTTATTGGAAAAGGTTAAGAAATGAATAAGAAGTCAATTTATGCTGGTGAACTTCTAATTTATGTATATTATTGTGTGAGTTTCATTTTTGTGTGATAAATGGTTCAAAGTCTGGAACCAACTTTAAATAAACAATTGATAATCACTACATGAATAATTTGAAGAGCGTTGAAAAGAACGCATGGAACTCTATTAGTAGTGGATGATATACGGTGTAGGACATGGATGTATTTTTGTCACCTTTAATACGTACATTTGTACGGTATTTTGGTGATTGTTGGGAGAAAGAAAGAGATCATATATATATAATACATTATATATACGTGTTTATGCGATTGTTACAGTTATTTACTTATTTTTTATTCTAAATACTATGTACGTTGCAAATTGAAATATATACAAATAACCATTCTCAATCATTCATTTATTTTTCAGTTTTAAAAACATTCAATTTCTATGAAAAAACTAGAAATAAAAGTTATATTAATTATATTATCTCACTAATGAACCCTAATTGATAATTTTTTAATAAATAAAACTGATAAAAAAATACAAATTTACCGTATTTCTCTCCTGAATCACTTGCACAATATTTCTGACAAAACTACATTGCATATGTGCATGTAAATAATAAATTACAAAAAATAAAATATATCCATACAATAAATATATGTGCATGTCAATAATAAACAATAAGTCAATAAAAACAACTTCAATTCATATCAGTTGTACTTATAATGTTATCTACATGTGCAATGCTACCTCCATTATATAAAACACACAAATATGAATAACCTAATGCTTTCAAACGTGGTTGTTGCATTCCTTTTGATCCAGATTCAGCATTCACGCAAACCACCCAAACCTTTCATAGCTAGGGCTGTAAACGAACCAAACGAACACGAACAAGACCTTGTTCGTGTTCGTTTGTTAAAGAATTAATGTGTTTACGAACTATTCACGAACACTTACCGAACTAGAATTTTTGTTTGTGTGCATTTGTTAAGGAAATAATGTGTTCACGAACTGTTCATGAACATTTACCGAACGAGATTTCTGTTCGTGTTCATTTGTATTTATTTGCTAAATTTATAGGTGTCAGACAAAAACGAACACAAACATGCACAATGAACGTAAACAAACATAAATGGGCATTACTGAACAAAATCGAGCACAAACTAACACATTAAATTATGAAAATTAGCATTTTTTATCGCTAGCATTGTCCTCCCAGAATATACGTGACATAATCTTGATCACAGAATGTTTTATAAAAACACAGAGGTATCATATTAAACTTGAAATCCTCGTTCAATTCACAAAAAAATAACAGTTAATCAAAATAGTTAAAGTAATATTAACATGTGATACACTAATATATATTAAATAATTTACCATAGGGAAATTTGAAGTACTTAAATTAAATATAAAAAAAATTAAAAACCATAGTGAACTATCGAACACAAACAAACATAAACGAACATGTTATCGAATGTTCACGAACATAAACAAACGAAGGCAGCCTCTGTTCATGTTCGTTTGTTTACAGCCCTATTCATACCCCAACCACCAACATAAACCCGCTGAACAAACAATTCTGGTTGAATCTGAAGATCCTTATCGATCCAATGATCCCGCTAATGCTTGATTAACACACAATGGCTTGGTCACGTATGTAAGTTTGTACATGTGTAAATGTTTTGATATGCACCGTTATACAAAGTACACACAATGCTTCTAATACTTTTTATATAAAAAGCTTTTTTAGAAAAACACTTGTAGCCAGAGGCGTAGCATTTAAGGGGCGGGGAGGCGCGTCGGATGGATCCCACAAGTGCCACATGGCGCTTCACTTCCCCCCTCCTTATAGTCTTATCACTAACCTAGTCAATTTTAAGGGTTAAATCTGACCTTGTGGACCCCTCATGAGGACAAAATAGTCTTTTTAACTCATTAATGAAAAATTATTTTAAAACATAAAACAAGAAGAATTAAAAATTTATTTATATATATTTGTGTGTGTATCCCCTCTTTTGTTACTCCCACTGCCACCACAACCTGTCATCACCTCCACCGTCTGCAACCATCACCACCACCACCATCACCTGCAACTACCACAACCACCACCACCTACCACTGCTGGTCTAAATCTTCTCCAATCTCTCCAACCTACCACCACAACCCCACACAACCACCACCAACCTACCAAACATCCGTTGTCGTTTTCAACCTTAAGTTTTCAATCATCGTCATTTTCAACCTACCACTGTTGGTCTAAATCTTCTCCACCGTCTGCAACCTACCACAGCTTGGTAAGTTAATCCCCACACAAACCCTAGATCGTTTTCAACCGTCTTTGTCTCCACCGTCGTCGTTTTCAACATCAAGTTTTCCATTTAAGTACTTGATTTTGACATTCTTTTCTTCTGTCTTTTTTGGATTTGGACATTTCAAAATCAGAAAACCTAAGTTTGTTGTAATATTTTGTGGAAAACTCTTAATCAAATTGGGGGGTAGGGCTTGTTGAAAAATTAAGATTTAGGGTTTGTTAATTATGGTGGGGGTGTCGGACTTGGTGGGGTTTTTGTTGTTGTTGGATTTGTGGGATTTCGTGGTGGCAGGTGGTGGTTGGTGGCACTATGGGGGGGTTGTTCGTGGCAGGTTGTGGTGGTGGTTGGTGGCACTGTGGGGTGTTGTTCGTATCAGGTTTGTGGTGGTGGTAGAGGTGGTGTTGTGGTCTGGTGGTGGAGGTGCGACTTGGTGGCAGTGGTGGATGGTGACAGGTTGTAAGTGCTTGGAGTGAATATGGTGGAGGGTCATGGTGGTGTTTTCATGTTTTAATAAGGGGGAAGTAAGGATAGAAGGTTAAATGTCAATTATGCCCTCACCTGACCTTCATATGACATAACTTAACCAGAAAAACTAACCACGTTAGGCCTAAAGGACAAAAACTGCAAGGTTTTAGAACATAAAAGACAATTTTTATCAATTTTGAAGTTAAAGGACAACCACTGAAAAACGAGGTAAACATAAAAGACGAATTCTGTAATTTTTCCAAATAATAATCTATGTTACCTTATTAAGGAGGAGAGATGGCTACATTAGTAATTTCCTATGTTTTTTAAGATGGCATATGAAAAGTTTAGTGCTTCACATCCAAAATGTCATGAAATTTTTCCCAATAATACCCTTCTATGCAAAATCCTCTTGTACATCCCTTCTCCTACTTATTATTTATTACATGGAGCAACTTTGGTGAATTCATGTGTGTATGTCACGTATGAAACAAAACGTAAAGTTTTGATTTACGGGCTATTTGGCAAAGTTGTTTGTATCATTTAATAGTATATATCGTTAAGTGGTAGGCGTGACCAAAGTGTTACGTGTTAGGTAGTGTAGTCTTGAGAATAAATGTATTATGGAACTAACTTTACGAGTTGTTGAATGGATTATTACTAGAATCCACCTAAAATCAATGTATTTCAATAATCCGTGCGAATGTTATTATACTTTAGTTGAGATAAGAATAATTATCTTATGTTGTTACAAGTATTCGTTATTTAATATATCATTTGAATAAAAAGTTTTCGATGAATTTTACGTCTTAATGAATTGATACAATTTGATGTAGTTTTTAGACCCGCCGCAACGTGCGGGTTACCAACTAGTTATTTATTATGTTAATAGTTTACTACACTTTCACATTGATCTTTACTTCATAAACGACAGATCCAAAAATCCACGACATGTGTGATCACATGAAAAGGACAAGGAATTGGTTTGACATGAGCAAAAAACAACATTCCTCATGTTACCATATGAACAGTCACAAACTTGCAATTTTGCTACAAAGACAAAGATATTACAAGTGACAACAAAATAATGACTAAAACATGAGAAGGCATTAAAACAAATCAAAACCAGGACTCTTCACTAAATTACATGCGAAACAGACAGACAAACAGCCAAGAAATGAGAAACAAACAATCAAGTGTTCATCATAGACTCCATACAGGAACAAACTCTTTAAGGTTTTTTAGGTAGACCACTTTCTTAAGGACTTTCAACCTAAACTTACCTCATATATATGCACTGGTCCATATATAAACAATCAAAGGTAAATGATATAGTTTTGAATCAGGGTAATACAATGAATGCTTTGATGTTGCAGTGTACCATCAGTGCAAGCATGTCATTATGCGACACGGAAGTCGAGCTAAGACGGTACCATTGGAACTGCAAATGTAAAATGCACTACTTAAACAATAAATACTTTGATGCATCTTCTACCTCTAAGCACAAAAAAGTTTCATTGCCAAACATAAACTCGTCCATTAGAGCGAATTCTGTTTTACGTTTGTCGCCTCTCATCGCTTGTTCAGCAGCACAAGGAGAAACTCGACATTCTACAATCGAATAATTCGCCGCTCTGACTAGCTAGCCTTCGTAACAAATGAGTTATCTTAATCGACTGCTTTTGTATTAAACCTGTGATGATAGAACAACTTTTATTGATTATAATTTGTATTATGCAATTACATGTACATGGAGAAGCATATTTGATATTGTTGTTGGATGATAACACGGTTACCTTTTAATATGTTCACTCATGTTTTTGTTGTCAAATGTGATCCATAGATGAATTGCATTTTAAATTCGACTTGTTGGAAGCACTCAAGACATGAGTTATTTCCTTGTTTAGATTTAAACTTGCATAGTGTAACAAGGGTATTGTATTAGGTGAAGCATAATGGCATACAAGAGTATATGCCAAGTTTATTGCAACAAAGATGAAATAAATTATGTTCAAATTTATTAATTTGAAAAATAAATAAACTATCACTACTAAAAGAAATTAAGGGTATCACCAATAGGGACGCCATGGTGGTAATTACTCACTAACCCGGCGACGAATCCCACAAAAAAAAATGTTACACAGTGGTCCTTCGAGCGATGGATCATCAACAGACACACTAACCCAGGCCATGAAATTGAGATTGTTACTGACGGATTACCATCAACCACAGGTACTTGGTAAACCAAAGCATTTGTTGGCGAGGAGGAGACTAATTATGACGGACCATTGCTCAGTAATCCATTGGTGAAGGCTGAGATAAGAGTTTTCGTGTGCTTCCCACCATGGCTTTGTTGTCATTTTGTCGAGCGTTAAAGCTTACCAACGACATATACCTCATAACGTTATAGCTAAGATTCTTGGCTGGACTTTTCAAATGTTAGTTAGTGGGGTCCAATTGGTATAGGTTTTCAGTTAGTAACATAGCAATGAAAACTTCCATAAGTGGCAACCCAACATCAACCATTTTATAAACCAATAAATGGTAACCAAAAGATGGGTCATACAGTTACACTTCTTCGATACTAGTACTGCTACAATTGGTTCCTTTAGTCTCTACCATAAGCTCCATACCTTCACATCTATAATAACCACATTGTTAATTTGATGTTACTAGTATGTAATAACCATCGGTGATCCATCTGCTTAATTATCATCGCAAATTCATCAGTTAAACTGTCATGATAGCTCATCAAATTATGTCGTTAAATGTTTGGTCCATTGGTGAAAGTCATATGTATTGTATTGTCAAATATGGATGTTAGTCATTGAATATCATAGCCAACACATAGGTTTTTGTCAAATACAGCAATAATTTGGAACCCAATGGTGGTCAATCAATGATCATCAATTAAAGTTAAAGATGATCACTAATGGCCAATGATGGTCAATTTGGGTTGATGGAGGTTAGTTAGGGTCAATATTGGTCAAGAAAGGACAATGTTAGTAAACAAGAACCAAAGCATAATATTGGTCAATGATAGTCAATCCCCTTATGCTGGAGTGGCACACTCCTTGCTTTCCTTATGGAAGGTGGGGAATTGGAGTCCTACCGGCAGCAAAATGATGCTGGTGGGCCGGGTTTTACCGCAGTGGGCCTTCGGGCAACGGGTTTTCCCCAGGAACTGGTGTGAAATTATTGGTGGACCCGGGTTACTCTCGGAGTACTCTTTTGTCCAGTGGATACTTCGTGAGTGTTCGGAATTGATTTGTTGGTCATTCAAAAATAAAAATTGGTCACCGATAGTCAACTAGAGTCAATATTGATTTGATGGTCAATTAGGAGTCAGTCATACCCTTTTAGATCAAATGTCACTTAAAGTTACACAGGTGATTCGTGTAGTCTACTATATTGCATGTGTTGTCCTGAAATAACTTATAAATATTGTATATTTTGTAGTGTTTACTCCATTGTTATTCTAGGTTTATGTGTAGTATTTAAACTTAATAAAGATGATAAATGAGGATCAAAGGATTATTGTTCCTGTTATCAACTAATCACTCTCCATTTTTGTTCTACCGGTTTGCAATATACAAATCAGTATGTTATCATGTATGAAGATTCTTTGGGTTTTGCTGATAGATTAATGTGTTTTAAAACTGGCCATTTATTAGAACAGCCCATGCCCATTTCAACCCGAACCAGAATAACCATTGTCTAAAACTACCTGTTACACCAACCAACCCACCGCCTTCATTTTGCAAGGTTTAATTTTCAGGGTCAAGTTATGATAGGATACTACAAAAAATGTATATATCCATTAACATGTCCTTTGATAAACCTTCAAAAACAGTATCAGTAAGAGAGTCTCCAGCTAAACTGAAGAAACAAAATACAACATAATTCAACTCATGGTTAACGAGTCAACCAGTCGGACAACAAAACTTGACCCATCAAACAGCAATTATAAATAACATTAGCAATAAGGTTCATCCCTTGATGATCATGCTATGTTTGCATTCACCAAACTTTTACTCACCACCAGACCAGCAGAAGTAATCATCGAATGCGTACCTCCTAGAGTAGCAACACAAGAATCAGTAGTGGCCAAATGAGGCTGCACTTGCTCCCATATCTTCTTCTTTGCAATCTGGTTAGGTGAAGCAGCTTCTGGAAGCGTCTCTTTCTCATCTTCGGTCCCAAACCATATCCTGTCACCCGGGAGTGCCCCTACGGGTGGCTCAAGTAGCTCAACGTTCTCATGTGCAGCATCAGAAGCTGCCATAAGCATTCCAGACGATTTCACCCCACGCATGTTTCTCGGCTTTAAGTTAGCCAGAACCACTACACTCTTGTCTTGTAAATCATCAAGTGGAATGTATTTCACGAGCCCACTGCATATTATTCTTGGCTCGGGTTCACCAACGTCTATCTCTTCCACATAGAGCGAATCAGCCTCTTCATGTCTCCATGCTTTCAATATCTTCCCTACCCTTAGGTCTAGTGTATTGGCCATATCTTTAATTTTCACCATATCAACAACATTCTCATCGGGTGAAGTTGCTGTCGGAGGAGAAGGATCCGTGGTCACATTTGTGGATGTGCAAAATGTTTTGATTGATTTTGATGCCAATTGTGATTTCTCTTTTGGGATGAATGAAGATATTGAAAGAGAAAGAGAGAGAATATTACTATTCTTCTGTTGCCTGTTCGGTTTTGCTGTAGAACAATAATTTGAGGGTAAAGAAAGCAGTGGGCGAAGAGCAATGCCGCAATTGTATGTTTGATTGCAATACGAAAGCAGGCGTAATCCACTAGTCCTTGGAAGGCTGGCTGGCACCATTTTATGAATCTAAACCAATTCTCTGTGGTTACAAAAAACATGGTAATAAAATAACTCATTCACAATCAATATATAGCTAGCAAACAGACTTTCATTTGACATCTGGCAGCATTCGATGTAGATATCTGTATCATTCCCCATAGGTCATGGGTGAAAACTCTAATTTATAAAACAAGAAAGCACGTACATATATAAGGAAAGGGATATCGATTGGGTTAAAAGGCTGGATTTTGATTTGTAATTTCTGTTTTCTTTGTCTTTTGCTTTGGTTGTAGTTGTTTGCCTTCGCTAGCAGCTTGCTAGTGGGCGGGTTTGTTTAATGAAAGTTGCCATTCGAAGAAAAAGCACAAATATAAGGAGATGCATATTGACCAATAGGCAAAACATGCGCAATCTAGACAATGGGCCCGGAACATCTATTGTCCTAAATTTTAAATAATCAGGTCATTGTCTTTATGCGCTTAATGATCATGCTACATAGGGGCGTTCATAAACCTCCTAACCCGACCAAACCAAAGACAGCTGGCCAGTTTGAAATATGTTCGATTCATTTTTAATAGTTTGACGGTTTGGAAAAGTTGAAACCAGCTGTGTAAACCGAACTGGCCGTTTAACATGTGTCATTTAATTAGTTTTTAGTTTACAATTATAAACTCATGTATATTCCGAATATATATGTCTAAAACCGAAAACCAGAAAACCATGAAAACCAACCGGTTCAGCCTAAAATTCTCGTCAAAACCGGCTTAACCGGACATTGAACAACCCTAATGCCATATAGCAAAGGAAGATAACAGTAACACCTTATTGTGTCTAGCAATACACTTAAACATAATCATCTCACAATAACTTCACATTTCCCTTAAATACAATCCAATAAACTTATAAATTCTAAATTTAGCCCTGAAACTAACAATAATAACCTATAATTAGCTACTTGTTCAGCCACATACACAAAAAGCACAAAGTACAGTTGAGGCATTAATCCTACACATCGATTTCACAAGCACTGAGTAATATATCAGTAAACATATTCTCAGCAATCTAATTATTTACTAGATTATATCAATAATAATAATTAAACCTAAGTATAGACACAAATGAGCAGAACTGAGTTAAAACAATTGTAATTAGTACCGGTAAATTTACCTCCAACGAACTGATTAGACGGTAACGGACGGAGATAGGAGGCGACGGAGAATGTGACGGGAGTGGTGGTTTTACGTTTGATTGATAAGCATACGATTGTTTGTAGTTACGGTTAGGGCCCTTTATGTTTTATTTATTTGCATATTTTACACTTTAGAAGTAGGATTTCTTTTTTTCTTTTCTAAGGATTGCCGTGGATTGGATTGATGTTGGGCTTCCTCTTTACATATAGATTGCAAACGGCCCGGCCTGATTACAGATTAGATCAAATACACTGTGATAAAAAAAAAAGGAAGTCGTATTTTTAACTAGACCCGATGGTTGGATACATGGATCAAAAACTCTACATTGTTACTAGTTTGGTTTAGTGTTTGCTAACCAAATTTTTTGGACTTGTTTGTTTTAGCAAGTACTTGTTGGACCAGTAAACATGTGTTAGGCGTTGGACCAAGTTTTTATGATTTTTTTTTGGCCGGGGGTGGGTGGGGGGCGTGGAGGGGGGGTTGGTTAAGGATTATCATAAAAACGTCTTCCCATAGACACTTGGTAGGGATCACCTAGTCACTTATCACTAATCTTAATCTTGGTAGAGAGCGGTGCTACAAGGATTCTCTAAAATTTTAGAGAGCACCCATCACAAATGAATGTTTAAGAATGTTGTGTAGGGGCATTCCTTAATCCTGGGGATCGTGGAGAGTAGCGAGATTTCATGATCGAGTATAACAAACACAATAAATATTTTAAACACAAACAGATAACCAATGCCGTCTTGTATTTCAACTTCAAAATACAAAGCAGAACACTCACATTTATAAGGGACTAACTACTTTGTCTTCTTTAACTCACAACGCACGTTAACCCTATGACTTTACATACTTCAACAATAAGCATGGGTTTTGGTTTAACAACCAGCCCGTTGCAAGTGTTTGATTCGTTCATCGACTATCACCTTAATCCATTTAGTGAGCTATACAATCAAACTTGTAGCTTTTATCTTCACTTGGGCTTTCTTCTTATTTGTCAAAACAAGTTACATTTAGATGGTGGGTAAGCGGGCAACAAGCTGCGCCGCTATCCCCTTTTGAATCGCAAAGCCTATAAGAACATAGTCTTCAAATAATACTACAATAAACTCGCACTAGCTCACTTCTCCTTTTAATATCTGTGATCTTGAATCGAAACTATGAGATATGTATAGAGTTAAGATCACTCAAGAATACATACGAAATTTATAATTTTTAGAAGCGGGTAATTAAAGAAGCAACAAAAAGATGTTGGAAATGTGGCATTGACACGGTTGCACCACGATGGTTGCCTACTCAAACTATGCTTTGTTTCAACACATAAAAAAGATGTTGGCTTTGTTTGGTTTGACAAGAACTAGCACTATTGATGCACAATGGATCCATACATAAACCGTCTTCTCCATTGTTCACCATTGTCTTCTTTTTGTCCACCTCTGTCTATAATTCTTCTTTGTTTGATCATTTGATGTTGACTTTGAATTTTGAATTTAGTTTCTTAGGATATAGAATATGAACGTGTAAATATGCATGTTTATTAATCTTTATAACATTGTATAGTGTGTAAATATCTATACATATATTATTTTGTATAGCATTGTTATTGATGTTTCATGATTGCACTAACCCAATTACCCAAACCGTGCATAGTGGGCCTACCCGAAACAAGATTGTAGCATGAATTATAAAGTAACAAGTCCAATTAAAAGTGAAATTATTACTTTTTAAAAAATTTTAATGCTCAGCAAGCAACACATTGTTGAGTCGTTGGTAAAAAAAGATTGGCGCTTATAATTCTTTTAGTAGTGCATCATGGTCCCAATCGGTTTCGTCTTTAAGGTCGGAGTCCAATTAAACATAAAGCTTCCTCCAATAATTGCTTTAAAGTATAGATCGATTCACTTTTAATTTTATCACATGTAATAAAATAATAATAATATTTCAAATCATGTGAAGTTACAAGAGTGGTTAAAAAATATTAAAAATTATAGAGGTGAAACGATGTCTCCTCTAAATTTACACAGTAATTTTTTTTCTCCTCCACTCACAACAATTTACAAGTACTCTGTATAATAATAGAGAACTCTCACATTAATAGAATTACAGTGAAGTTTCTGAATTCTCCGAAAGTAAATAAAGACATCACTAAAATTTCACAATAGTAACACATGATGTCTGACATGAAAATAAAGACATCAAGTATAATATTGCCATATTTTAGTTTGTAGGACTAACATTTCGAACCAAGAAATTCGAGAAAGTTGAGGATGTAAAGCAAAAATGTATTTATTTTATAGTGGGCTTGACATCTTTCATAAACTTTAATATCTTTCAACCTTTTCTCTTTTTGAATAAAAAGCCCCACCGATTCACACTGTTTAGTGTTTGTTTGTTCACCATTTTCTTAAATTAGGGGTAACTTTGCTAACTAGTAACTAGTTTTAAGAGTGTTTTAATCAAATCACTCATAAAAAACTAGTTCCAATTAAACAACTAAATTTATTTTAATGTTCTAATCATAGACAATTAACCCATTTAGAAAGTCATCAATCCATATGACTTTTATTTGGTTATTTTCTTAAATGTTAACTTGGATTATCAATAACATGGATTAAAACATTGGAAAATATATTTTTAAAATTGCAAAAAAATTTGGAAAAATAAAATTACGAAAAAAATATGAAAATTACAAAAAAAAACAAAGAAAAATTTAAAATAATTATAAAAAAAAATTATGCAAAATTATAAAAAAGTAACAAACTAACGAAACAAATTAAAAATGCGAACTTTTTGAAAAATGGCAAAAAAATATATTAATTTTTCCCAATTTCTATAATTAAAAAAAATATAAAAAATAAAAATTAATAAAATATAAATATTTTTAAAATTTTTGCAATTTTTTTAAATATTCACAATTCTTATAAAACATTTTTTTCCCAATAAGATAAAGTCAAATTTACTTTGATGTTTTAATCAGGTCACTGAGGTTTACATTAATGTTCCAATCATGGATATTATACCTGCTATTCAGGTAAACTATATAGCATTAGAACATAAAATAAACTTTAATTACTTAATTAGAACATATATTTTATGAGTGATCTAATTGGAACACTAGTAAAACTTGATTACCATTCTATAAAATTTACCCCTTAAATTACCGCAAAATGCTAGGATGATTATATGATTTTATCACCCTAGCACTTTTTGATGGGCAAGGCTAGGGTGCCTCTACTATTTCACAAAAGAAAAGAAAAAGAAAGCAAAACACACACAAATATTAGCTTAATTCCAAAAATTTTAAGCCCTAAAGAATTTTAGGGATAGGGTTCTATAGAGTATTTTACTTCTCATTTTTTATCTTTATCCATATAATATAATATAACTTAAAATATAATTCCGTAAATTTATTTCTCATTTATTTTGATATCCCGTCACATCTCATTCCTTTTCCATAAAAAATATAACGTTCTGCTGTGATATTTCTTAACCATAAGAATTCACCTTAATTTTATGGATAAGATATGAGGATAATGAATAAGATATAGAGGGAGTTTGGGATTGAGTTTCAAAACAACTTATTGACTTTCAAGAAGCCAATAAATCAATAAGTTGTTTGTGTAACCCAAAAGCACTTTCTGTTTTGACTTTTGGCTTTTAAGGGTGGAAAAACTGTTTTTGAGAAGTTAGAAATCCTGGCTTTTGGCTTTTGGAAAAAAAATTACAAATCTACCACATGTTAAAATTATATATAGAATATATATAATTTTTATACTGTTTCAATTTTATCATAATACAAATATTAGTTATGGTTATTTTTATCTATTGGGTATTTGGACTTATTTTTGGGTTAAGAAATTTCAGGTTGAGTTCGTGGGTTGAGGGTCAAAGGTAGATAAGAAGCAGCCCAAGATAGAAGCCCAAGTCAAGTTAGGAACCCAAGTCTTTTAAGTCAATAAAGGTCAAAGCCTAGCGGGATGGTTGTGTTTGTTTATTTCTCATTGTGGTCGTTCGTTTGTGGATCCATGTAAAGGATTATGATCCAAGGGTTGAGAAAGCTGATGATTGTGCTTTCTCAACAGAACCTTCTATTCACTCTATAAAAATGGGCGTTGATTACAATTCCAAAGGTTAACGCTTTTGTATCAGTCTTTTACATTTTCTCATCGTTCACCTTTCCAGTCGATTTGATCATAGAGATTTGTCTAGGTTTTGTATAGATCTTTAACATCTTATTTCAGATCTTGTAATTGTTTGTTGCCTGGTGGTGAATTTTGTGTATGATTGTTGAAGTCGTGTGTCTGGATCATTATTAGGTGATAGGGTCTTCTTTGTAACCTTAAGAGTCTGTGTATGTTTTTTGATCTTAACAAAAGATTTAGAGTTTATTGCTTTGATACCATGAATTTTGACACCACCCATGTTACACCCTCAAATTCCACGTGCAGGGTTTTACCGCGAGGCACGTGACATACCAGGATCCAAGTCAGCGGTCACAATAAACGACATCTATATGTAAAAGATACGTAAATAAAACCATGCAATTCCATAAACAAGTCTTAGCAGAAGCTAAAAAATGTTTACAACGCAAATCAAAATAACGTAGTTGTTTGTTTATTGAAAACATGTACTAAACCCTAGATGCCATGCAACGACTCTGTGCGCCTAGTTCATTGACTGCTACCATAGCGACCTGAGAAAAACATGCCAAAAAGATGTCAACATATAATGGTGGTGAGTTCACGGGTTTTTATAAAATGTTACTAAAGTGTACCAAGTTCAATCCTGTCAATACTATGTCTAGTGTACGCTAGCTATGCGTAATTTATGCTACTACTACGATTGAAAACCATTAATGGACGCGTTTAGCAAATGTTTATCCTGGATGTTTAAGTTGCCCGAAGATGTTTAGCATAGGTCGAGACAATATGCACTCGCGCGGCTCCAAGCCGTAGGGTGGGGCAGGTCACGCCCAATAGATCTATCCACATTTCCCCCATTGTGCAACCCAACACATTCATGGTTTCCCCCGGGACTTCTAAAGATCGCATAGTAACCCAAAAGCCGACCATAGTATGACACAAGTTCTAAAAATACAAGTTCATAGCATGTTTTCTCCTCCGAAAGTAAAACCAGTAAAAGTGGGGCTGTGAAACTCACCTTAGGTTGAGTCTTCTAAATAAAAGAGTTACCAACAAGTCCTGATAGTTCCTAGTACCGGGAATCTATCACAAAAGTTCGTATAAGTGTTTTGACTAATAACCTTAAGGTTATCTAGTCCATGATTGTCCAGATCATGACTAAGGTTGTTTGAAAACACGTTTTACTGTTGACCCGACACACCAGATAGACCTGACATCCCGTTGGTGACCCATTACATCAATTATTCAAGTATACATAGTTAACACACAAAGTTCAAGCATCAAACACTTACTTTGCATAAAAAAATCGCACATATCAAGTTGTAAGGTTGAACCAGACTGTTTTTGTAGTTCATTCGACCTACATGGGTCTTGGTTCGACCCTCATGATGTTCCTTCGACCCATACACAAGTTCATTCAACCTAACACATGTTCATTTGACCCTAACACATGTTAACTAGACCCTAACACATGTTAATTCGACGTAAATCATGTTCGTTCGACCAATTTGGAGTTCATTCGATCTGTATGGGAGTTGGTTCGTCTCCAAGGAAGTTCATTCGACCCCACGAAGGGTCGAATGAGTTTCTTGGTTCGACCCTATGCTGCACATTTCTCATAAAACGCACCAAATCGCATCTAAACAGTCCGAACACATCACGAAACGCCACAAATCACAGCAATCAGACATTATTAACCTATCCCCACAAAACCCTACTAATTTTACTCCAAAATCAATCCGTTTTACATAAACCATCAGTTCAATATGCTCAGATTATCATGAATATGAAAACCCCTAATCATTTCATTAACAATAACATCATGGACAAACCCTAAATCTAACACAAAATCCCCAAATTGGGCAAAACATCATCACCCAACAACTTGTAACTTAAGATAATCATAAACCATCATCAATAACAGCCCTAGATCATTGTTATAACATCTATAGAACATTCAATCATCAAACAACACATAAAACATCATTAAACACCATTAACACATGTTAATTTGTATAAAAACTTATTATAAATGATGAGGTTTTGTTTAGAAAAACCACCTTAGAACAGATATGGAACTTTGGGTTTTAATAAAAACGAATTAAAAATGCTTGAAAATGATTATAAATCAAGAACACACCTTAGATCTTCTCTTGTTAATGATATAGAAGGTGTTTATAGCTTAGATTCTGAAAAACAAGGTCAAAAACTCCTCCCAGGGTGTTTAAGGTTGAGAGAGAGAGCACTTAGAGGCGTTTAGGGTTTGTGAAATGATGAAAAATTGCAAAGTATGGTATTTATACCCCACCTTCATTCGCACCTGCAGGGGTCGAATGAAGATGGATGGAGGTCGAATGAGTGAGCATGATACTGATTCGAACCCCCTACAGTTCGAACCAGTTTCCATGTTTTCCCAAATTTCCAGTTTTATCGTTTAAACGCGTTTTAACACATCCTAACACATGAATATGCAGTCCTAACATATGTTAAGCATATGTAATCATGTATAATCATATAAACAACGTTTAAACACATATTTGCACATCGTATAACATATATGGATCAATCTATGTATGTCACTTAACTCAATTCATGTAATTCACTAATAACGGGACTCAAGACTCGTGTGTACATAAAATAACTCCAATGATCCTCCGAATCATTGAACCCTGAACAATACGTAATGTAACCTGACTCAACTGAACCAATTAAGTACGTTAATAAATTTTTTTCCGCTAAGGTAGACTTATATGTTTGTAAAACGTTATCCTGAATATGTCGGGGGATCATCCCCCTGTTGAAAGAATTTTCGTCCCGAAAATTGCCTGAAACCAAAAAGGAAAGAGACAAAAAGAAAGAAAAAATGTTTACCGGTTGCTACAACCCATACAACCAATATTCACAATAAGTTAAGCGAAACACTTAAAAAAAACAATCTATTGACTTTTTGACGTTTCTCATCTCAAAAGCTAATCCAAACACTTTTTTTAAAACTCATTTTCAAAAAGTTATAAGCCAATAAGCACTTCTGTCAAAAGCACTTTTGCATTTCCAAACTCAATCCCAAACACCCTCATAATAGTGTTTTGAGTGAATTGCTTAGTTGGTCCCTGTGGTTTCCAGATCTTGCAACGTTGGTCCTCATGGTTTAGAAATTACACAGTTGGTTTCGATAGGTTGAAAAATGTTCACGAGTGAGCCCAAAGGTTGCATTTTAATAACATGAATGGTCCTTACCAGCTAACGACGTTAAAATTTTTAGTTAAGTTCATAAAAATTACCATACTACCCTTGGTTATATATTACAATTACAAAGTTCTACATTATATATTATATTAAAGTAATTTAAAAAACTTAATAAAATAAACTAAATTAAAAAAATTATATATATATATATATATATATATATATACAGGGTGAGGTTTCTGTACAAATGCTATATTTCGTGAGAAGGATTAAAAATTGCACTTAGGCATCATTTTTTGAACTATTCATGATATTTTGGATTGTTTTGGCTCGAAAAACACCAAACATAATAGATAAAAACAAAAAAACAATGTATTTTAGGCTTAAAACTTAAAACACCATGCTAAGAACATTAAACAGTGTGTTTTAAGTGTTAAGTAGTGTGTTTTAGTTGTTTTTTAAATTTAATAACTATGATATATTGCATTGTGTTTTAGATTGTTGTGTTTGGTGTTTTTCAAGTTAAAACAACCTAAAACATCATTCCTAAATCCAAAACATGATGCATATATGTCAATTCTTAATCCTTCTCACACTTCTCACGAAATATGTCCTTTGTACAGGAACCTAAACCTATATATACATATACACACACCCAACCCCACCATACCATACCCTCGTTTTAACACACCACCATACCATCGACCAACAACTCCACAGTACCACCACCACCATACCATCGTCCCCAACAACCACCTTCATCCTCTTGGTATGATGATGACGTCACCCAACTCCTACAACACCACCACCACCATCCACCCCTACCAAAACAATAACAACATCGTGACCCATGAATCGATGCAGCAGAGGTTTAGTTTTGACGGGTTGGGTCAGTACGAAGACGGGTCGAAGAAACAGAGAGGAAGGCCTCCGGGTTCGGGTTCGATGGGCAGTTGGAGGGTTTTAATAGTGGCGGTGAAACAACCGAAAACCGATTCGGGTGCGAAGAAACAGAGAGGAAGGCCTCCGGATTCGGTGAAGAAGCAGATAGTTCACTTAAACTTCAATCGCTGAGTTGCTACATGCACGTTTCTTGCCATTTGTGTTCAGCTTTGCAACAACATGGTCAACTCCTGTTATGTTGGCTTTTGAAACAAGCTTCTGACTCTTGCTAAACTTGGGTCTTTTCCATAATATACGACATTGATCAGAGCTAGACCTGGCAATTTCAACCCATTTGGTTGAGTTTGGGTTATTTTGGGTTTAAAATTTGACTTTGTGGGTTGAAATGGGTTTAGTATAATTTTCAAGGGGGTTAGGATGGGTAATTTTAATTGT
The DNA here is from genome assembly GCA_032199755.1 of Ambrosia artemisiifolia. Lineage (NCBI taxonomy): Eukaryota > Viridiplantae > Streptophyta > Magnoliopsida > Asterales > Asteraceae > Ambrosia > Ambrosia artemisiifolia. The sequence continues at coordinate 21,696,102 of CM063513.1, forward strand.
AGGATATAAGTAAGTGGGTCAGGATGGGTAAATTAAAAAAAAAACTAATGGGTCAGGATGGGTATTTTTAGATAACCATATAGAAATCTGAACTAGGTGGGATTGTTAATCCAATAGATCTATTATTGAGTATCGCCGGCTTGGCCATAGTTAATGATTATGTATTGTTGAAACTTGTTGAAACTGTTGTTGTTGTCTAAATCATGAGGCATTAAAGTTTACAACTAGACATGTATGTAGAATTGCTTAAGTATAATGTTGCACGTATAAAGAATTGCATAAACATGGTTACGTAAACTCACCTTAGCAAAAGTGTTAAGTCTTGTGAAACAGAATAAGCGTAGCTCAACGTTGCCAAGTATTACCCTATGTTTAAGGTAATAGACAAGTCTAAGTCTTTCTAGTCTATAAGTATTTTCTAGGGCTTCGAATTTGGGGATACGTATTCGTTTAAGTATTAATTAAATTGTTTAATAAACAAAAGAAATTCGATAATAAATAAACGAAAGTCTTTCTGTGGTCTTTTGACTATGGATGATTACATTATAAGGTTTTAAGTTTGAAAATAATTTTTATAAAATTATTTTCTTAAAAATTAAATATTTAATCTATTTATTTCTATTTTGTCGAAATATAACTTTAATATTTAAAAATATTAAATTTACAGAATTATTAATTTAAAAATTATATTTCTGTTCCAAATAATCAGAAATAATTTATATAAAATTTTGGTACAAAAATATTGAAAAATGAATTTATTATGATTTATTTATGATTAAAACTAACAAAAATTAATTAAAAATATAAAAAAAACGGTTTTTATGAATAAAAATATCATTTATAAAATATTTACTGTTTCATAATCTTAGAATAATTTTTGTGGAATTTTATAAAATCGTTTTGATATTTTTATAAAATTTTATAATTATAAAGGAATAAACTTGTAATATTTATTATATATAATAAATAAATAATTTTTGAAAAACTAAAAGTTGGGTATTAAACTCCATCATCAGATTGGCATAAAATAAATTTTATAGATTTTATAAAGTAATTTTAGTACTTTAAAACTATTTATAAAAGAATAATGCATATTATAAGTATAAAGGATAAAACACAAAAAAGAATGCTTCTGCCAAGGGTCGAACCCAGACCCTTGGCCGGTTCAAGCTTTATGTCACAAGTGTATCACCAACTGGTCTAAGGGTCAGTTTGTGATCACTTTAGATTCGTAAATAGCTTAAGCCCTAACTGTAACTGTCTTCTTCCCCAAATCGAATTACATAAACCCTAGTTTTACAATCGATCGAATTACCAACCAATAGCCCCTGTGACGATGGGGCTATGGTCCATAAAGGGTCGATTAACAAGAAAACAAAAAAAAATTAAACTTACAGAGGGTGTTCGGCTTTGATTAAGGGGTCAAACGGAATGTCAACCACGAACGGTTTGTCGATTAACACACGAAGATTAACAGAAATTGAGAGTGAGGTTTTGATTTCTGTGCCTAGGGTTTGTGATTGAAGGTTCAATTTATAATAATCGTTCCTAATTGTTAATTTGGAAGTTATTGACCCATAATTACAATATACGCATATATACTCTAATTGGAAGGTTTTTAATGGCTAATTTTCGTAGGGAACAAGTTAGGGTGTCGGTAGAAACCTTCCATAAACAGGTTCATGCGTATGAGCAGCGAATTGCAAGGATTTGTGTCTGCAGTTGACTCGTGAAAGTCAACTGAGGTTTGTTTTTTGAATTGAAGGAAGTGTTAAGTTTAAAACGCGTTGAGATACAACAAGTCATGGTTGTAGCCTAGTTGGTGTGGAAGTTTGTGTGAGGTTTGTGACCCGGCTGAGGGCTCGGGTTCGAATCCCGGCCCCAGCATTTATTTTTTTGTAACTATATCTAATATATATGTCTACTATATATATATAATATAGTATTAGGGGTCTAAATGCGTCACAAATAGTTTTTTAAAAGGTGCGATAATGCTAAAAATTTGACGTTTGATTAATAAATGTATATAATTAAATGCGAAATGTTACAGTCTCCCCTACTTTTAGGAACTTCGTCCCGAAGTTGAAATTGGAGAGTCTGCTGGACAGGGTTGTTGATACCTACCGAAAACCTGGATAGAATTTCACACTACTTTAACGTACCTGTAAATTCATGATTACGTTCCGGACCGCAATCACCAATTTACCTTACATTAGGGTTTTGTGTCCTTCTATGACTCTACCGATTGTTGAGCAGGTTCGATAGTCTCCACCAGTCGTTGAGTAGGTTGTAGGGCCTCTCCCGACTGTTGGAAAGACATAATGACCTCTACCAATCGTTGAGTAGGTTGTTTGGTAGTCAACTAATTGTTGTACAAGTAAGCAAGTATGATATAGATATAGCAGTTAGTTCACATTCAAACAAGCATGCATCCAGATGTTATGATAATACTCGAATTTATTACTTGAATCAAAAGTGTCAATACATAGAATTAAAAAAAACATTATTCAAATGGTGGGGCTTGCTGTTAAGTAGCTGGAGGGTCTCTAGCGGGGTTATTTGGAGTAGCAAGGGCGTTTGCAGCAGGAATTCGACAAGCATCCGCAAGATGCCCATACCTTTGACAATCGGTACACTGACGGCAGGGCACTTGGGTTGGGTGGTGATACTTGCAGGTGTTACACAAAGGATGGGGTCCAGTATAAGGTTTCTTGTTGGGTGGAGGAGTGGCATCTATTGCGAAATTTCTGGCCTTGCGTCTCCCGTTGGTTGAGGACTCAGTTTTTAATTTCAATAGCAGGTTGGGGAGTATCCTCTACAACAGTTTTCTTTTCCCCTTTCCGAGTCAAAGTTCCTGCCTTCACATGGTTATCCATTAGGGTGGCTGCCAAACGCTTCGCTTCCTCGAGAGTAGCAGGGTTCCTTCCCCACACCGTGTCCTGAATCTGCATGGGTAAGCCACCAATGTACTTTTCAATTGCAACAGGCAAGGGGGTGACCTTATGTGGTAGCAGTAGGCTAAGTTCATGGAAACGAGTGTTATAGGCTAGGTTTTCTCCACTGTCTTGAGCAAGATCGTGAAACTCATCTTCTAACTTCTTGATTTCATTACGAGGGCAAAATTCTGCCTTCATGACGTCTTTAGCTTGCTCCCAAGTCAAGGCCAATGCGACTTCAGCTCCGCGAGTCCTTTTCTCTTCGTTCCACCATGTGAGTGCCCGCTTGTGGAGGACACTCATAGCATAGCGAACCTTGAGGTTGTTAGGGCACTCGCTATTAATGAAGGTATTCTCAATACCCTCGAACCATTGCAGAAGACCCGTAGCTCCTTCATCTCCACTGAATTTAGGGGGATTACAGTTATTAAAGTGCTTAAGAGTGCAAGCTGGGAGACCATTCCTGTTTCCATTGTGGTTTCCATTGCCGTTTCCGTTGCCATTTCTATTTTGTCGAAATATAACTTTAATATTTAAAAATATTAAATTTACAGAATTATTAAGTTAAAAATTATATTTCTGTTCCAAATAATCAGAAATAATTTATATAAAATTTTGGTACAAAAATATTGAAAAATGAATTTATTATGATTTATTTATGATTAAAACTAACAAAAATTAATTAAAAATATAAAACAAATGGTTTTTCTGAATAAAAATATCATTTATAAAATATTTACTGTTTCATAATCTTAGAATAATTTTTGTGGAATTTTATAAAATCGTTTTGATATTTTTATAGAATTTTATAATTATAAAGGAATAAACTTGTAATATTTATTATATATAATAAATAAATAATTTTTGAAAAACTAAAAGTTGGGTATTAAACTCCATCATCATATTGGCATAAAATAAATTTTATAGATTTTATAAAGTAATTTTAGTATTTTAAAACTATTTATAAAAGAATAATGCATATTATAAGTATAAAGGATAAAACACAAAAAAGAATGCTTCTGCCAAGGGTCGAACCCAGACCCTTGGCCGGTTCAAGCTTTATGTCACAAGTGTATCACCAACTGGTCTAAGGGTCAGTCTAAGCAGTTAATGCGGTAAAATATCGGATATCGGTCAAGGACCGATATTTGATATATCGGTTTTCAGAGTGAGATATCGGTAGTTATAAGTATAAGGACCACATTTGAACTAGTAAAGATAGGGGGTTAAATGTTTAAATACATAAACTAATTTTACATTTTTTATATAAACTACTAACAGTTTAGGCATTGAATGTAAAGTATTGAAAGGTAGAAGGGTTATACATGTACATTCTAAAGTTATTTTAAACCCTAATCACTTTCAGACACAAACCCTACTTCACTTATGTATACGCCTCCTTCAACATTTCAACAAACATCAACAAAAAAAATGGGATCGTGCCCCTTCACTTTCAGACACAAACCCTACTATTCGTCTCCTTCAACATTTCAACAAAGATCAACAAAAAAATGGGATCGACATGGAAGCAAAAACCATCAGCACACAAGGATATCTCGACGTACCCTCAAACTTCTTCACAAAGGTTCGTTTTTCTGTCTGTTTACTTTCATCTCGGTTTATCGGCCGATATTTCTGAGGTGTATCTCGGCCGCTAAATCGCCTATATCGGCCGATATTATCGGGACCGAGATAACAACCGAGTTTTGATACCGAGATGAGTCCCTATGGCCGATAACCGATATATCGGCCGAGATATCAGTTGTCTCGGCCGAGATTAACTGCTTAGGGGTCAGTTTGTGATCACTTTAGATTCGTAAATAGCTTAAGCCCTAACTGTAACTGTCTTCATCCCCAAATCAAATTACATAAACCCTAGTTTTACAATCGATCGAATTACCAACCAATAGCCCCTGTGACGATGGGGCTATGGTCCATAAAGGGCCGATTAACAAGAAAACAAAAAAAAATTAAACTTACAGAGGGTGTTCGGCTTTGATTAAGGGGTCAAACGGAAAGTCAAACACGAACGGTTTGTCGATTAACACGCGGAGATTAACAGAAATTGAGAGTGAGGTTTTGATTTTTGGTGCCTAGGGTTTGTGATTGAAGGTTCAATTTATAATAATCGTTCGTAATTGTTAATTTGGAAGTTATTGACCCATAATTACAATATACGCGTATATACTCTAATTGGAAGGTTTTTAATGGCTAATTTTCGTAGGGAACAGGTTAGGGTGTCGGTAGAAACCTTCCATAAACAGGTTCATGCGTATGAGCAGCGAATTGCAAGGATTTGTGTCTGCAGTTGACTCGTGAAAGTCAACTAAGGTTTGTTTTTTTGAATTGAAGGAAGTGTTAAGTTTAAAACGCGTTGAGATACAACAAGTCATGGTTGTAGCCTAGTTGGTGTGGAAGTTTGTGTGAGGTTTGTGACCCGGCTGAGGGCTCGGGTTCGAATCCCGGCCCCAGCATTTATTTTTTCGTAACTATATCTAATATATATGTATATTATATATATATATATAATATATAGTATTAGGGGTCTAAATGCGTCACAAATAGTTTTTTAAAAGGTGCGATAATGCTAAAAATTTGACGTTTGATTAATAAATGTATATAATTAAATGCGAAATGTTACAGAAACAGTCCGGGTTGTTAACCGGCCCGGTTCGAAATGAAATATTTCGGATCCCTTAAGATTTTATTTTTAAATTTATTTTTGTTTTTTATTAATTTTTTTTTACTTTTTAATTTTTTATTGTTATTTTAATCTATTTTGATGTGAGCTTATCCTAATCCAAACCATCGAGGCCCAAACCCATCCTGGCCCAACCCATCCTAACCTATTTTTTTAATTTATCCATCTTGACCCACACCCATCCTAACCTAAAACCATCCTAACCCAACACCAAACCAACCCAACCTACCCATTTTGCCACCCCCTAATAAGAGCTTAGTACAAAATAATCACATAATATTAGCAAGGTGATTAAGTGTCGAAAGGGTCATTCTTTGTTTGACCAGAAACATTGATTCTTTATTTATTGATATCATCATGTCAACATAAAGATCCAGTTACCAGCTAACGATATGGTGTGGGGAGGGGTGGGTGGGGAAGAAGAAATGTGGGATTGAAATGGGGGCCACTTAAAGTTTGTGATATTTATCATTTTTTTAAGTATTTTGTCTTTTAGCATTAGGGTATAATAGTAATTTTAACCAGACTTAACAATCAAAACTAACGACCATCCATGCCAAGGACTGTCAGTGTTATGAAAAACGAACCTACAAGAATGCACGAGCGATAAGTTGTAAACGTTTAGGATCAAGTTTGTAATTAGTGAAACTTAAGGATCAAGCGTGCAAGATCTGGAAACCATAGGAACCAACCAAGCAATTCACTCTAGTGTTTTTAGATAGTTTTCTTAAATTTTATGGTTTGAATGAGCATAACGTATGGAATGTTAATGCTACATATGTCTTCACTTTTTTTCATTTTTTTCAATGTGTACCTAGAGTGTCACGAGCCATCATGCATTGATTTTCATTGGTTTACACAGGTGTTATACCATGAATTTAGTTCTTCATTTAATTAATTTAAGAAATAATAATCACAAAATTACCTTCTAAGGTTTCTCAATATACAGAATTCATATTACCAATGTTTCATGTTTCAATTAAGTTTTTATTTTTTTTAGGCATGTTTCACTTTAAGTTATAGTATATTTTCTTGGTACCATCCTAGTCCCTAGATTTGTTTGTGGTAGAATTATTTAAGAATTAAAGCTCTAAAGGAAAACTCCAAATGACTATGATTCGGCTAATATTTTTATCTTGAAAACATGACTTTAAAAGCCAACAATTGGTACCCATTTGAAGCATCAAGCATGTGATATGCTCGCTAGAGTAATATTTGTGATTATTTAAGCTAGTGCTTGATATGTTTAATTGGCGTTTAGCTTCGTTAAGGTTCGGTTCGATTCATACACAAACACATCACGTTGGCCAACCCGATACTATAACCAAGACCATGAGGTTTGCTATACATACAAAAAACTGTAACAGTTCTAAGCCACCCTACCCAACCCAATAAAAGCCTTTTTAAGTTACTACATTTAAAAATAGAATACAAGTGTTGATAGTTGTTCTAAGTATCTGCATACCTTCAAGAACAAGTCATTGAAGGTTTGAATTGATTGGTCAAGGCCAGCCTCGTTTACTTGCATACTAAGTCACAGCAATAGAATTCACTTCACTCTTATAGCATGAACCGCATTTTCACTGGAATTGAACTGGTCATGTGACATGTTTTCTTGTGTCAGATTGACACAAAGCGTTCCTTCGTCGTTTCACCTAGCATTACTTTTAACCAACGAATATTAGATTTCTTACATTGTAATCACTTACACGTGTAACACTTGTGTACATGTGTCTGGGATAGTGGCCTACCTCTTGCGTTTGCTCTTGGCCGAGGTTGAGGATGAAGGATTACTGTGCCAGTTCCTTTTTCTTTGGTTAATGAACCAGTTGTTGATCTGCTTTAGTTGTAATCCTGTTTCTTGTACCAATCTTGCTTTGTCTTCCTCCTGATGAAGTCATCATATTACTATATAAGCTTTGACTTTTGATGGTCAATCATATGCATGACAGAAGATGATAAATATGGAGCTTACTGTAGGGTAAGGCCATTTGGAATGGGATTGCCACCAGGCTTTGAGGAGGGAGGTGGTATCTCCAGGCAATTTTCCAGCTCTTCGTTTACGTAGAATTTCCTCTCGGATATCCACAATTTTCTCCTTATACCCCTAATTATTATAATAAACGGAACAATCATTTAATTAGATCTACTAAACAATAAATCAGATAGACCCGACTTTCAAGGGGTGGTGTAGTGGTAATCGCCTAATTCTTGCCCAACGTAGTGGTCCTACTGGTTAGCTAGCAGGGTATTGGTGGGACCCGTGAGTTATCTAAAATTGGTTCAGATAGACCAAGTGGTAGTTTTACCTGCTTTAGCTCATGCTTGAGTTCCTGCCTAACGCGTTCCATTAAAGAACGTTCACTTTCGGTTGGAAGACCAAATCCCATGCTGTCTGAAACATCTAAACCTCCATCAAACATGTTAGCATCACTGTCTACTTGTTCTTCATCATCATCAGACATTGTTGCACCTGTACCCTCACCCGGTGCTACACCTGTTTACATAATTCAACAACAATGCGTAAAAAATATGCAATCAGTATTCTTCTAAAAAAGTTAAAAGAAAGATAAAGTAATTAATGGGATTACCTGTTAAGCTTTGTAACGATTGTTCTAGCTCCCAACAAGCCATGACCGCTTCCATTGCATGGACGCGAACATGTTGCTGCAATTGCTCTTTAAATGAAGACAGAAGTACAACATAGTGTGCCTAAACATAAAAAAAAAGGTACAAAAAATATAATTAGTGAATGAATAAATGACAAAATAATAAAAGTAAAAGCATAGGACATGATATAATGTGACACTGTGATGAGATAAAAGATTCTTGAAAACAAGTTATAGACAAAAAATGATTTGTAAAGAGAGAGACATGCATTCCAAAATAAGAGGAAAGATGAAACAAAAATCATTTAAAACTTAACCTCATTCTGAGTGGAAAAAGCTTTGAGGGGTCTCTACAAATAATTACTCCTTTGGAATAATAGTATCACATCAATCAAAAGTATTTAGTGAAACATATGCATATCATATGGAGTACCCTGAGTAAAAGTTAACAATTAACACCTCATTGCCTCATGGGCCACTTTAGCCCACTAAATAAAGAAAAAGATTTATAACAAACCTTATGTCAATCCTTAAAGCAACAGAACCCTTTGCCCCAACAAATGTATACTCTTTTGTAACAACTAATGATTATCTTCAGTTATGATATTTAATCAAGAGGAAACTTGTAATGGGCAATTTTCATGATTTGAGTGAATGATCAATCTATTTTAAACAGATTTTACTAGAAAAAATGTATCTATATAATAGATATAATATTTGTATTATATACAGAGAGAGAATAATGTAGAAGAAGCATTTATAGCATAGGCAATTGGGCATGTAATAAGATTCTTTGGAGATTTTTGGTTTGAGAACATTTAAAAATAATTGTTGTCTGGGGCAGAATGGAACATAACAAAAAAGGTTAATTAGGTACATATTGCTTGTTCCACTCATCAATGTTGATATCATGAGTCAGAAAAAATCTAGATCTAAATTAAATCAAAAGGTTATGGTTTGGTGTCATATAATAAAAATAAAAAAATAAAAAAACCTGTCAAGAAAATATCTTGAGGTGCTTAAAGCCCAAAAATTTGTTATCATGATACCTCCTAAAGCTTTCCAACTTATTGGAACAACATCCCAAACATATAAAATAGACCACAATGGAAACATATTCTGAAAACACTTGTATTGTTTTCATTATTATTAAAATCTACTGAGTTAGAACATTCTGATTCACATAAAAAATTATAACTTTTTAATTTAATTGAGAAACCAACAAATAATCTTCCAACAAGTCATTCTCCATGTCTCCAAAACACATACTACAAGATACCAAGGGAATAAATATCTTCAGAAGGCAGGTCACAAGAAACAACAGTATGCTTTTACAGTTTTACCATCATAAATTAACAAAGCCCCACTTTCTTTCACTCTAGTGAAAGCAAAATCCAGAAAGTACCACTGCCTCTTTTACTCGATTCATCAAATTGTATTTTTAATTTTTAACATAAATTCCTAGATTTTGTAAATTAAATGAGCCAATTTGAACTCTACTCTCAACTTTTATTATTCTAAAGGGGGACAGGGTGCCACCAGAATTGGTCACAGATACCCCACTATCAGCACGGTAACACAGCCGCCACCGGTGTGGGTAGTGGATCCGTGAACCAAATTCTGGTTCTATCTAACGGGATCTTTCCCGTGAGTTTCTCTCTCCAAAATATATATATATATATATACTTGTGGTGGAGAAGATGCAGAGGTGGTGACAGTGAAGTGCATATTATTATTATTATTTTATTATTATTATGTGTGAAAACAATTAATTATTGGGTAAAGAATCAGTGAAGTGCTGCCTCTCAAAAACTGTTTCAGTGAAATGAATCAGTGAAATGATATGACAGTGCAGGATTTGTGCAAATTAGTGAGTGAAATTTTTTTCAGTGGAACACCCCTCCCCCTAAAGCACATCATATAAAGTCAAACATCAAATTGTATATATGCAATTGAATTTGCAATCCCTAGATTAGAACTTGGGATTAGAATAGGATTCTGGTAATACCATAATTTAGCTAAAGTCAAAATCAAATATCATCAAGTATATATTCGATCAGGTACTAGTATGATACGGTACCGTGTTATAAGTCACAAACTAGTATTGTACCGCTTAATACTGATACCGACAAATTTTATACCAAAAATACTGAAACCGACAAATTTTATACCAAATACTGTAAATATATATATTCAGTCAGTACCAACATATAAAAATCAAATATCACCAAGTATATATTCGACCAGGTACTAGTATGATATGGTACTGTGTTATAAGTCACAAACTAGTACCGTACCGCTTAATACTCATACCGACAAATTTATACCAAATACGGTAGATATGTATTCAGTCAATACCAACATATTACGGTACAGGTATTCGTTACAAAACCTCCCATCTCTAGATCAGAGAAGTAGAATTCCAATCAATCTACTTAAATAATATAAACAATTAGTTATACAAATACTTACCATAAACTGATTAAGCTCTTTATCATCAATAGGCTGTGTCTGATTCCCAAACACAGAGTACTTATCAATAACCTGTTGAGACTGCGCCAACTGTGCATCTATCCTCGGCAACTGATCTACAGGAGTCGCAATTCGAAGACACGACACATGTGCAGACAACAACTGATCATACATAGGATGTGACAATATATCCGCTTTACACTTAGCCAATTCCCACTCCCTTTCATTCCCATTTCCATTTCCATTTCCATTCCCATCACTCATACTACGTTGACTCATCTTCATATCATTATCATCCATATTACTATTACTATTATCATTATTATTATTATTGTTAGTAGTAGTACTATTATTGATATGCCAGTGGTTGTTGGAATTGGAAGAGTCGGAGTTAGTGGGTTGGAGATGAAGGAAGCTATGGTGGTTGGGTTGACGGAGAATAGCGCTGTTAAGCCACGTAGGATTAGACTGAGATGTTTTAGGAACATGGTCTGGAGAAGAAGATGACTGGACTAGGTTGTGATGGTGGTTAGAAGGTAGGATTCCTCGGAAAACATCGATGTTTGAGGTCAACTGTTGTTGGTCGGCGAAGTGTTGGAGAGCCATGTCGTGTGAGAGGTTGTCGTGGAATGCCATAAGGTTGTAGAGAGAGAGAGAAAGAAGAGAGAGAGAGAGGAGAGAGAAGAAGAGGGAGGGAGGGAGGTAAGGAAGGCATAGATTGTTCTAATTTATTTGGATTCACACATAGATGAAGACAACAATAGTACAAAAGCGATATTATCTAGGAAAAATAATTTTTTATTTTGTTTTTGTAATATTTTTTACCAAATTATTTGTTAAAATATTAAAAAATGGTATATAATAATATTATACTTTTTGTTTGAATTTGGATAATTCTTTTTTATTTTAGGAAATAGACTAGTTGATTTTTTTATTTTATTTTTGAATTATTTTGAAATTTCCTATTATCTATTTTGATTTGTGACGTGATGGCAATGTGACGACGGTATTATCTTTCATATTAAAGAGTTGATAAATTTATATTATTATAATCTTAACATTATTAGAAAGAAGTTGGGTCTATCAAATTTGAAATGAAGAGTATATTCTTAAAGGTCATCTTTGTAGTTGCGAGTCTAGCGATGAAGATTTGTTCATCTACTATATAATTGATATGTAGAAGAAGCTTGTTGATAGAGTTCAAATCTTCATAGTTGCCAAAACATCAAGATTAACGTTTCAATGCGATCCAAGTTCAAGAATAACACTAGGACGACAGAGATTCGAATGTTTACGCGATATAATTTTTTTTTATCTAATCTCAATGTTTCATTGTTTTCATTATGCTATATGTGTTTCTAGGCTAATTGTTTTCGTATCAAGCTAGACGAGTTGATCCCTAGTAAAAAGGTGGATACCTTTGATTTATCGTTAGTTATGTTTTATGAATATTTGTGTTTAATATCATTTATCTATGTGTTTATTGTAATCATGAATTCTTGTAGCGGGTTAATATTGCATGTGATCACTAGCATTGGTTGTTCATTCATGATTAAGTAACTTATAAGTGATCATAATTTGACATTAGAAATGGTGATAGGTTATGATGAACAGGTGGCCCTCATTTAACTTGATCGTACATATACTTGTTTTAGCCATAGTTTTAGACTTGTTCTAACTTTTGTTGAGTCACGAGCAGGTTCTAAACAAAGTAAACGGATCCCTTATGGGATAATGGTGATCACTTGTTGGGCGATTTGGCAAGCTAAGAACAAAAGGATATTTGAAGGTATAGAGCCGAAGGTGTTTGAGGTGACGGCCAAGATTAAGTCTTTGTCGTATCTATGGTACAAGAGTCGCTTTAATTGTGCGTCTTTAAATTGGTCTGATTGGATTTCAAATCCTTTATACATGTTGTAATGATTATTGGCGGTCCTTGTTTTGAGGACGCGTCATGTTTGAATGAAGTTAACAGTTCAAAAAAAAGAGCACCCACAATGGGATGTAAGCGGACAACACAACATTGTAGGAGACGTCCAGTTGGGGTTTGGTTTGTTATAGTGGACGAGTCCAGAAGCTTGATGGTGGGCCTCAAATCTAATGTTTTCAATAAATTAAAAAAACGTTTTTTTGTGTAAGTATAAATTAATTAAAATGAAAAGTTGGTGATGAGGTGGATGTTCGAAATGGTTTATAATTATAAGAAAAAGTTGATTTGGAATTATTGTGGTTTAGAATAATATAGCTGATGATGTAGCGGTTTAGAATTTTGGATGTGTCTTAGCATTGTGGATGCTCTAACACCCAACTACCCAAGCTTTATGGGTTTTTTTTTAGTTTATTTGTTTATCAATATCATGGGCAATGTATGTATTTTAGTTGTTTTCAAGTATGACTACTTTTTCTTATAAAACAAACTAGTTTATCCCCTGGGTGCTTTTTGGGAAAAGACACATCTAATATGAAGTGATAAAATATGTGTACCGTAAAAGGAATATGTCATTATTTCAGGAAAAACATTTTAAAGGATCAACACTCGATAACTCATAAAACTCACATCTTGTTCGAGTGAAGTCTTTGTACAACTTTGTCACTTCTTCAAGACATTTTAAAGCTGTGATGTGAACATGGAAAAAACAACCAAATTGGTATTAAATGATATGTTGTGATGATGATTAATTTAAGAGGCGTGCATGGTGGTGTGATTATCACTTATCAACTAGAGATTTACCTGGTGTCTAAGAATCATAGGCTACATCTAACCGGCTTAACAACCTTTGTAGTCAATGTTCCTAGCTACACATATCAAAATACAAAAAAAAAAGGTTCTTACCAAACTGACTACATCTGTGAATATATATGTAGTTAGCGAGTTCTTATATGTAATAGTAGGTTCAAAAGCATATATACTATCTTAACATGATTAGTGACTTGCTTAGACATGATTAATGAAGTATTTGAACATATTGTGTTTTTTTTCAGCGTGAACAAAACCACTAAAAAAATCCTTTTTTTATAGCACAACGTATGTTAATTTGGTGTAATTTAAAAAAACGTATATAAAAGTTATTAACATTTAAAAATTATGGGGGATGTTCATATGTCATGTACATGAGAGAGAAAAAGACTTTTGGGGAGAAATTAATGGGTGTGAAGGCCTCACCTAGTGTCATGTGGCATACCCCTTTTCGTTTTTTATATATAATTATATATATAACCTCTTTAGTTTGCGGGAAAAATAAAAATAGATAAAATGTACATGTACAATACATATCTACTATATAGGGGATGGATTAAATAAAAACCCACTCAAATTGTAAAAACCTTGTAAACCTTCTTACAACCATTGATCAAACTAGATCAATGGTCCACATTTAATTGATGCTTTTTGATTTAAATTAATAGACTAGATGACAAAAAAAGGGCAAAAGGGTTAAATGACATTTTCTGAAAAAGCAGCTATGACAAGTTGACCTGACACATGTCACATCATCTCTCTCATACTTTTGTGATCATTGTCCTAAATCTGCCAGATGCCCGTGTTACATATGTAACATGTGTTGTGTTACGTAGGTTAAAACTGAGTTGCCAGTTTATATTATTTAAAAAATGTTGATTTATTATTTTTTTTATTAGACCATATTTTTTTTCGTTTTATTGTACCAGCACCAGAATTGTTGCATACGTAACGAGAATTGATATGGTTATAGGCCTTTTGTTACTTACAAAAGTGCTAAAAACAAACAAAACGGTCATTACAAAGTGCTAAAAACTTTATAGATCAAAAAACATTCAAATGTAGACAAGAAATGTTTCTTACAAAATGCTAAAAACAAACAAAACGGTCATTACAAATCAACAAATGCTAAAAAAGTATCATAAATAAAAAAAATTGTCTACACTTCATTCTTGATAATCATCTTCATCTTTAATGCAAAAAATATGCTCACCTGCAAAAATAAAACAAAAATCATCAATTTACATGTAAAGCCCAACCCCCCTGCTTAACGTATGTTAACCAACTGGATTACAAAAAAAAAATACGAAACTGATACAAAAAAACATTGTTTTATACATTTAGTTATCAAGATTATCAAACTTAAATAATCAAAACTTTGTAGTAAAAAAAACAGAAACTAATTTATACCAACTTAGTGGTGCTGTTACATACGAAACAAACGCAAAAAAAAAACAGAAACTAATTTATACCAAATTAGTTATCATGATCAATGACATTCCATTCAAGAGTTTTTTTTTTACCAATTCTTCCTCTATAATATGCAAAAAATCAAACCTTTGTATCTGGTAAAAAAATCGATAACTAATTTATACCAACTTAGTTTTGTTGTTACATACGAAACAGGCGCAGTATAGGAAACAGATGCAAACATACATTCCACACATTATAACACTCATACAAACATGCACATACTGGTAAAAAACAAATCAGACATATTGTTGCATATGTTAAGAGACACTAAAATTTACCAATTTTGATTAAAAAACATATTAATAATAATAACATATAAAAAGGGTTAATTAATATCCTATATACGCAACTTAGTTCTGCTGTTACATACGAAACAGACGCAAATATAGGAAACAGATGCAAACGTACATTCCACACATTATAATACTCATACAAACATGCACATACTGGTAAAAAAACAACTCAGACATATTGTTGCATACGTTAAGAGACACTAAAATTCACCAATTTTGATTAAAAAACATATTAATAATAATAACATATAAAAAAGGTTAATTAATATGTAAACCTACGTGTTAACGTATGCTACCTACGTGTAAAGATGATTAGTTGTGGTGTTACATACGAAACAGATGCAAACATACATTTTCAAAACCATCACAAACAACTTCTTATTACCAAACACTAATTAGCTCAAATTCAAACTCTAACCATTAAATGTTTTCTAACCCCTTTCAAATCATATTAAAAATCAAAACTTGGTGATCACCATTAACCAAAAACCATTTTCCCAAACACCCACCAAAAGTTAGTCCCAATTCAAATACAAATCATTAATAATAATAATAATAATAATAATAATAATAATAATAATAATATGTTCGTATTTTGTGATAAAATCAAACATTTATTCAAAAAAAATGATGCAATCATACATTTATTCAAGAAAAAAAAATGATACGTAGAATCCATTAGTTATTAAAAAAAATTAGAATCCAGTTTAGAATAAACAGAATCCAGTTTGTTTAATTTTGTAATTTTATCTAATATCTAATTAGAAATCAAAACTTGTTTAATTTTATCTAATATCTAATTACAAAAAAAGTAAAAAAAATGCAGCAACTTCGAAATTTTGTAGCAGTTTGTTTAATTTTCACACTATACAAAGCGTTTAATTACAAAAAAAAAATGCAGCAACTTCGAAACGTTTGTTTAATTTGTTTAAAACAGCCACGGTTCAAAAAGTTTGATTTTTTTGGGGGGTTTTTCTTGAAAATGCAACAACTTTCCATAACCCTAAATTATTAAAAAAGATCCCCAAATTAACAATCCCTTGAAACTGTGTGTGTATGTATTTTTATCTCTTTGGGTGACTATATGGACAAACACCCCACGATTCACATTAAAGAAACAAAAAAAAAATATATGAATTTAACAAAAAACAGAGAGGTCGTCAGACAGGAGCAAAGGCAAAATTTTATAAAAAAAGAGAGAGATAGGAAGAGGAAGAGTTGTACCAGATCAACAGTTTCATTTTTAATCTTCAAGCAAAAATCACAGATCTCGTATGAATGTTGGTGAAGATGGTGGTGGTGGTGGGATTAATCTTGATGAAGATGGTGGAAGAGAGATGAAGAGAGAGAGTGTGAGTTGTTGTTTATATAGGAGGGAGGAGAGAAGATTCAAATTAAAAAAGAGGGGGGAAGGGTAAAAATACTATTTTACCCTTATTAATTAAAATAATAGAAAGTGTTGTGGATTAATCTAGTCCACTAGTTGGGTTTGTGGGGGTTTCTTCATTTTGGGAGGTTTCTTGTCTATACTTAGCCTATGTAATAAAGCAATATGGATAGGGACACATAGCATTTCGTGACACCATATACATTGGTGTATATCTATGTCAAAATGTAAGTTAAATACATCACTGTATACCATAAGAAATGTTGAGGTTTCTTCCTTTTTGTAAATGAACGAAATATACAATGGTGTATATCTGGGCTGGAACCTATATGAAACTGAATATAGTTGTGTATACAACAAATAAGTATTATTAAATCAACATTAGTTGATACATTTAACAATATAAAAATAAATACAGCTATGTACATCATTGTATAGATTTATAACATACACAAGTATAAGTTAAAAACGTATCTAATATAAAATCAAAATGAAGGTACACAAGTGTATGTATGTATGCATACCCTAAGATCCATGAACAAACTAAAACCCTAGGATAATACACAAGTGTATGTTAAAATATGTATCATCTTCAACCTCCAGCAATAATGCACTAGTCCAAACTGAAACCCTATATTCTTAGGAAAATGGACTTTTAGCCAACTCGACCCGAACAGACATCTTATCCACATCACCAGCAGTCTCAATAGTCGTCTTAAGATCCGACTTAGGAAACCCAACAAAAACCGTCCCATTCCCGACACGACCCGGAATAGAAACCGACCTATGAGCAACGACATCATTAGAAGCGGTAAGGCTGGTTGGAGGGGTTGTCGGGTTGAGGCTTGGATTCGGTGATGTAAGTGTAGGATAAGAAGATGTCGTTGCAGGTGTCGGAGGCTGGTGGTGGGGCTGGTTGTGTTGGGGGTTGGGCGATGGTGAAGGTGGTGATAAGGAGGAGGAGGAGAGTTGTGGTGATGATGAGTGAGAGAGTGGAAGACATGTTTTGTGTTTGAATTTGTGTTTTATAGAGAGAGGGAGTTGATATGTTTAAATGGAGAAGATGAATTAGGCTTTTGATTATGAGAGAGTATCTGTAAATATGTAACTGGTTCTGAAGACACTTGGAAGTGGGTTAGTGGTTCGGGTTTGGTGGACTTCTCTGTTTCGGCAGTCCGTATTGATGTTCAGAATTGGCAGCAGGCCGCAGTGCAGTCTGCACGATTCAGATGGAGCAAGATCGCTACCCCAAATGTCAACTGCTTCGTATGGAGGGCCGTGGACAACAAAATACCGACTGCTGAAAATTTGGCGTATAGGGGAATTCAGGTTGGAGACGGACTTTGTGGGAGATGCAGGCTGGAACCGGAGACATCAGAGCACATATTCTTGGGTTGCGTTTGGGCTAGAGCGGTATGGTGGAATGTTTGCGACTGGCTGAACGTCCAGGTTACAGTTTCAAACACTTCACTGTTTCAGCTCCTTCAGGATTTTCGGGGCCTGCAGGGGCCTTCCAAAACAGTTGAGATTATTTATGCGGTGGCCCTCCTTGTGGTTTGGAAACTGTGGCTTGCAAGAAATATGAAGGTCTTCTCGGATATTAATCGGGCCACGTCTGCGATCGTTGAAGAGATTAAACTTGAATCGTACTGGTGGATGACGAATCGGGCGAAGATCACAGACCTGGATAGAGCGGCCTGGTGGGATTTTTCCCACTTCGATAACGGATAATGATCTTTCCTGGGGTAGTTCTATGTATCTGATGGGTGGGGGTGTATGTGTTTTGATGTGTATGTAATTTTCTTTTGGGTTTGTATGTGGCCCAGGTAGCCTCTGGCTTAATGTGCCCGGGTGATCCTGGTGGTTTTCGGTGTTGAATAAAGTTCCGTTTAATGTTCAAAAAAAAATTGATTGTTATTTTACACTTTTACCCTTATGATCAAGATTGAAGATGGATGGTTAGGATTAGTTCTCATGGTTCTTAACTAGGGTGGTGGTTCTTATTTGATCTCAATCATATATATAGGGTAGGGTCCTGTAGGAAAATAGGTTTTTATGAGAAGGATTAAAAACCGTTATGTATGCATCATTTTTGGACTTATTCATGATGTTCTAGATTGTTTTGCTTAGAAAAACACTAAACATAACATTAAAAACCGAAAACAATGTATTTTATGCTTAAAACACCACGCCAATAACATTAAACAGTGTGTTTTAAGTGTTAACTAATGTGTTTTAGCTGTGTTTTAAATATAATGACTATAATGCATTGCATTGTATTTTAAATTGTTGTGTTTAGCTTTTTTTAAGCCAAAACAACCCAAAACATCATTCCTAAATCCAAAACATGATGGCTACATATCAATTATTAATCTTTCTCACATTTCTCATGAAAACCAATTTTCGTATAGGATCCTCTACCTATATATATATATATATATATATAGACACACACACACTTCTTTTCGTTTTAGTGGTTGTACATTGTGTTTTATCAATATTTTTTTTTTTACTTTTAATCCCTAAACTTTTTATCTTTTATAAATTTATCAAAACATTATTCATTTTTAACCTCAACACGTTTTCACTTTCAATTTTGGTTCCCTATATTTTCATTATTTAAAATCTTCTCATTTTAAGTTTCAGTCTATATTTTGTAAGGTCACACGCTACAATGTCTGTGGCTGTTTCAACGTTTTCACATATATTTTAACGGCCTCATCGTAACCAGGTCCTAGGTCAACTTAGTTATTATAGTTTATATTATACGTTTCAGTCTAACTTTTCGCTTGGACACGCCGCAACAGACGTGCATGATTGAATGCCTTTACGTCTACTTTCATTCGATTTAATTGTGAGGTATCAATGCACAGGTCATAAATACTAGTTTGTGTGTATTATATATAATAAACGAAAAGGGGTATGTTGCATGGCACTAGCGAGACCTTCACACCCCTTGATTTCTTTCAAAAAGTCTTTTTCTCTCTCATGTGCATGGCACATGCCCTTTCCCTTGCAATTTTTAAACGTTATTAACTTTTATATACGACATTTAAAAAAAATACACCATATTAACGAGCGTTTTATAATCCGCTAACTATTACATATAAGAACCCACTAATTACATATATATATTAACAGATGTAGTCGGTCTGGTAAGAATCTATTTTTTTGTTTTTTGTATTTTTATGGGTGTTACTAGGAGCAATGATTACCAAAGTTGCTAAACTGGTTAGATGTAGTTTATGATTTTTAGACATCATGTAAATCTCTAGCTGATAATTGATAATTAATTACCCTACCATTCATGCCTCTTAAATCAATTATCATCATGACAAATCATTTGATACCAATTTAGTTGTTTTTTTCCGCGTTCACATCACAGCTTTAAAATGTTTTGAGGGAGTGATCAAAGTTGTACAGAGACTTCACTCGAGCAAGATGTGTACACGTAAAATTAGAAGTAGGTTTTATGGGTTATTGAGTGCTGATCATTTAAAAAAATACAGAAAAAACGACATATTCCTTTAACTATACACACATTTTGTCACTTTTTTATTAAATTTGTCTCCCTAGGATAAACTAGTAAATTACATACAAATATTAATTTCAATTTAAATATCGAAAATTCAAAATTAAAAACCGAGATATGAATTCGAATTATTTAAATTTCATTATATTATTTTAAACCCCATTTGGTAATAAAAATCCGTGATATTGTTGAAATTGTGGGCATTGAAATTCTTTATATTTTCACTTGTATATTTGATAATTTGGGTTTGATTAGCGTCGGTTTCCATGATTTGTTGCCATTTACCGGTTGTATCCGGTGACAACGCGTCATCAACACGGGACCGCTTCAACTATGTTTGTCATGTAATGTATGACTTTTAGGAAGTATCTATAAGGCTATAAATATATAATGATTAATTTTATTTCGATAAGTTATTATATTATTTCGATAAGATATTATATATGTTATGAGAAAGTATATGATACAAAGTATCCTTAACCTACAAAGTATAAGAAGCCACCACATCTTGACATGTGTAAACCCTAGTTAACTCTAACTAACCCAATCTTGGTTGATTTAAAAGGGGTAAAAGGTAATGTTCTTCAAATCATTCATCGTTCATTAACCACCACCACCACCATCACCACCACCACCACCACCACCACCATCACCACTACCACCACCACCAACACCACCACCACACTCTCTCTAGACCTCACACTCTCTCTCTAAACCTGCCTCCCTCTCTCTCTACCTCACGCTCTCTCTCAGCTCCCTCTGGTAACAGCAGCGGCCTTATGACCCCGAAAACATCAACAATAAGCAGCAACAGTGGCGTAACAAGCAGAATCGAGTCCAGGTTGGGGTTCTCGGTCAGATGATTCCAGATCTCGGGTTTCTGGTGGCTGATTGAAGACGGGATTGTGATGGTTCTCAGGCTAGGGTCGGGTCTCGTTGTTGATGATGGTGCACGTGGGTGGTACCTGGTTCAATGGGTGGTTTCAGGGGTAGGTCTGGTGGAGAACCCGGGTGGTGGTGGTATCGGGTGGCTCTAGACGATGGTGGCTGTAGGTGGGTGGAGGTGATGGTATGGTTCATGAAGATGAAGGTAGTGGTGCCTGGTTGTGGTCAGGTGAGTTTTATTTATACTAAAAGCGTTTTACAAAACCAAGTGCGTTTTACAAAAAAACAAGTGCGTTTTACAAAAACAAGTGCGTTTTACAAAAACCAAGTGCGTTTTACAAAAATCAAGTGCGTTTTACAAAAAACCAAGTGCGTTTTACAAAAAACCAAGTGCGTTTTGTAAAAAACCAGTTTAAATAGTGTTCAAAAAACCAAATGCGTTTTATAAAAAAACCAAATGCGTTTTATGTTTTTCTGATCTTCATCGTCTGAAACTTTTTTGAAAGTCATTTTTTTCTTTAATTCTTCTTCTATTATCAACATCGTTCGTTTCTGCGAATAATACATGCGTTGATAGTGATTTTTGAATATGATTCGAATAATTTTATCAATTGACTTATCATACTCTGTTTTTTTTTCTATTTTTGCAAATACGTTTTGATTTTGTTTGTAATCGAATTGTTTAATCATTCTGAACGTTTAATCGAGTTGAAAACGATGAAAAATCAGGTTCAATCGTTGAAAATTTTTGCATCTGTTGTTATGATTTCACAGATGTTTAAACGTGTTTTTTCCAATTTACCCCTGGTTAGATTAACCCAAATATGATTAGGATTGTTAATTACCATCTTGCCACCACCTAAATCTAATGGCTGAGAATGCTTCTTACACTTTGTATGTTAAGAAACTTTGTACGTTAGCCTCTCTCATATGTTATTTAATACAAGTTTGTTTTATCGAAAATACAGAAAAACAAAACGTAACGCAATTTACACGCCTATATTTTTATATTTTAGTATTTTTAATATGTTATGTATTAAAAATTGCCTCTGATTTTCTTAGAGCATTCACATCCCTTTCATCATTTATGAGAAAAGATATTATAACAGTACTGATTTCTGAGAAAATTAACATGGACCATTGTATGACACCCTATGCAAATCCCACATCGGCCGTGGCCAGGAGAGATCCTTGGTTCATAAGTAATCCAAAGCCTCTTAAATCACCAACGCGTTTTGGGGCTTAATGTTAGTGAATGAGAGGAGAACTCCACAGTTAAGCGTGCTCAGGTGGGAGCAGTACCAAGATGGGTGACCTCCAGGGAAGTCTCCACCAGTGCAACCAAAAACAAATCCGTGAGCTCTGGATGGGCAACCCATCGGGGGCAAAGCAGACAATATTGGTGGTGAGAGGGGCCGGATGTTACAGATGGTATCAGAGCCACTCCTGTGCCGTTCGGGGTGGTGGGGCAAACCTCATCGAGGACGATGAGTCCCTAAGGGGGGGTGATTGTAACAGTACCGATTTCTGAGAAAATTAACATGGACCATTGTATGACACCCTATGCAAATCCCACATCGGCCGTGGCCAGGAGAGATCCTTGGTTCATAAGTAATCCAAAGCCTCTTAAATCACCAACGCGTTTTGGGGCTTAATGTTAGTGGATGAGAGGAGAACTCCACAGTTAAGCGTGCTCAGGTGGGAGCAGTACCAGAATGGGTGACCTCCTGGGAAGTCTCCACCAGGGCAACCAAAAACAAATCCGTGAGCTCTGGATGGGCAACCCATCGGGGGCAAAGCGGACAATATTGGTGGTGAGAGGGGCCGGATGTTACAGATATTGTATAAAGTCTCTTAAAATAAGAAGCATAAGAAGCAATCTGGACCATTAGATTTTAAAGTGATCAGATCATATAACCAAAGGCCTTTAAATCAAACCAGAGGTAAATTAGTCATTAGAAAACAAAATCACGACGGTTATTCAAAACCCACGACGAAAATCATCAACCATCATTTAATTAGGGTTTATTACACCTCCAAATCAATCAAAAACACATACACACGAATCAAAACACCCAGATTGATGAAGAACAACAAAAACAGAGCAGTAGTTGAAAACAGATTGACGAAGAACAACATTAGATTATCACTTTTTTCTGTCATTTTTCATTCTCGTTTTTAAAATGGAATCAGACAAACAAAGAAGCTGCTAAGAATTTGGAAGTTGATATTAAAAAGATGAAGCAGCAGTTGAAGAAACTAAAACAACCTGCTGAAAAATCAAAACAGACGCACTTTATAAACAAAACAGACGCACCTTATAACCAAAAATCAAAACAAACGCATCTTATAGACAAAAACAGACGCAGCAGTTGAAAAATAAAACAACCTGCTGACAAATCAAACAGACGCACCTTATAGACAAAACAGACGCACCTTATAACCAAAAATCAAAACAGACGCACCTTATATACAAAACAGACGCACCTTATAACAAAAACAGACGCACCTTATACCAAAAACAGACGCACCTTGAAACTGTAAAAATCAAACACTGGTTCGCTAAAAAAACAAAACGTCATGTAATCGATGTTTAAAATTGTGTTTGATTGATGGAATCCTTACTTGATTATATGTTCAATGTTCGTTCGAATGATGGGTTGAAACTGATTAGTTGAATTCATCAAACGATATTATTAAAAAAAAATCAAACACTGGTTCGATAAAAAAAACAGAGCATCATGTAATCGAGATTTAAAATTGTGTTTAATTGATTGAATCATTACTTGATTATATGTTCGATGTTCGTTCGAATGATGAATTGAAACTGATTAGTTGAATTCCATAGTATTAATTGGAACGTTGATTGGAACGTGATTGAATAAACGTAGATGACTAAATTACCCTTTTAATCAACCAGGATTAGGTTAATTAAACTTAACCCTAGTTTACAGGTGGCATAATTTGGTGGCTTCTTATCGCTTCTCACGTTAACAGACTTTATACCGTATACTTTCTCCATCATTTATAACTTATAATATATCAAAAACTTGTATTTTTCATAATTTATCTCTCATTTTAAAAACCTTTCACATCCCATCTATCATATTTATCTTTATCTTACTTACAAACACTTATTTCTCTCTATCTCTCTCTCTCTCTCTCTCTCTCTATATATATATATATATATATATATATATTTCAAATTGTTAAATCCTACATGGCGCTCATATAGCCATTCTCCTCTTTGAGAGTGTCATAGGATGCCACGTGGCATTGAGATATTTTAGGAAAAAAAGAATTTAAAAAACAAAATTAGACTTATTTCTCTTATGTTTGCTCCAATAATTTTTAAACGTTAATATCTTTTTTATACGAGATTTTTTAAAGAAAAAATTACACCAAATTAACGAGCGTTTTATTATCTTTCCAACGAGTACCATAGTGCTATATAAAAAACGGAGAAAAAAACGACCAAAATAACGAGCGTTTTATTATTTTTCCAACGAGTACCACAACGCTATATAAAAAACGGAGAAAAAAACGACTATTTTTTTGTGGGGTTTTGTCACACCCTCAAATTTCCACTGCGGGGTTTTACCGCGAGGCGCATGACACACCAGGATCCCATAGCCATAAGTCATATGAACGAACTCTAAATGCCCAAACCATTTAGTTCGTTTTCAAAAATTTAAGTTTAGTTAAGCTGCGGAAGCGTAAACCGGATTTAAAACTTTTTAAAAAAAACCATGCGCAAAACAACGCGCCCAAATTAAAACCATATGAAAGGGAACGTAAAAGTACGATAAGTAATCTAGGTGTATGCCCAAGACCCCAAATGCAGTGAACGTGCGGTACTTCCTAATTGTGACACCGGAAGCTAACTACCTGCAAAAGCATGTATATCATGTGTCAACATAACGTCGGTGAGTTCACAGTTTAAGTAGTAGGTATAAAGTTACCAAAGTTTTAAACCATCAGTTTTAAGCTTGTCAGGGGTAGCTAGCCCACTCATTGTAACTAAACGGGAGATTATTGGGAACATACAGAAGTTGTTAATTTGCCTTAGTACCAGTGTCTATCAACACTGGTAAGTTTTTGCTCCTCAAGAGCGTGGTCAAAAGTTCATGCCCGTGACCCAAGCACCTCAAGCATGAGGTTGCTGCACAACCTAATAGCGCTATCAACTAATACCCCGTTCGCCTACAGCGATTAACCCAATAATATGTAAGGACTTTAAATGATAGAGCGTGTTTAGTTCACAAAGGACAGTAAAAGTTCTAAACTGATGAAAACGTGATCCACACAAGGAATCGTAAATCCCGACCCACACAAGGAGTCAAAGCACCTCAAACCCGAGATGTAAAAGTAGTCCCAAACTGGACTAGAAAAAGTTTAATAAGTTGTCTCAAACCCGAGACGCATGCTTTTGAGAAAAGAGTAGTGAAACTCACCTTAGGTTGCGTACTAAAGTAAACCGTACAGAAAGTAAGTGTGGAAGACTATTCGCCTACCCAAAAACCTATCAAATACAAGGTTGCAAGTGTTTGAGTGTATTGACACAAGGACTCAAGTGACATCTCACGTAATCGTACTTGACGTAATGAAACCATGCAAAACCCGTCAATCGTTGGTGATTAGTAAATGATGCAACAATTTAATACTTTTAACGCAACTAGTTCACATCGCACGTTACATACCATTAGCCTATCATGGCATCTACACTTTGTAAATAACATATACACATGTTTTCATATAGGATTCCATAACCCATAACTCATTAACACACTCAAACTATCTTATAAACAATTATTTGCAAATCTGCGTTTTCTGGACAGATTTTGGAGTATAAAAACCAATTTTTATAAAATATCAAATCAACTCACCAAGTTCCCAAAATTTTACAGAGATGCCTCATATGTTCATACGTGACTCTACTATTTTTGTTTCTCGTCAAAAATACCTCAATATTTTTATAAAAATTATTTTGTTCCAGCCACTTCAGAAAATGGTGCTGTTGACAGCAGCTTACATAAAAATTCATTAAAAATTCTAGACTCGTCGAAACGAGGTGAATCCAATTGGAAAAGCTCGTATACTCCAAAACTCAACTCCTGTCCAAATTTCATAATTAACGGATTTGTAAAACTCGAGTTACAGCCCTTTAAAGTTGGTCCATTTTTCAGATCCGAAAATCAGATTACACCTTTAATCTTATAAAATCTTGTTTATATATCAAAACAGGTCCAAAACGCATGATTTTGGACTTTTTGGAAAGCTAACATCATAGGTTACGTTTAAGAGTCAGAAAATAATCAAATTGACCATGTTAACAATCGCAATACAGCCACACAAATCATCACAAGCAATCTGCCAGAAATCAGAATCTTCATTAACATGACTTTTGTAAACCCTAACCAACCTCCATTCCCCTTAATCATGCAATAACCTTATACTAGCACAATAACAATCATACTAACATGTTCAATCTCAGATTTTTACATATCATACATCCTAGACATGATTCCTATTAACCATATTCATCAACAATTCAACAAACAATCAAGATATTAACATAACTCATCATATGCGATTTTTATACATATTGTTCTTAGGGTTTTTACAACTTTTCAAACATCAATAATAATCATAAAACTCTTAAATGACATACCTTTCAATGCTAGGCTCCTTAAAACTCCAAGATACCACCCGAATCAACTTGAATTAGTGAGATTTTGATGAAAATTGCAATTGAGAAGTGTGTGTGTGTGTGTAGAACCCCCACGGCGCAAAGAGTGGGAGTAGGGTTTCTTTTATTTTTTTTTTATAAAGAATAAGTTAGGGTTAGGCTCATGGGCCAAGTCTCTCGGGCTTTGGTGGGTTTTTGTCTGATAATTGAGCCCATTAGCCCTAACTAACTCCCGAGATTAATCCCGACAATAATAGTCATACTAGCATATATAAAACTACTGTTTTATCAATACGTATTATGTTTATCATAAGTGCACGTATCTCATAACGTTTACGTACAAGTTAATTAATACGCAATAATTCACATAAGCATGTAACTTACATACACGTGTTAATCCACATACATCAACACTCAATTGTTTACATAATCATGCATGTCCAACAAATCACCAACGTTCGGGTTATAGGATTCGTATGTGTGTCAAGACAACCATTTTCCTAGTTATACGTGCGTTAATAACATCTAACATATGTTATTATCCCATAACATATTGAAAGACCTTCTTAGCTAACCCTAGTTAAGTGTTTAGTCATGAATGCACATGAAAGTTAACTAGAGTTTAGTAAAAGTAATATCCTGAAAATGCGGGGTGTCACATCATCCCCAAGTTGAAAAGAATTTCGTCCCGAAATTCAGCAAGTAAACAGTGAAGC
Organism: Ambrosia artemisiifolia; assembly: GCA_032199755.1. Classification (NCBI taxonomy): domain Eukaryota; kingdom Viridiplantae; phylum Streptophyta; class Magnoliopsida; order Asterales; family Asteraceae; genus Ambrosia; species Ambrosia artemisiifolia. The sequence continues at coordinate 21,723,532 of CM063513.1, forward strand.
CAGTGTAAAATTGTATGCTTGGTTACCGGATGTCACATCATCCCCAAGTTGAATGGAATTTCGCCCCGAAATTCACTTTGAGTGAGTCGCTTCACGTTTAGAGTTTGGTTCAAGCGCATGTTCAGGCTCAGTAAAAAGATGTGGGTATTTAATCCATACGTTCCCACGTGTATTCCGGTCCTAGACGGGAATTTCATCGCACCCTAACAATAGGTTTGGTGCTCTGTCTGAGTTTCTTGACGCCCCGCTCAAGAATCTCTACTGGTTCTTCCACGAACCGTAGCTGACCGTCCACCTGGATCTACTCCAGTGGCACTACCAGGGTTGTATGAGATAAGCGTTTCTTTAGATTAGATACGTGGAATACACTGTGCACCCCTTCTGAGTTCATCAGGCAGGTTTAACCTGTAAGCTACTGGACCAATCCTTTCGACAATCTCGAATGGTCCTACGTATCGCAGGTTCAATTTTCCCCATTTTCCGAAGCGTATCACACCCTTCGAAGGTGACAACTTCAGTAGTACCTGGTCCCTAATCTGGAACTCCAATGATTTCCTACGCTTATCCGCGTGGCTTTTCTATCACTCACGAGCAGCAGCCCTCCGGTTTCTGATTTGCACTAGCTTCTCTGAAGTTTTGTGCACGAGTTCGGGACCTGTCAGTTGGCTATTCGCAACCTCAGTCGAGCAGAGGGGAGATCTACACTTGCGCCCATATGGTGCCTCAAAAGGCGTACACTGGATAGAAGTGTGGTAACTGTTGTTATACGAGAATTCGATCAAAGGCAAGTGCTTATACCAACTGTTGCAAAAAGTCTACCACGCACGCTCGTAGTAGATCTTCCATGTTTGGATATTACGTTCACTTTGTCCATCCGTTTGAGGGTGATAGACTGTGCTCACATCTAAGCGAGTCTCCAATGTATCTTGGAGAGTAGTTCGAAAACGAAAAGAGAATCGCGAGACGCGATTGAAAATGATAGTCAAACGGTCAACAATGACCCAAACCACATCGTGCCCGCTAGATGTCCTAGGAAGCTCGGTAACGAAGTCCATGGATATACCATCCCATTCCCATATGGGAATTTCCGGTTGCTGAAATAGGCCCAAAGGTGTTTGATACACAATCTTAACCTTGGCACACGTCAAGCACTTACTAACACAGGTGGCTATCTCAGCTCTCATGTTTGGCCACCAGTATAGAGTTTTGAGATCTTGGTACATCTTATCCTAACTAGTATGTACCGAATAACGAGTGGTGTAAGCTTCGCCAAGCACGAGTTGTCCGAGATCCCCAAAACGTGGAATTCAGACTCGATTCATGCAGTACTAAGGACCATCTGTCCTCAGTTCCAGGTGCTTATCAGCGCCATGCAAGGTTTTCAGCTCTACGCTTTCTTCCTTCATATCCTCGACCTGGGCTTTTCGAATCTCATTAGGAAGACTAGAATGGATAGTGAGTTGTAAGGATCGCACCTGCTTGGGTTTCGTTTCCTTACGACTGAGGGAATTCGCTACTACGTTAGCTTTCCCTGGATAATATTTGATTGCACAGTTGCAGTCATTTAGGAGCTCGACCCATTGACGTTGTCGCATGCTCAACTTCTTTTGATTAAGTATATGTTGGAGGCTCATATGGTCAGTAAAGAGCATGTACTTTGTTCCATATAAATAACGTCTCCGAATCTTTAGAGCAATGAGTGGTGTAATTTTCTCAATAACTTTCAGTTGGCGAGATGCATACGGGATCACCTTATCCTACTGCATCAATACACACCCCAAGCTCTGGCTAGAATCATCACAGTACATCACGAAGTCGTCTGTACCCTCAGGAATGATAGAATTGGTGCACTACTGAGCTTTGCCTTCTACAATTGAAAAGCAGATTCGTGGAAATCTCCCCACTTGTAAGTAATACTCCTCTGCGTCAAGCAGTGAGGGGTTGAGCGATCTTTGAGAATTCCTCAATGAATCTGCTATAGTATCCTGCAAGACCAAGGAATTGGCACCCTTCAGTAGGAGTCTTGGGAGCCTCCCACCGTTGGATAGCATCTATCTTCACGAGATCGGCACGTACTCCAGCCTCGTTAGCCGCATGTCCTAGAAATTGGACTTCCCAAATCCAAAAGTCAGACTTAGAGGATTTAGCATACGACTGCTCTTTTCTCAGAAGTTCCAAGATCAGCTACGGGCTTACACACGTGGTTCATAAGGTCCATGAACACCGCTGGTACATTGGCTAGCCCCAAATGGCCTCACCAAAAACTCATAGTGTCCATAGCGAGTTCGAAGGGCTGTCTTAGCTACATCCTCCTCTCGGACTCTCATCTGATGGTACCCCCGTTCTCGAGCCAGTCTTAAAATAGTAACTCGACTCTTAGAGCTGATTAAACAAGTCATCAATATGTGGAAATGAGTAACGGTCCTTGGCAGTCACCTTGTCCAGTTCCCTAAAGTCAATACACATGCGGAACTAAGGCTGCCCAAGGTGAAGAATCACCATAGAACTCCACATGTCGAACATGTGAAAGTCCAGGTAGTTCCTCTGGTAATACGTCTAGAAAATCACGAACTACAGGGGTGTCCTCACTCCCTGTTTCAACTTCAACTCAAATGTCAGAAATGTTAGCCAGAATGGCCGGATAGTCCTTTCGGATACACTTTTGGGCTTTCAGGAATGAGATGACACCCACTGTGGTACCACCACGATCATCTTGAATGGATAAAAGTTCTCCACTAGGAAGAAGGATACGAAAAATTTTCTCCTAACAGTGAATTTCAACGCGTTGCTTGGCCAACCAGTCCATGCCAACTGCAACATCATAGTTTCCCAGAGTGATAAGTGTATGGTCGATGTCAAACAAATGACCATCTGGTTCGAGTTTACAATCGTGATGAGCATGGGTCACCTCAACAGGCTTACCATTTTCTAGCTCTACAGAGTGTGGGGTATAAGGAAGATTAGAGATTGGCCCTAGGGATTTGCTAAGTTTTAAGGACATAAAGCTGATATTCGCACCGAAAGCGAAAAGAACAATAACAAGATTACCTTTTATAAGAAACGTGCTCACAAGCACAAGGTTGTCGTTCTTGGCTTCTCCCGGGCTAACTACGCAAGCTATTCCCCAAGTACCATTAAGGATATTGTTGTCATTGTTGCTATCGTGGTTGAGCTGGGGACAGTTCTTCTTGAAGTGGGTTTCACCCTCACACTAGGAACACTTTTGTTTTAAACACTTCGTTGTTGTTGATATACTAGTGATTGCTGTTGGAGAACTTATACTCCACACTATTCTACATTCTCTTGCTATTATCGAGGGTAAAAGATGAAGCACTATGCTTCAGAAAAGACCATGTTCATCAACATCACTAGGAAGTTTGTGGGCTAGGTGGAAGGTTTATTAGATTCTGGGTAGGTGAGTTGCAGTGACCATGCCACAAATCCGTGGGATCCACCCTTGTTGTGTAATGCTCAACTCACCAGCAAGGTAGGTTATTAGATTTAAGCATCGAGTAGCTAACTCATGTGGTTGGTAGGGTACACGTCAAACTCAGACCCAACCGTCCTTCAGTCCTGTTGCAGATATTAAGACGTACAACCCATAAAAGACTTGGTAATACGCTAGTGGGTTGTTGTTGTGGCATGTGCGTTCAAGGACTAAGAAAGTTCAATGGCAGAAGTCAAGGGGAAAAGAGTGATTCAACAGAATATACTTTTACCTGTTTGTAACGATGAGAGGGAATCACCCACTCTATTGTTGATCATAAGGACTCGATCTTAACTAAGCTCACAAAAGGAAGGAAAAAAAAAATGTGCACAAACAGGTGTACGATGATCGGTGGTTAGCGGCAATCGTTTTGAAGGAGTTAGAATAGGTTAAGGAGTTGTTACCAGGTTCAAAAGCTGCGAGGGCCTCAACCAGCCTGCCATAAATTTGCGTGACCAAATCCGTCTGAGCCATGTTAATCTTTCCCTGCCAATGCCCATTCTAACCATCGTAATTCTAGACTTACTTTATACACATGAGTAAGGAAAGAAAGAGAGAATAGAAATGTTCATCTTGTAATCGTCCTCACGCAGTACATGCAAACTAGAATATAGAATGAATCCCAATCGCAAGATAAAAAATGAAAGGCCGACACCGATGGATTAGAAATAAAATCCAAGATTCCCAAAATAATCAGTCGACTACATTGTCTTGAAATCATGAAAGAAACGAATCAATAATTAGGTTCAAAACAAGATAAGTATTAATCGTCCTCACGATTCGCAGGCATATCTGGTTTCTCATCCTTGTTCTCAGCTTCGATCCTGATCTAAATCGGCTCGTCCGAATCTGCCTCTTCACCTGGTTCAAAGTTTCCTACAAATGTTGCCTCAAGTTCTTCTGCATCCTGTTCATTCTCCTCTTCCATTTGCTCTTCCTCTCCTTGAGCCAGAACTTCCAATAGTCTATCACGAACGGTGTTTAATTCTCGTCTAGTGGCGGTCAACTCCCTCTTTGTGTGAGCCACTTCCTGTCTAGCTATGGCCAACTCAACCATCATCTGACCCATCCTACTTTCCAAATGCCTTAAACGATTATCAGAGGTCTCTTGCCACCAATTGAAACGCTGAATATATGAGAAGACGGTATCGAACTCAGTACAAAAATGCCTAACAATTCCTGCTATGGACCTCTCCCATGAGTCCAGAATGGGAGGTACATTCTCAGGCACTCCACTACTCGTCACCCACGTATGTATCATATGAGGATACCATGTCCATGGCCTAGTCTCCAGGCCTAAAGGTTGATGATTTGTCATAGGTTCGGTCCTGTTAGTGCGTTCAGAAATGGGGTTACGAGAAGAAGACGACATAATTCCCTGCAACATGAAAGTTCAGTATACGTATTCAAGGGAAGTAACCAATGTGCACTAGAGTTGTGAGTGTAACTAATGCAATGCTTATGCTATGACAGTTATAGACTAGACTCAACATGCTGTCCTAGTTCACTATAACCAATGGCTCTGATACCAATCTGTCACACCCTCAAATTTCCACTGCGGGGTTTTACCGCGAGGCGCATGACACACCAGGATCCCATAGCCATAAGTCATATGAACGAACTCTAAATGCCCAAACCATTTAGTTCGTTTTCAAAAATTTAAGTTTAGTTAAGCTGCGGAAGCGTAAACCGAATTTAAAACTTTTTAAAAAAAACCATGCGCAAAACAACGCGCCCAAATTAAAACCATATGAAAGGGAACGTAAAAGTACGATAAGTAATCTAGGTGTATGCCCAAGACCCCAAATGCAGTGAACGTGCGGTACTTCCTAATTGTGACACCGGAAGCTAACTACCTGCAAAAGCATGTATATCATGTGTCAACATAACGTCGGTGAGTTCACAGTTTAAGTAGTAGGTATAAAGTTACCAAAGTTTTAAACCATCAGTTTTAAGCTTGTCAGGGGTAGCTAGCCCACTCATTGTAACTAAACGGGAGATTATTGGGAACATACAGAAGTTGTTAATTTGCCTTAGTACCAGTGTCTATCAACACTGGTAAGTTTTTGCTCCTCAAGAGCGTGGTCAAAAGTTCATGCCCGTGACCCAAGCACCTCAAGCATGAGGTTGCTGCACAACCTAATAGCGCTATCAACTAATACCCCGTTCGCCTACAGCGATTAACCCAATAATATGTAAGGACTTTAAATGATAGAGCGTGTTTAGTTCACAAAGGACAGTAAAAGTTCTAAACTGATGAAAACGTGATCCACACAAGGAATCGTAAATCCCGACCCACACAAGGAGTCAAAGCACCTCAAACCCGAGATGTAAAAGTAGTCCCAAACTGGACTAGAAAAAGTTTAATAAGTTGTCTCAAACCCGAGACGCATGCTTTTGAGAAAAGAGTAGTGAAACTCACCTTAGGTTGCGTACTAAAGTAAACCGTACAGAAAGTAAGTGTGGAAGACTATTCGCCTACCCAAAAACCTATCAAATACAAGGTTGCAAGTGTTTGAGTGTATTGACACAAGGACTCAAGTGACATCTCACGTAATCGTACTTGACGTAATGAAACCATGCAAAACCCGTCAATCGTTGGTGATTAGTAAATGATGCAACAATTTAATACTTTTAACGCAACTAGTTCACATCGCACGTTACATACCATTAGCCTATCATGGCATCTACACTTTGTAAATAACATATACACATGTTTTCATATAGGATTCCATAACCCATAACTCATTAACACACTCAAACTATCTTATAAACAATTATTTGCAAATCTGCGTTTTCTGGACAGATTTTGGAGTATAAAAACCAATTTTTATAAAATATCAAATCAACTCACCAAGTTCCCAAAATTTTACAGAGATGCCTCATATGTTCATACGTGACTCTACTATTTTTGTTTCTCGTCAAAAGTACCTCAATATTTTTATAAAAATTATTTTGTTCCAGCCACTTCAGAAAATGGTGCTGTTGACAGCAGCTTACATAAAAATTCATTAAAAATTCTAGACTCGTCGAAACGAGGTGAATCCAATTGGAAAAGCTCGTATACTCCAAAACTCAACTCCTGTCCAAATTTCATAATTAACGGATTTGTAAAACTCGAGTTACAGCCCTTTAAAGTTGGTCCATTTTTCAGATCCGAAAATCAGATTACACCTTTAATCTTATAAAATCTTGTTTATATATCAAAACAGGTCCAAAACGCATGATTTTGGACTTTTTGGAAAGCTAACATCATAGGTTACGTTTAAGAGTCAGAAAATAATCAAATTGACCATGTTAACAATCGCAATACAGCCACACAAATCATCACAAGCAATCTGCCAGAAATCAGAATCTTCATTAACATGACTTTTGTAAACCCTAACCAACCTCCATTCCCCTTAATCATGCAATAACCTTATACTAGCACAATAACAATCATACTAACATGTTCAATCTCAGATTTTTACATATCATACATCCTAGACATGATTCCTATTAACCATATTCATCAACAATTCAACAAACAATCAAGATATTAACATAACTCATCATATGCGATTTTTATACATATTGTTCTTAGGGTTTTTACAACTTTTCAAACATCAATAATAATCATAAAACTCTTAAATGACATACCTTTCAATGCTAGGCTCCTTAAAACTCCAAGATACCACCCGAATCAACTTGAATTAGTGAGATTTTGATGAAAATTGCAATTGAGAAGTGTGTGTGTGTGTGTAGAACCCCCACGGCGCAAAGAGTGGGAGTAGGGTTTCTTTTATTTTTTTTTTATAAAGAATAAGTTAGGGTTAGGCTCATGGGCCAAGTCTCTCGGGCTTTGGTGGGTTTTTGTCTGATAATTGAGCCCATTAGCCCTAACTAACTCCCGAGATTAATCCCGACAATAATAGTCATACTAGCATATATAAAACTACTGTTTTATCAATACGTATTATGTTTATCATAAGTGCACGTATCTCATAACGTTTACGTACAAGTTAATTAATACGCAATAATTCACATAAGCATGTAACTTACATACACGTGTTAATCCACATACATCAACACTCAATTGTTTACATAATCATGCATGTCCAACAAATCACCAACGTTCGGGTTATAGGATTCGTATGTGTGTCAAGACAACCATTTTCCTAGTTATACGTGCGTTAATAACATCTAACATATGTTATTATCCCATAACATATTGAAAGACCTTCTTAGCTAACCCTAGTTAAGTGTTTAGTCATGAATGCACATGAAAGTTAACTAGAGTTTAGTAAAAGTAATATCCTGAAAATGCGGGGTGTCACAGGTTTTGTTCGTACAGGAAAAAAACACAAAGTGTTCAAGTTATTCATTAATCATGTATAGGCAAGTCATTAATTATGTTCAAACCAGTAAATATGAATTATATTTACAAAGTAGCATTGGAGTTGTACATTGTTTTAGGTTAGGTTTTAATATTAGAGTTATGCATAGTTTAAGGTTAGACGTTAATATTAGAGATACATTATTAATTGTTTTAGTTAGGTGGTACCCGAAGCTTTCCTGCATGTAACTATGTATAGGCAAGTCATTAATTATGTTCAAATCAGTAAATATGAATTATATTTACAACAGGTGTTAGCATTGGAGTTGTACATCGTTTTAGGTTAGGTTTTAATATTAGAGTTATACATTGTTTAAGGTTAGACGTTAGCATTGGAGTTACATTGTTAATTGTTTTAGGTTAGGTGCTACCCGAAGCTTGCTGTATGTAACTATAAAGCGCATCAGTCTATTTCGTATGTAAAATTGATATGTCATATTAGATTTTTCAACCCGGGACGCTCCCGGGATATAAATCTAGTTTTATTATATTGGTCGTTAAAATACACTCACAATAATTTGATAGGAGTGAATAATAGCTTTTTATATATAAAAAGCTAGAAGATGGATTTTTCAAAATATAAAGATGAGGTATAAAATGGTGGATGGGATGTAGGGTATTTTTAGTAAGTTTTTTTAAATTTTAGAGATAGGGAGAGATTTGATGGAGGGGATGTGAATGCTCGCTCATACAGGTTCTGTTTCAAACCTAACAATCATATCATTTATTTATTTATTAATTTACTTTTTATATTATGTTAACATTAACTTTTAGTTTTCGTATGTTATAATCTATATCTTTTGTTTAACGGCTAAAGAACATTTGTTCCACTAAAACTAGCAAGAATTTAGAAAAATCTAATAAACATTAAGATAAAATGAAGAAAAAACACCACAAAACACCAACCAAACAAGGTTTTTTTTTTTTTTTTTTTTAATAAAAGCTCTTCTTGGTCTCTTTTGTCTATGACGTGCAAACCATGTACAGACGTTGGGCCTGCATCTTATTTGTTTTATTGAAAGACCCCCCCCCCCCCCCTTAAAATGGATGTGCACCCTCTTCTTGGGGCAGACATGATTCAACCCCTTCTAGAGGTCTCCTACCTTTTTTCCTTTCTATTTTCTCAGACCCTATCATTCTCCTCATTTCTCATTCCTATCAAACCTCATCCTTCTCTTCCAACCTCCCCCCCCCTCCAAAAAAAAAGTCGCTGCCACCCTGTGTCACACCCCAACCGATGGCAGAATACATCGAGGCGCGACTTGTGATAGATTGTTCAAAAACTTATTGACACTAGATTTGCGAATAGAAAATACAACATTCGTAATAATCAAAATTTAAGACGTGAATATCTAAGTCCAACCGTGGTGAGTTTCTTGAATCAACGCATTAAATATCTCCTGCAACATGTATAAAATATCTTGTCAACACATAAAGCATTGGTGAGCATACTAGTTTTTGAATACACACATAATAATAAAATGTTTTACTCGAATCATCATGATATAGATTGCACATACAAATCATACAAAAGACATAATCAATCTCATGGTTGCACTGCATATCCTAACACGTCGTGATAGGCCGTTGAATACTTAACAATGACCCTAAAAGGGCGGTGTGCTACTCGCCTACTCTTATAGCGCTATACATATTAAGGCGGGTTGTATGCTTAAGGCTTTTGTATCTTAGAATTTGATTTCTAGCATGGTAATGGCATATAGGCGTGTTTGATAGATTGAGCATGTGTATATGAAAGCATTTAGTGTATTTGTATATGATACATGTTGAGCCCCAAAAGTGATAAAGAGAAAAAAGGGGGACAAGTATGAACTCACCTTAGGGTGCATTTAGTTACATTCCCGTTAAGAGTCTTGGGAGGAAGAGATTTAGCTCCGGATATTCTAGAGTTGCAAAGGAATGGATTTTAGATTCGGGGAATTGATTCATAAGTTCAAGAAAGTCATGCATTGCCTTTAAGGCGAACCAAAACACAAAGCAACATGAAGGTGATTCGGATGGTCTAGAGTTAGAGTTAGTAACCAAGCACAAAACCACCATGAAGGTGATTCGGATGGTGAGAGTTATGTTAGATGAATCCATCTTAAAGAGTTTCATGTCATGACCACTTTGCTTATGGATCAAGCATGGGTCTTAGACAAGGGATTTTCCTATTCTTGTATGGAATAAGTCTGAATTACAAGAAGGGTCAAGAGTTTGGTAAGGTAGGGATGTATCCACAAACCTTCCAAGTTATTAGATTAATAGTTGTAGGATGAAGGTATTGAAAGTATATATTAGTATTACATAGTATAACTAGGAAATTAAAGTAGAGTATGGTGACTTAGTTTGGATAAGCCTTGGCTTTCCTTTGTCAACCATTAACCATAACACAAGTCCATCCAACATTAAGTTGTTGGTGAACTCGGTTGGTATCACTTCAACTAACATCCTAGTGCATAAAAAATATATAAGATAACCACCTTTGAGGCCTCAAATTGGTGTCCAACTTATGTTTATTTGCCTTGGAAAACAAGATCAAAGTCTTAGAGATTTCCCTAAGGGGTTAGAAGAAGAGGAGAGGTGAAGAAAGTGGAAGAAAAGTGAAGATTAAGGCCTTGGAACTCACTGATTTTGAGCAAAAAATTTGCTTGATAATCTTGAAGATTTAGAGAGATTTAGGAGTGATTTAGGATGGAAAAAGGGTTAGGAAGTGAAGGAGAATGGGTATATACAGTTGGGGTAAGGCGGTTGGGTCATTATGGGAGTTAAGAGGCGGATGGGAGTGAATTAGGTGGGAGTTGCATTAAAAAACGAAACTAAAATGTTGTTGCTGTTCCAGTAGGCCTTCACGTCACGCGACGGGGTGGTCAGTTCCCCTCCGCGTGCCGCGACCAGGGGTTTTATGCCCAAAAGTGTTTTTTGGTTGGCCTTGGCCCAACAGACTTGGTTTTGGACGTGTTTTTAGGTTAAAACTTAAGGTTTAAGCCCACTTTGACATGTTTTTGGATTGGGTTTGATTCCTAGCTTGTATGGGTTTGTTTATGCTTCGATTTAGTGTTAGAATTCGATTTTTAAGTGTAAGAAAAAGAAAAAAAATGTAACATGACTGTATTAAATCGAATATGCAAAATTGATTATGAATAAGTGTACTTGATTAAAAGTTTTCCATTGATCATAAGCTCGAGATTACAAGGGGTAAAATGGAAAATTACAAGAGTACAGGGAATAGAATTGAAAATGCAAAACGTACGAATGTTACACCCTGCTCCTCCATACCAGCCATCACCGCACCCTGCTCCTCCTTCCCCTCCGACGTCGGCACCCTGCTTCTCCTTCCCCATTTTCGTCGCGACCCTGTTCCTCCTTTCCTACTGCCACCGCACCCTGATGCTCATTCCACTTTAAAATAGACCACTGAACACCAACAAAAATCACCAAAACCAAACTACCCTAGAGACGTCCTACTTGAATCATGGTGGATAAGGCAAAGGAAACATGATGACTGGCTTAGAAGGAGCGGGAGCCAAGACCCCCACCAACCTTTACTCTTTTGAGCTTTACACCATTTTCTACTTTCGTATTCGATTTCCAGCAACCTTATTACCTTTATCTTTTCTAATAAAATAATATCCATTTTTATAGACGCCCTCAATCCATTAGTAGCACTAGCCTTGGAAAATATCCTCGATTGTTCCAGGAAGACGATCTTTATTCCGACACCCCTTCTCATAGAGAACCTCTTTTTTTTCTATCTTTCCGTCTTTTTTTTCCTCTAATCTCTGCTTAATCTTTCTATTCAAATCAGGGAAATAAACCATTTGATAATAATATTCCACCGAACATAGTGAAGTTTATCGATCCATATTACTCTGCACTTGATTGTTTCAGACCCATTCATTTCAACATCTTGTATTCAGCTTTCCTAGCCTGTATCAGTCTCTTTAAGATACTGCCCAACCTGATGCCTCGCACTTTGTTACCGCGGCATCCAACAGAGATTTATGACATCTAATCCTGATGTTAAACCTGTAAATATAAACATATACCCTCACGACACGAAACGAAACAACATGAATAGAAACCATAACGCGAAGCGACTATGTAATATCGGGACAGTTAGCACCAACTTAACCCGTTCAACAAAAATTACTCATTTGTAAAGGCGTAGTCTTACTTGAATTAAGAGGATAACCAATAGACTATTTACTAAATTCCTCAAAATACACCAATGTGAGTACCAAATACAACATTAGTCCTTTACCAAGGGTTACATACACTAAACAACCTTATTCAGGTATGCACAAGTATTAACTGTACACACATACTATTCTGTCTACTAAAATAGAGGATCCAAAAAAATACTATAACATTAGAATTAACTGAGTTGTGCACATACGAACCATTACCTAATAGGCGCCACCAATCCCTGAAGTTAATTTACTTATACTTTGTCAATATTCAAAAGTATATGTTGGTAACTTTAGCGGACTGGTCGCATATGCTAATATACTCACAAACACTTGCTTGTATAACCTGTTGTGCATCTTTAAGTTTCTTCAGCGTTCGTTCCTTTTCTGTCGTTTAAAAACGAAGAAGCTTTTGTTAGTGGGTTTTTCAATTTTCACCACAGGTCTTCCATCCTGGTTTGTAAGCTCCTCTGTTTCCCCCTTCAGCCTCATCTTTGTCTAAGGTTTCATCAATTGACTCAGACATCATCTCGATCTGTCAACAAATAAGTAACAATAAGTTGAAAATCATGTTGTTTGGAGAACTTTGGATTGAAAACATGATTCAAACATTAAAAAGATGAACAGTGGCTGCATTAGCTGGGAGCAGCGCTGCCGGGTTCCGCTGCTGCTCCTCCTCTACTCCGCGGTGGATGACCGGAGAACAGTTACAAAATGATTAATTTTCAATCCATGTTATGTATATGTAGTAACACAAAAAACAAAAACATAAAAGTATACAATTCCAAAATGATTAATTAATTTTCATGTCATAAACACATTGTCAGTCTCTCACCTGATTGCCTGTTGCTTTGTCAGTCTCAACCACCTCATCGAAAACTGATGGCAGTGGTGACGTTTAAATTATGAAGCATCATGTTCTTTCGAATTCATTTTTTACTACAAAGATTAATATTATCAACACACCTTTGAATCAGTCAATCTGAACAATCAGAATCAGAATCATGAACATAATATAACCACTTAATAATAAAAGTATCAAGAACTCACATTCCTAATTCATTATACCGAAAAAACTAAAAAACAGAAATTAATAAAATTAATTAAAAAAGAATAATGAAGAAACTTACGGTTGCTAGCACCAAACATTCCTCCCTATTCATTCACAATTTCAGAGTCTGTTCGGATTCAAACTATAAATTCAACAATCGAAAAACAAACACCATTAAACCTAGGGCTGATTGAAATGGAACTAAACACGTATAATATAATAATATTATTAAAACGAATAAAGGGGAGGTAATAATAATCGGAATAGAAAAACGATTATGCCAGAATAGATGATATGGATTAAGGATGAAGATCGTGATGGATCTATACGCAATAGATCCAAGCTGGTACACATTGTTAAACCTTCGACAAAGTATGTATATTCTAATAATAATATGTGCACTTAAATTGCAAAGTACTGACCTAAATCATTGATAATTTCGGTTTGAAAGAGAGCAACCATAGCTGTTTTTTATTTTCAGAGAGAAGAAGAGGAAGAGCAGATTTTGATTTTGAGAGAGAGAGAGAAACATAGATGGTGTTTATATATCAGGGGTTTTGATTTTGAAATTTGAATTTGGAGCTCAAACTTGATCTAACAGATGTAAGTTACATCTGTTGAGGCATTGTTTTGAGCTCAACAGTTGTTGTTGATTGACTCACATAGCAGATTTTGTTGACTTATGGCTCCTTTAGTGAGTGGCTTACAAATTTTCTTGAATATTTTAATCAGATTTTATATGCAAGTGACATATTTTTGTGAATATTTTAAGCTGGATAATGACATCACATTTATCATCAGCAAGGCATTGTTAGCCTATCTAACGTGTTGACACATCGGCTTTTTTAAGCATTTCTTATGTCACTCACGACTCTTCTATTATAGTAAGTATAGATTAAGTAAATTATTAAAATATAGTTAAATAATTAATACAAGTAAGTTAGTAATAAAAGTAAACAAGATTTTAAAAAATATATAAAAATATGGAATTTACGTCACACTCAATGGATTTTTTTTTAAATTATTTTTTCAGTTGGATTTTTTTTTAAAAATCAAATCATACCTCAAGGTCTACTATGTAGTTTACTTTAAAGTTAAAGGGGTGATTATAAAATTTTAATAATAAAACAAAAGTCCTATTTTTATCATCTTTTCCACAACAACAATTCTTAGAAACTTTCTAAGTCTAAACAACCAAGCTCTGATAACAAAAACAATCGTTGGAAAAAAAATCAGAAATGAAATGAAATGGCTCAAGAACCAAGACAACTAAAGCACTTAACTATGGATGCCTCATCATCTGACATCAACGGGCGGCTAGCTCAATGCTGTAGTTATATTTGGGTGGCTCCAACGTGGCTTGGACGATCTAATTTTGGATGCGTTGGAGTTAGTCTTAGTACTTTTCCTATTATAGTTTTTTTTCCTGAACAACGTGTTTTATTTTATTTAATTTATAGTTACAAGTTTTATATATTTTTCACTTTATTTATTATCTTTTACAATTCTTTTAAACAATATAAAAAAACTGACAACATTCTCCCCTTTCAGCCTTCCTTCTAAGGCTGTCCAAGAAGCTTGTGGCTCGGGGCTTGCTCAAAACTTGCTCGAATTTAGATCAGTAAAAGTTTCATCGATATGCTCGGTTTGTAACTAGCCAAATTGGCTCGGTTTTTCTCGTTCGATCGGTTTAGATCGGATTAATTTACTCATAATATATTTTATTTTATATATACAACATATCATAATTCTTTTCTATTATTTACAAGTATTTAAGAGTGCATATAGATATCTAGGGCTTATTTGTGTATTGTTTAACATACTAATGAACATATATTGTATCTTGTTAAATTTTGAAACTTAATTTGAGCTTGGTTGAAGTTGTTTTTGACCTCTAACTTATTAAGTTGACCCTACTTTGGATGTTTTCTTTTAAACTATTGAATAATAAATTTCTTTTTAAATCCAAGCCGAGACAAGCCATCTTGGAATAAAACAAAACTCGAGCTTGGATTTTCAGCTGAGTCGTAAATCCAATCCAATTTGAGCCGAGCTGACTCGGTTTATAATCGAGCCCAGTCCAAGCTAGCCCTAGCTCGCTTGTGAACAACCCTACTTCCTCGGCTCCCCGACCACCCTTTCGCCGTACTCAAGCCAGCTCTGCGGTCCCATCTCCGGCCATGCTCCACCACACACCACAACACTGAGCACATGACTTGTCCACGGTCTGGGCTATCCACCAATTGATTAAAGTAAGGGAAAAAATATAAATGTTGCCCTAAAATTTTGGTCTAAATCCGCCACTGAACATCAATAACCGTAAAAGATATCATAAATAATTGGGAAAGATGAGAATAAATATGTTAATGATACGTTATATTATTTGAAATTTTAAGATGAAATAAATTATTAGTTTAAAAATAAACTCATACTTTTATTTACTTAAAAGTTTCACCAATTCAAAGTTTGGTTAGTTAAAATGTTAAAAATAAACAAAGAACAATTATTATAACTATTTTTGTTAGGGATTTCTAAAACTTTTCAAATATTTAATATGGTTAGATAGCAAAAATGGTAAAAATATTGAATGTTAAATAATAAAAAACTGAATTTTATTAAAAATCAAAGTTAACACCCGGAAATAAACTTTTTTAAATTAACTTAAACAAAATTTATAGTTGTCACATCAATGTTCATTTTCTTCATTTTTTAAATAAATATCCTGACTGTATATGTTAACATATTACATTATATTTTATTATGTAGTACAATGCACGAGTTTATTCAGCAGTGTAATGCATATGTCTTTTTAGAATGTAAATTTCTAGTTACCGATTATAGAACATTACATTTATCAACCCTATAATAAAAAATAGATGGTATTAAAAAATCAAAGTTAATACCCATTTAAAAGAAATAAGGTTTTAAAAACAAAATTTATAATTGTCACGTCAATGTTCATTTAATTAAATACAGATTTTGACGATAATATATGTTAAAAAATACTATTCTACTACTATAATACACACATTTATTTAACTGTTCAATGCATATGTGTTTTTAAAACATAACTTTTTAATTAGTAATTAAATAACATTACATTTTATCAACCCGGGTAACACGAGATTGTAACCTAGTAAATTATATGTAGGGGTATATGTATGCGGTACATGATTGTATAACTTAGTACATAATTGTATATACATGTTTATGTATCTATATTATCTTATTAAGGAGGAGTGATGTACAACATGGTAATTTGCATTTTCGTACAACTTAACAAGTAACATGTACAACATATTTAAACAAGAAATTTAAGGGTATTATAGGCATAGTTGTGACAATTAAGACACTTAGGAGGGTAGAATAGTAAATTTAACATAATCCAATATCTCACATCCTAAAATCTTATCCCAATTATACCCTCATGTCCAAGTTTTAGAACACAAAATACAACCTATAATGCATCTTAAATGTGAGATATTTCAACCCTCATAATCATCAACCCCTCATCATCATCATCATCATCATCATCATCAATTCAGCAGTAACTCATACTCTCTCTCTCTATCGTATAAGAATTTGAAGTTCATTTTCTATTGGTGAGTTCTTGATGATCTGGGTTTTGTTTGTTTCTTTATTGTTATTAATTAACCGTATTATGGTTTGTGGGTTCATTACTTTTCATGAATCTAGATAGTGGTTGGTTATGGTTGTTGATGGTATCTTTTGATGAATATATAATGAGATTTTTAATATTTGGAATTTGTTTCTTTATAAAGATTGTGCAACGAATGGATATAAGAAGAATTGTCGAGATGTAATGTGTCTTAAATGAACACAAGGTAAGTTAAATGGGTGATACGGATTCTTTTTATTTAATCTTATTTTGATTCAATGACTGTAATTTTCCGGTACAGTTTCAATTTAAAACTAAAATGAGTCTTAAAACCTAATCAAGCTTACCTAATATTCATCATAAATAATTACTAAACTAAGTAAGAGAATGTAAGATGAATATTTATTAAATATGGCCTATGTTATTATTTAACTGATTAAATAATCATAGACCTAAATACCCCTATGAATTAATAAATAGTTGTTCGACGAACATAATTATACTAAGTATCATAAATAGGGTGTCTCCTTAGACTATTTGTTGTGGCTCGCGAGCCACAAACCAATCCACGTGGATTGCGTGAACCACAACACACCTGGGTGAACGCTGCCGCGAGCGAGCTCAAGTGACCTGGCTCACGTGTGATGGCAAGGAGAATTCGAAAGTTGGGCTATTTTCGATCGTTGGTTTGTTGCAGATTTAGGAAGTGAAGAAGAAGATGAACGTTGGCTGCAGGGTTTTTTTCTATTTTTTTCCGGTGAGGACTGAAGAAGATGAGCAAAAAAGATGTCAAGAAGAATTGCAAAGATTTGTGTTATTTGTTTGGTGGTGAAGAAGAAGTCAAGAAAATAAGAAAATAACAAATTTACTTTAATATAATAAAATTATTTTTTTATTTTATATTCTTTTTACTTTTTCTGTTACTCTATTATATTATTTTTTATTTTATATTCTTTTTTACTTGTTTTTTATGACGCATTATTTTTTATAAATTTTTTATTTTATGTAATATAATGTTTTTTATATATTTTTTTAATGTTAAAAAATGGATAAAGTCCTCGCTCACCTTGAGCCACAACAGGATCAAGTGAGTATGATTGATACTTTAGCCAATGTCATGTTAGCGCAAAGTTGTCTTGTTTTGATAGGATAAAGTCTTGACTAGAGGTGAGCGACAACGCATAGTCTTAGATGTATATATAGAGATTATTAGAGAGAGATGAAACACCAAAAGCTAATATTCGCATATTTGGTCATATCTCTCTCTCTCACACACACACAAACACTCAAATTTGTGGGTTATCAATCCACATTAGCCATTCTAATCGTACATGACATTTTCATTCTCTGCATTTACCGAAGTATCAGGTACACATGATTTACATTCTTCTTGTTCTCCATCAAATTTAAAAATATTGATCAATACTATTTCTTAAAACGAAAAAAAGTTAACTTGTGTTTACAATATAGAAGCGTTGATATAATTCCTAAAATCAAGGCAGACAAAACATATAATGAGGACCGGATATCTTTAAACAGGAGTAAAGTTCTCAGGTTCTCATCTTTTGTTTCTTTTCGAAGTATTTACGTAAATAAGACAATTTTTATGTTAGGATATTAATAAAAAAATATATATAGGTTTTCTTTCTGATAATTTATAATCAGCAATAAACAGGACTTTTATTGTTTTACCAAGTGTAGTGTTGTTTTAACGTATGATGTTGGTGTTAGGTACGTACAACTGACACATGTCCTCGTATAGTTACTTGGACCACAAGGTGTGACCCCATATACGCACGCCCCTTCATTCTTTTTTCTATTCTGGACCCACCAGTTTGGACTTTTGCTATCCTTTCTCCATTTAACTATTTTCCCCTCTCATTTCACTATTATAAAAAAATGTTTAGTTAAAGAATTATTTACAAAAAGAAAATATAGATTAAAAACTAAATCTTAAAAATAATACATTTTCCATGTAGTCAACACCTCGATCTCTTCACGAGTTTACATTTGGTGCTCTATTGTATCTTTTAAGTCTATCTTCACCCTGGCCCACGCCATAGCCAATAGGAAGCTGCCACATACTCAGAATGTGATGTCATACACCCTAAATATGATGTCACGGGGTGTATGAATCTTAAAACCCTTATAATGTGATATTGATGTTGCATCTTGCCCTTGGTGTCGTTACTTTTGTTTTTTCATTTGGTTTTTTTTTTATTGAAGCGGTCCCCTCAGTTTCTTGTGACATACGTAGGTATCTTGTAAATTGCTTCAATCAAATTTATATGTGCTTTTAACAGGAGCATTTCATTTATTGTAGGATTCTAGCGTAAACGTTTTGGTTCGTTGACACGACACCATTGTTTTGTTTTTTGTTTTTTTTTTTGGTGGTAACTTAGAGTAGAATATGTAAAATGTTTTTAGGTTAAATGAGTCGTTCATGTGTCTGGGTTTATACGTTTAACAATATTTTTGGTTTATATCGAGTTTTATCCGTCAACCTTCTTAACATTCCTTACATACATCTTTATGTGCAATAGCATGTTAAACCTTTTAAATACTTTTAACAATTTAGTTTTTATGATTTTTGTTTTTTTCTAGATGTTACTTTTTTTTAAGTTACCTACTATTTCATATAAGAAACGGGGTCAAGAAGTCAATTTTAGCGGATTGATCTAAACCTGACCCAAAAATCTTTCATGTCATTTTTCGGTTAACCTTTTCTCTACATTATAGTTTAAAAGTGGGCTCATTGCAATCCGACTCGTGTCTAGTTTAGTGATAAAATGCTAGCTACGACTACGTGCATAAATAGTATACACATAAGTGTCTAAGTAGGCTCTTTTCAGATATTGATTTGTTATATTTTCAAATTTCAATTTTATTATTGTGATGTACAGTTACTTTAAGAATACAAATAATTAATGACCCACGTGAAGCCACCCTCGTGTAGCTTTTAAACACTGAACATCCCGCCGTTTGTAATATTGACATGTGATAGTGATGACCTCAAACATTTAACATTTTAATTTATTTGGTTGAAATGATACACAAAAGATGATGGAAATACAACACCCTGTTTCATAAAATGATAATTTAAAAAATCTGGCATATTTTATCTTTAAAAACACTATTTTCAGAAAAATATAAAAATAAAAATAAATGTAATTCTTGTTTACAAATTGTACATTACAAAGGGGAAGTTCTTAATAATAAAAACGATATTTACGAAAAATAAAAATAGTGTATTTTTTGTAGAGCTTTTGATTAATTACCATATATGTCCCTCACATATTGATATTTTATTAGTTATCAACGTATTTTAATGCCTCTTAACACATGAAGGATGTGGTGTGTAATGAAGGTTAAAATGTCACATCACCGTTAACACTCTTGGTATTAAGATACACCCTAACAACAACAATAAATTTTAAAGAACATGTTTATCATAATTAAATGATACATCTTTTGATAAATTGTGGAACAAATACGACCATAACAATGTTTATGGACCACCAGTTGATATTTGACCATGACAACTAGCATGAAGGTGCATGGTATGAGTCAAGAGATAAGATTAGCTTCCTAAAGTCACAAAAAAGAAAAAGAAAAAAAAACATGTTGAAAACTCATATAAAATGTAAAAGTGCATATGTGTAGCATGGGTAATTCAAAAACGAGTTTGATCCATTAAACGGGGGACCTAATTCGGTTACTCTGTGTTTTTTTTTTGTGTGGGAACCGTTGACAATAAATAAAAAAACTTTGTTAAAATTAATACTAAATTAAAAAGAATTAAATTATAGGTATAAATACAGTTTTGGAATACAGTACTTATAAAATTGAATACCATATTGCTAAAAGACTAGAATAATAAATTTGATCAATATATGGCTGGCCGGAGCACTATTCCGGTGAACCTACAGAGTCGTATTTCGAAGATTTTCGTTTCCAATCTACCAGAGGGATGTAGTGGGGCAGATCTAGCATCACATGTTCGAGTTTTTGGGCAGATTTACGACTTGTATATCGCTAGAAAAAGGGACAAAAGAGGGAATCGGTTTGGCTTCATATCGATGTTGGATATTAAAGAGAAAGAAGAGTTGCTCAGAAATCTTAAAGGTATTCGTATAGGTGACAACAAACTCTGGTTTAATTATGCTCGGTTTGTCTTAGAAGAAGGGGAGATTAACACTGCCAGAGATAGACCAGTTCCAAAGCATGCTCGCAATTCAAAGGTTAATGATGGGATGGGTCATTCGAATGGCAGCCTTCATAAAGGTGACTGCTCTTTTAGAGATTTGTTTGGAGGAAAGACCATTTCGATTGACAACGACGTGCATGCTTTCTCTAAGCTGCATAGCCGTGCGGTAGTGGTTAGGATGATCGATCTTGAAGCATTGAAGAGCATCTACATGATCCTACATGGTATTTGTCCGGGTTATGGTAAGGTGCAATATCTCGGTGGGCTTGACTTACTTATCTCCTTTGAAGACGTTGGTTTGGTTGATAGATTCATGGAGAATGCAGAGGTATTGACTGACAAGTTTCATTCGATTGTTCGGTGGGAAGGCCAGGCTCTCTCCTTCGAGAGGTTAGCATGGTTGAAAATACAAGGGGTTCCTCTGCACTTGTTATTCAATGATATTCTTAATATCATCGGTAGCAAATTTGGAAAAGTTGTTCACAAGGCTAAGAAGTCGGAAACGTATTTTGACCTGTCCTTTGAATACATTGGTGTGTTGGCCGGCGATGGTAAAAGGATTACTGAGGAAGTTGTTCTGAATTGGAAAAATAGAAAGTTCCGGGTTTGGGTTACCGAAGAGCTAGGAGAATGGATCCCTGATTTTTACACAGTGCCTTCGGATGTTTCTGTTAACGATAATACCAGTGGAGAGGAATCGGACGATGGTGAAGATGATTCTGACGTGCCGGAACAGTCGCCGGTCGTAGACGCCGTCGAAGCCGATGAAAATGCATTTAATGCGGATCCGATAATCTTGGAAAGGAATGATACTGACTTCAATGATCTTAATGGTCATTCAAGTCCTATGATTGAGGAGTTTTCAAATTCAGTTTTAAGGAATGACAGTTTTGTCCCTGCAGCTTCTTTTGACTTTGACTGTATCAATGATGTCACCGTTAATTTAGAGGCTCCTCAGTCAAACGTGGTTAAAAGAAAAAAATTTAAAAAATGTGACTTGGGCCGGCCCAATGGTGCCTATACGAGCAGTAACGAAAGTCTAAAGGTGGTTAAAAAGCCCAAAAATGTTAGCGATGATATCTTTGGGCTAATTCTCTCCTGGGTATTACTGATGATGGGTCAGAGTATGAGGAGGATCAATCGGCCTCTGAAGAAGATGGTTCCATCGATCTGAACAGAGCCGATGATACAGAACCAGAGGATGTACCCGAGATTAATGATACCAATGAACAGTGTTTGGCTGGAGAGATAGCAACGACAAAAGACATGGGGCAGAAACTGGGAGTTCATCTCTCGGTGCATGATCAGATGATTCGAGATTCAATCGTTCAAGAAGGTTTACAATTGGGTACCAAATGAATTGTTTGTCCGTTAATGTTAGGGGTTTGGGTCCTTCGGGTAATGCGTGTTGGATTAGAAGATTAAAATCTGACTTGGGGGTATCTTTTATGGGTTTACAAGAAACGATGTCTTGTAATGTCAATGTTGGGGTTGTGTCGAATTTTTGGGGTGGTATGGGGTTTGATTTTGACGCTGTTGATTCTTCTGGGAACTCGGGTGGCTTATTAAGCGTGTGGGATCCTATGTTTTTCACAAAGGATTCGGTTGTCAAAGATAATAATTTCATGCTTGTCTCGGGGTTGTTAACGGACGGGAAGAATCGTCTAAATGTGATTAATGTTTATGCTCCACAAACAAATGTCGATAAAAGAAATCTTTGGGCTAAAATTTCTCAAGTGATTCAGGCGGGTCATGGGTGGTGGATTGTTTTTGGGGATTTCAATGCTGTTATAGACCAAAGTGAAAGAAAAAATTCGTGTTTTGATCCGGGTTGTGCTCGAGATTTTAATGAGTTCTTGGATGAGGCTGGTCTTAGAGAATATGATTTGAAAGGTAAGAAGTTTACTTATCTAGTCAATCGTCGTGGGGTTTGCAAGATGAGTAGAATTGATAGATTGTTCGTTTGTGATAATATTTTTAACAAATGGCCCAATGCTTGTGTTAGAGCTTTAAATAGAGAATTTTCGGATCATGCGCCTTTATTTCTAACCCTATGTGATACTAATTTTGGTCCGAAACCTTTCCGTTGGTTTGATTCTTGGTTTGATAGGAAAGGGTGTGAAGAAATTGTTTGTTCGACTCTTCTAGGCTGGACTAATCAGGGTCCGGCAGATTTGATCCTTATAAGAAAGTTGAAAGCTCTTCGTATTAAACTTAGTAGATGGATAATCGAATGCCGTAGTAAGGAGATTGAATTTGAAAAATCGTGCAAAAAAGACAAGGAAGATATGGAATGGTTAATGGAAAGAAAAGATTTAGAGGAGTCGGAATTGTGGGTTTGGTCGGAATGTTGCAAGAATCTACAAGAAATTGAGCTTTATAGATCTCGTGATATGAGACAAAAATCACGGGTGAAATGGGCGTCGCTTGGAGATGAAAATACTAGCTTCTTCCATAGTATAGTTAATGGGAGAAAAGCTAGGAACTCGATCCCGGGTCTTGAGATTAGAGGTGAATGGGTTTCTAAATCAAAGTTAATTAAAAAAGAAGTTCTTCGCTTCTTTAGATGCCATTTCAAAGAAGAGGTGAAAATGCGGCCGATTATTGAGTGTGAAGGAATTAATAGGATTGATGATAACGATAGTATGCTTTTGACTTCTCTGTTTTCCAAACAAGAGGTTAAAGAAGCAGTTTTTGAGTGTGGCTCTAACAAGGCGCCTGGCCCGGACGGTTTCAATTTTAATTTTATTAAGAAGTTTTGGAATGTATTGGAGGAGGATTTTTATCGTATAATGATGGAGTTTTATGAGTCTGGCGTTATTAATTCAGGGTGCGGGTCGGCTTTTATTACTTTGATTCCCAAGGTCAAATCTCCTGTGGGTCTCAAGGATTACAGGCCGATTACTTTGATTGGGGTTATTAGCAAAGTTATCTCTAAGATTCTAGCCAACCGCCTAAAAAAGATCTTGGGTAAGGTGATTTCAGATTCCCAATCGGCTTTTCTGTCTGATCGTTTTATTCTTGATGGTCCTCTCGTTGTGAATGAAGTTTTGGATTGGTTGAAAAAAAGAAAGAAAAAGGCGTTTCTTCTAAAGATTGATTTTGAGAAAGCCTATGACAATGTCAACTGGGCTTTCTTATTATCAATCTTATCTCAAATGGGTTTTTCTTCTTGTTGGTGTATGTGGATTAAAGGTATTCTTGAGTCGGCTCGTGCTTCTATTCTTGTTAAAGGGTCTCCTACTTTTCAGTTTAATAGTGAGAAGGGTCTTCGTCAAGGCGATTCTATATCTCCTTTCTTGTTTTTGATTGTTATGGAGTGCCTTTCATGGATGTTGAATAGAGCGAAAGCCATTGGAGTTTTTAAAGGTATTGATTTTTCCTATGATAACTTTGATATTACTCACCTTTTTCTTTGCGAATGATGCACTTATTTTGGGCAAGTGGTCCCAAGATAACCTACAAAGTTTGGCTAGAATTCTTAGAGTTGTTTACCTATGCTCGGGCTTGCGCATCAACATTCATAAGTCTAATTTATTTGGGGTGGGTACGGAAAATGGGGAGGTGGAGAACTGTTGATAGTTTTGGGTTGTAAACGTGGATCTTTCCCCTTCGTTTTTTTGGGTGTTAAAGTGGGAGCCAACATGTCAAGAATTGGTAATTGGAATATGGTGATTGATGTGATGAAGAACCGGCTTGCCTCGTGGAAAGCCAAAACGCTTTCATAGGTGGTCGTTTGATTCTTGTGAAGGCGGTCCTAGAAAATTTGCCTATTTATTACCTTTCGTTATACAAGGCCCCTAAAGCGGTTATTCAAAGTATGGAAGCTATTATGAGACGGTTCCTTTGGGCGGGTTGCAATGAGGAGAAAAAATTTAATTGGGTAGCTTGGGATATCGTTACTAATCCTAAGAAATCGGGTGGTCTTGGTCTTGCTAAATTGGAGGATGTCAATGATGCGCTCCTTCTAAAATGGGCTTGGAGGTTTAAACAAGGTGGTAATTGTCTTTGGAAAAGAGTGGTGATCAATTGTCATGGAACGAGTAGGACTTGGGACTTTTTACCGTGTTCTTCATTGTCTAATGGGTGTTGGAAGCATATTGTCATGGTTGGGAAAAAGAAGATCTGGAACAATACCACTCTTGATAGTTACTTTGTGGGGATTATGGGTGATGGGTGTACAATTAATTTTTGGACAGATCCATGGCTTATTAATGGTTCGCTTCGCTTAGTTTATCCCAACCTTTTTAGACTCGAGAAGCACAAATGGGTCTCTGTTTCTGCTAGGATTCAAATCACAAACGGGTCAAAAACGCTGCAGTGGGAATGGAGGAAAGAACCTTCGACGCCAGAAGAGATCGCTGAATTGTTTAGTTTGTTGTCCGCTATTTTTGGTTATGAATGGAAGGGTGGTACAGACTCATGGAAATGGACTGCAGATCCAAATGGTAGCTTTTCTGTTAAAGCTGCTAAAGCGCTGATGCGCCAAAATAATCAGCAAACTTCGAGCAGTCTTATGATGTGGAAAGGATGGGTGCCTCTCAAATGTAAAATTATGGTTTGGCGAACTTTGATTAACCGTATGCCTACTAAAGTTGACCTCAGCAAGCGCGGCATTATCCTTCCGAATGAGTATTGAGTTTGCTGCGAATCAGTTCCAGAAACTACCACCCATCTGTTCAGTGGCTGCATCTTCGCTGCAGAAATTTGGAGTCGAATAGAGCACTGGTGCAGCCTTACTCCTATATTCGCTTTTGATGTGAAAGATTTTATGGAGATTCCTTCTATTCAAACGAAGTCCAAGAGGTCAAGAAATATTCTTCGAGGCATCGTTTTTACGACGTTATGGTCTATCTGGAACGAGCGCAACATGAGGATCTTCAAAGGTGTTCGGCATCGCCCGGTTGAAGTTTTGGAAAGCATAAAAATGACTTTGTATTTTTGGCATCGAAATAGAGCTAAAAGTAGAGATTTAGATTGGAATGCTTGGTGTAAAAACCCTCTAGTTGTGATGTAACTTCGTTTGTTTTTTGCCCGGGGGTCCTTGTTTTGAGGACCGGCCGTGGTGTTTTTTTGAATGAAATGAATCTTTCAAAAAAAAAAACGGTATAAATACAACTTAAATAATCAAAAACAAAATTGCAATACCAGACAAAATAGAAAAATTGACAGAGGATCGTATTGAATACATGTTCATTAAAACAAATTCAGTCTTTCAAAAAACCGAGTTTGTTTCTTAAGGTAGAACAACCTATACAGTTAAGACTATCAGAGACGACCCAAAACTTGAGGGTAGGGGTGTGCATTGATCGGTTTGGTCAGATTTTTATCATAACTGAAACCATGACCGTTAGTTTCTCTTATGGTCTGGTTATGGTTCTTTCGGTTACTAAACAACTTCAACTAAATGTATCATGTTCGACTTAGGTTGGGCTTTTTTTTATAAAACAAACAAATTTAGATTTTTTTTGTTAAAATACCATTGTGAGATCCTTTTAAATATATTCTAAAAAAAACTTAAGCCTTTGATTACAAGTTCAAGGTGGCAAAGCACGCTAAAACGTGCGAGGATAACCAACATGCTTTTGTCCCTCTGGCTTTTGACACTTTTGGGTCATTGGCCCGGAAGCGATCAGGTTTCTGACGACAGTGCAGCGGGTGGTCCACAACAACTTCTCGACTCCCCAGGGGCAAGGATTTGTATTCTCTAAATTTGATTGAAAATGAATAGTAATTTAATTTATAATATTTTTTTTTTATTTTAGGTTTTGATTTAATTATATGTACTTTAAATCACATATGTCTTTTTAACGTATTTAGTTTTTCACTTAGTTTGATTTTTCTATAAAAACTTGCTTTCATTAACTAATAATTTTTTTAAACATGCCCATTAATTTAACTTTTTTTATCGACGTGCCGCTACAAATTTTGTTGAAAATGGGGTCGTCAAAGTACTATTTTTTTTATTGTAAACTATAACAATTGCAGATACCATAATTTAGAACCGACACCGACATTGGGCATTTGAAATTTTGTTTAAAGAAAATAGACCCGGCCTTTTTTAAGGTGTTTGAAAGTTCTTCCTCACAAACACTAATTCCCAAAACCACCCAAAGACAAACCTCACAATGGGTGGTCCTTAGCCTCTCGGCCTTTCCGACCATGACTGCAAATCGGTGTCGTTGACCTCCCATTACGAATAGTCATAAAAGCATATAGTGGTTGGAAGAGGACGTCTCAACAATCCAGATACAAGCCGCTTTAGTTATTTGGTTTAGCATAAACAACAATCATGAAAGTAGTCATATTATTGGCTTTGTTATAACAACATATATGTCTGGATATTTTCATACATATGATCATGCTATACATATATAATCATGATATACATGATACACATGCATGTCACGTATCTTCGAAAAGTGATCTTTCTTTTGCCCACAAAACATCACACACGAATCCAATTTGCGTAAATGCCTTTTAGATTTGTGTACGTACTTCTAAAAGGACACCCATTTTATCTTCGGTATTAAAAAATACAGATATAAGCTTTTGGTAAATCCTATTTTTTTTTTGTCTGCTTATATGAAATTCACAGGAAGTGTCAAAGAGAAAGAAGTACGGAGTACTACATATAGATTGTAAGGCTATTCATGTGTCTGCGTGCTTTTGCCTTCTTGTCATCTTGTGCATGCTTATATAAAATTCATAGGAAGTCTAGAGAGAAATAAGTACTCATGCTTTTTCACTATGAATCTTACAAAAAAGTTTATTCTGTTCTGTTCATATTAAATGACATGAACTTCTTTTCCTATGAGTAAAATTTGTTGTATATCACATGTATTTTCCTGATTTACCTAGAAAAGGTTATTCTTAGGGGTCGGGGTGCCACCCGATTTTGGCACGGGTATTAAACTACCTCCACGGCAACATTGCCATCAATGACATGGGTAGTGAGAGGGGGGGGGGGGGGTCGGAGAGCGAGAGAGAGGGAGAGAGGGATGGAGAGAGAGATAGAGGGAGGGAGGGAGGGAGAGAGATAGGGATAGAGAGAGAGCGGGAGAGAGGGGGGGGGGGGAGGGGGAGAGATAGAAAAAGAGGGAGAGAGAGAACCAGGGTATCTGGATGCTTCACGGATGGTGTCGCTAGTGAAAGCAGTTCTCGAGTGGTGATGTGCCGGTAGTCCCATGTGGCGGTTTGCAATTGATACGATGGAGAGGGTACCTGGATACTTTACAAGTGGCACCCCCTCCACTTTTATAAATCAATAAAAAAAAATAGCTTTAAGAATAAATACTAGAAATTCTTAAATAAGAATCGTTATAATATATAGAAAATATGAGCATCTTGAATAACTATGTTGACACGTAAATTTATTAATGAAAACTATTATATTCAAAACTGATTTAGAATTATATAAGCACATACCAAAATCTCACCATAATATTTTGAATATAAATAATAAATGGTGTATAGTTCATTGCCTCATTTCTTAAAAGTATGGTTTCAACATTTGGAGCCCATATGTGATGGCCTGTTTGTCTATGGTTTATATTTGAAGCCCATTCGTTTTATTGCTCTAATAATTTTGGACAGAATTCTTCTTTTTCTTTTTTATCTTATTTTATTAATTCAGACAGTTTTTATATTTGTGGTAATACATTATCAATCAGAAACTTTGAAATTTTGAGTCGTGAAAAAGCTACGTACGGTTAACAAGTTAAGTGGCACTGTGCTTCTAAGTTCTATTTATTTTTTCTTTTCTGAATGTCCAACAAAGCCTAGCTACACGGGTATACCCATAGACAAAAAGTCTCCAACACCCTCGATCGCAGACAGCGGTGCTAACCCGTTATCTGGTCTTAGTACTTTGAGTAATATATAAGTGGGGATAACAAGTGAAAATGGAAGTTGTGAATAAATTAGAATTAGAAATCAGAATGACATGAATGGGCTCATAGGCCCTTGACCCGTCTAAGTTGGTCCGGGAATTGTGCAACATAGGGATGTGCTCATGGGCCCTTGACTCATCTAATCATATAAATTTGGTAGAATAAATATTAACTACAACGTAAAATTATATAAATTTATTCATCATATGTTGTGAAGAAAAAATGTTTAAAATTCATAGATTGATCGAGTCGAAGTAAGGAACTAACCATGTATTAGCATGTGTGTTGCATCTTTTCTCAGCATTGTACAAGCATGTGCAACACAGGATGGCCTATGGGCCCTTGACTCGTCTAAACATGTGTTTTGCATCTTGTCTCAACGTTGTACAAGCTCTTGAGAGCACCATTAAGAGAGAGAATACTACAAAATGACGCAAAAGAATCCTCAAAATTTAATCAATCTAACATCAATTAGTAATTCATTATATACAAGGCCACTTCCCTTCCTACCACCGCCCTCACCTCTCCCATCCTCCGCCCCTAGCCTCCCTTCTACCTCGACCACCACGCTTCCCTCTCCCTCGACCTCCGTACCCAAAACCACCCACAAACCTCACCCTCTCAGCCAAACCCACCACCGTCCAAACCATAAGCCTCTTTAGCGTTAAATCTTCCTCCACCTTGAACCCACCTCTAACGGTTCTTTTTAAACGTCATTTGCATATACAACGTCCCCATTAACCCCCATTCGCATAAAACGTCCATCCTGCCTCCACCCATTCGCCCCAAACCAACATCCCGCCCCACCCATTCGTTATAACCCTTCCACTTTTCGGTCCACTCACCTATTTTGTAGCACATCTTTTCCTCATTCGCACAAAATTTACTGTCGGAGATAGATTGTTTTGAACAAGTAACTTTAGTTTGTACAACAACGACGACGACAAACAACAACAACAACATGGGTTAAGTGGTATGTGGGGTACGGTTTAGAGGGTGGGCAACTTGGAGTTGCTACCCTCCTCGCCTTGTAAAACATTTTTGTTTTTTGGATTCGTACCTCCCAACTCACCTCGAGTTCGGTGACCAGATTTTTTGTGTTTTTTTCTTCCTTGGAGCTTTACATAGGTGCATGCCTCTTGCGAGGAGAGGTCGGAATGCTAAGTCAGTAGATCCCTCAACAGGCTAAATGACTCTCTCTCAGGCTTTGATTTTGGCATTTTTTCTAATAAGGACACCACCACTAAGCCTCGGAAAACTTTGGCAAATGTACTCTTCGCAAAATCACTTAGAGACTGGGTGAAGTCTTTTGCCTATCCCTACTTCAGAAGGCAATTATTGAATGCTTGCAAGGGTCTCATGCACACGATTTTCTGACTGTTATCCTAATTGATGGTTTGGGTCAAAGCATGTCGGCGGTCGAATACATAGTCGTTCTTAAATACAGGTTGATGGTCCCCATGTACCCCGAAGACGAAGTTTGCCCGATCTGCCGCAAAGCCTGCTTGTACAGGTACGGGGAGCATGCGGTTCACTACATAGAGCTGCCTTGGTTCAAGTACAGACATGACAGGGTTCGGGATGTCCTTTGAGACATTTTAAGAAGAGCTGGGATATCAGCCAAGAAGGAGGCTCCTGTCAACTTTCTGTCGGACCCCATGGAAGGGAGATTCACCTTGTGGCCAGCAGATTTGCTTGTCTTTGGGTGGGCTGGGGGGGGGGGGGGCACGCTTTTGTTGACCTAACAGGAGCATCCCCTCTAGCTAGTTTGAGTGATAATGGGTTTGTAGCAGGGCATGCGAAGGGCAAAGACGAATAAAGTGGAACAGCATGCTAAAGCCTGTGAAGAGAACCAACACATTTTCGTCCCCCTGGATTTTGATACCTTTGGGTCTCTGGCACCGGAAGCTATCCATTTCTTGACCAGGGTACAACGGGTTATCTATATCAATGTTTCCAAGGGGGGAGGATTTGTTTTTAGTAGAATATGGTTCGCCATACAAAAGGCGTGGCGGTGCAACTTATTGCCCGTCTGCCTGCTATTTTTATGTAATTTTCGCTTTTAACGGGCTATGTAAGTTAAATCCAAGTTGTATTTTAAAAAACATAAATACCGAAAATTAAAGTAACCGAATTTGAGGTGAATTACCTCATTCACAACTAATTTTGATTTAACCTCAATAATAGATAGCAAATTATACGTAATTAAATTAACAAAACAATAATAGTAAATATTATAACTGATGAAAGTTCTTTAAAATGAAATAAGTTAACTAATCATTCTTCTCTTCATCACCAATGAAATAATATCTTCTCCAATTTCATTCACGAAGAATAGATTTGTAGCATGTTCTATATTTACATATATAGTTAATCCTGCATCAATTATTTTACGATAAATTTAATTATCTACCTCAATTGATCAGATCTTTTATCACTATAAATAACAAAAGTTAAACATTACCTCCATTTAAGGAGTAAACAAAAAATGAAATTATCCTTTTAAAAACAACATTACCCCCATCTTCTTCTTACCTTCAAATTGTTAGAATAATATATAATAAATCACCAAGGGGCTGTTTGTTTGCGTTTTATTGAGGTCTGATTGGCTTAGACGTCTGACTTGGTCAGACAGGCGTGTTTAGTTGGGAACGTTTGAACGGGCCAAGGATCTGACCCAGCCACTTACTCAGTCAGATTTGGATTCAAGTCTGACTGATTCAGACTTGGAAACACGAAGGCTGAGGTTGTTCGCTGTTGCGCCAAATGGCTACTGCAAGCAACAAAAAACCAACGGATCGCTGCTGCAAGTAGCAAAACCTAGGCCGCGGAGCTTGAATTTTGGAGGGACATTCGTGTCCGCAGGTCGCGCGATGGAATCACACTTAGAAACCCATTTTTGCAACCCCCTGCGTGCGGATAGGTTCTCAAGTAAAATGTGAGACATAAGATTTGATGCTTCCAAGTGGTTTTAATATACAAACCAATCCATTTTTACTCTTTATACCATTGTGGGATAAAATTTTTTAACCATTCAGATGTCCAACCAAACAGTAGTTAATAACTCAGCACTTAACCGTACAGAATCTCTTAACCATTCAGACCTCTTACTAGGTTAGTACTTACCCATTCAAAAGTTTCCAAATAGACCCTATGTGTTTGATGTAGACCTTTATCACTCGTTGCTTGTAGAACTTGATTTTCAAATAGTTTTCGAAAAAGAGAAGTCAATGAAGTTAGAATTAGGGTAAAAAGGATGGCAACGAGTTGGATTTGGGACGGGTTTAGATAATCCCAATCCTAAACCCATTTATATAATCTTATCCTAAACTCGTTGGGTTTTCATCGGGTACTTACCCATTGGATATTAGGTATACCCGCGGGTGTCAGTTAAACCCGTTAATATAAAAATTACACGTTGGGTATACCCGACCCAAAACTCGCTGGGTAGCTATCGGTAAACTATTAATTAATTATATTGAACATTACCATTATAAAAATATATCAAGTAACTACAACAGATATAAATAAAATATCTAAATGTGTATAAAAATACTATGCCCAATAATTGATATATTTAAAAAAAATAATTGAAAGTATGTTGGAATACAATCGGGTAAACGGGTTCACTTTATGTAACATCGTGGGATTTTATTTTACCATTATTGTAATTCCCACATTTAATAAACAAAAAAATTACACCGCTAGTCCTTGTGGTTTCAGTGAAATTTCAATGTCAGGTACTAAGACTTTTTTATAACATCTTCAGGTATTAACCATCGAATTTGTAACAATGTCAGGTTCTAAGACTAACCCTCGTTAAGTTTTCCAGTTAAATTAAGGTAAAGTGAATAATTCACCCTTTAATAACTATAAGGACCATTTTTGTCATAAACTATATTTTAAGTATACTTAAAATATACACTTTCATCTTCTGCTTCATTGTGAATAACAACATCATTTACTCCCTCAGTTTCTAACAATATGGTTGATTCCTTTTCATCCCCATCCAAAACCTTCTATCAGTTTGATGGTGCATTCCTTTTTATCCTTAACCGCAACCTTCAAACTTGCATTAGTTTCTACCAATTTGATGGTGGATTCATTTTCTTCCCTAACTGAAACCTTCAAACTCACATCACTTTCATCAATCCCATCACCAACGATCTTTTCGACTAGACTATGATCCTCAACACCAATTACCACAGACTTCGGATTCTTTGTACTTTTTTTCAGTAAACATATTTCACTTTAGGAGACATTTCTCCATACCCCTTTTGCCCTTTTCCCTCTAAATTGTTTTTCATAGATGTATTATTATCTTCAATCACTCGATCTTCTAACTTCTTCTCATTCACGCGTTTTGTCGAAC
Organism: Ambrosia artemisiifolia; assembly: GCA_032199755.1. Taxonomy (NCBI): domain Eukaryota; kingdom Viridiplantae; phylum Streptophyta; class Magnoliopsida; order Asterales; family Asteraceae; genus Ambrosia; species Ambrosia artemisiifolia. The sequence continues at coordinate 21,756,725 of CM063513.1, forward strand.
ACATTTTCCCCCAGTTTCTTGAACCCTTTATTCCTCTTCTTCTTGCCACCATTTTCCTTTCCAAAACTCTTTTCAAAACCCACATCAGTTTCCTTCCTATAACGATTCTTGAACCTTTTAACAACAACAATAACATCGATTAAAGCCGTATCATCAATAACATCAACCTCCAATGCACAGTTATCATCTTCAACATTTTGTTGCTCTCTACGTAGCACCATTTGCTCCAAACACCTCCGTTTATGATCTTGATTTGTTTCTGATCCAAGAATTCAAGATGAATCCTTGTTCTTTAGTGTGATCGGCTCATCGTATTCAGAGAAAAGGAACCCAATTTATTTCTTTCGTCAACGAAAAATTTCGATGACCTAGTTGTGGTATACGAAACTTTGGTTCGACGATTGAATTTCTTGTAGTGGGTGACTCATGATTGATTACCATGAATACCATTGGAAAGAAGAGTGATGGAGAGGGAGGAAGGATGGATGGATGATTGATGATTTATTAATATTTAAATAAATGACCCCTATACTAAAAGTGTAGTTTATGACAGAAATGGTCCTTATGGTTATTAAAGGGTGCATTATGAATTTTTACCTTAATTTAACTGGGAAATTTAACGAGTGTTATGTTGGGTCTGCTGACCTGGAAAAGAACAGATGATTGAAAGCCAAAATATTCTACTCTTCTGATTTTAAATAAAACAGTACTTTATACAAGAATCCTCCCAAATGACTGATGGCTCTAACTGCTGACACTAAAGTGCTGCTGAACAAAACTGCTGCTGATTGAAGAAACAACTGATGATCAAAGTGCTGACAAGGAAACAAGACAAAGTGCTGACAAAGACTAAAGGTCTGTTGGAGCCAACAGCACTTAGTGTAACCTCGCGTATTTCCAACTTCTTTTAATTTTCTATTGTTAGTATTATACATTTGAATTCCTTATTTTTAGTTTGAATTATCGTGCCATTAAAAATTTAATCATGTAAGTTATCCCTAATCTAATTCTTATTTAAAATATTTCAATTTAGCCTTATCCGCATTCAAACCGATCCAAATTCGTGTAATTTTCGTATGGATAATGCAAATCTACTTATTAGATCTTGATCGATCCCCTAAAACGACCTTATCTGCTGTGAATTAATCGTTTACAACATCATTAAGTCGGCTAATTGTTTAAATTTTTGAGATAAACATAAACCGAGTTAAACCATAGATAAACATCATCAATTCGCGTTCATTATTGATTCTTACCCTATAAATACCCCTCCCTATATCCTCTGAATTCATTCCAACTCAAACCCCAACAAATAATCACTATAATCGTTGCTCTGTTAGTCGGAATCGAACCTGTTTGCTCGTTTTTGTTCTTCGCGTATTACATCACTTCTGGTACGTTTTCGTTCAATTAATTCCTGTAGTATGGTCGGATATGATCAATAAACAAAAGCCATAATCGTATTTCTGTTATAGAGTTCGCTTCTTGGTTAATTGATCCTGTTTGTGGGTTAGGGTTTGGTTTGGATTTGATTTGGGGAAGATGACATGCAGCAGATCTGGTTATAAGCATTCTGATCAGATAACAGAACATCTAGGTGCGTAGAACAGATGGTTTATGTGTCTGTTCAACAACAGAGTCACCCTGGTTCGATCCTTGTGGTCACCGGGTTAAAGCTTTTTATTTTAAAAAAAAAGAATAGACTGATCTGTATAGTCTATTTATAAATGTTTTAACTGGTTTAACAACCAACTGATCATGTAGATCAGATGGTTAGAAGGTTGCTTGTCAACAGAAGGGTCCTGAGTTCGAGCCTTTGCATAACCGGGTTTAACCCATTATTTTTTTAAACTGAATATTAATTGTTATTTAATATAAAATAATAATATAAATTTGATTTAATCATAACTAATTCATAAAAATTCCGTTTTCAACAAATCAAAAGCCAAAATTTTTCTAAAATTATTTCTAATCTAATCGATCAAAGATATAAAATTTTCGAGAAAAAAAAATATACTTTTATATTTATCCTATAATCTTTGATGTAAATAAATTGTTTTTTTATACAAAATAAATAGGCAATAATTTATAGAAAAATATTTTTCTTACTTTCAAAAGTTATATCTTTTAATCTATGTAAAATAATAATATTTGAATATTATTATTAAATTTTAACTAAACCATTAACACTTACGCGTCTTTCCCCAAAACTAGAAAACCCCAATCATCCGATCTAGAAAACCGTAGACTTTAAACTTGTTATTCTTAGACTTTGTTTACGTGAATCTAGGACGATTCTTTGTGAATCACATTGTTAGCTGTGCGCTGCGTATTGGATACTTATTTGCTGAGCAACCTGTGAGTATTACTATTCCCCTTTTTCGTTTTTACACTTTTGGGGTGATTCATGCACACTTATTTAAACTTGCTCATTCACATATACATATCTTTCGAACAATTACAATTCATATACGTGTCTTGTTTATCTTCGTGCTTGTGTTTGAACGTGAACGTAACTTACATGCTTATACTTAAACTCAGACATAACTGCGGTTATGGTGCTCTATAAGACATAACTTCGGTTATGGTGCTCTATCAGACATAACTTCGGTTATGGTGCTCTATCAGACATGACTTCGGTCGTGGTGCTCTATTAGACTTACACGTGTTAAGGTGCTCGATATACTTTTGTGAACTATATTCTTGAATTCTTATTTGTTACTTACATGTTTACATAACGCATTGATAGCACATGACACATGAATTGCATCTCTTTATAAACTTATACTATATATACAAACCTAGGTAATGCTCACCAACATTATTGTTGACAAAATTATTTTCGTGCATGTTTCAGGAAAAGCTTGCTTGATGATCACTTAAGGCTTTGGACTTAGTTTAATAAAATAAGAATCTTGTATTGTTTGATTTTATTTGTAACCTTGTTTGAAACTTTGAAATTGGTATTTATTAATATTTCAACTTTATTAGTGCCATGAGCTTATGAACAATCATCACTACGTGGCACCCCGATGTTTCCGCCATCGGTTGGGGTGTTACAGATTGGTATCAGAGCCATGGTTATAGGGAATTAGGTTATTAGACACATGACCTAGACTATAACCTTAAGAGTCCAACACGAGTGACTTATTTCTTGCTTGTTATTTGTTTGTGTTTCTCCAATTCATCTTGCGTCTTCCTATCTTGCTTCTTTCTCCTTCCCTTACTCCCTTTCCTCTTACTAAGAATCTCCAACCTTATCCACGGTGGAACTACAATGCATCATCTCGAAGAGGAATTTGTTGAAGACTTTACTCTTAGGCTTGGTGAGCTCCATATTATTTTACGAAGCTTCATCCTAACTTCACACCTTGTGTTAATCCCTGAATACAAAATCCATTCCCCTAATGTATTGATATCGCCTTGTCTAAGTTTCATTATACCTGTCTCAAAAACCTACTTCTTTTGTAAGGATCTCTTACGTCACATGTGTTTTGCTATTTCCAGTCTTGTTCCAAACCACATGAATCTCCCTGTTACATAAACATTTATCTATACATTACAACCTCATTACTTCTTGTGTCCTCTTGCTTGAAAACTTATTGATTTAAACTACAAATGTTTTAACTCTATTGTTTTAAAAATCTAGTGATTTGACTAATATTCGTACCCTAATTTTTGTATAGCATATACCCTGATTCCAAAATCAACAATTACTGTTTTCATCAAAACCTTCACCAGTTTTGCAAACAAACATTATTTTAACAAGGATCTCATCCAAGTTTACAAATCTACCCCCTTTTCAAATGACTTTGACGTTTTAAACTGAGTTATTTACACCAAGACGTTAACCAAAATGTTTTCCAAACAAACGATTAGAATTCCCATACCAGATGCTCAATTAAATTTTGAAAACAAAAGCTACATTTAAAATTCAATTTTAAACAAAGAACAAAACCCTCTTCGGATCATACCGTTCGGTATCCACATCCCTATTTTACCACAAACACGACTACTTTATTCCTTTTCTTGACCTATAAACTAAACCATTCATCAACTATTTATACATTCACTATTCTTTACAACCTTGATAATACTAATGGTTTTCATCATTCTCTCAATGATTAGGCACATATTCTTTGCCTTTTCGAACATAGATTTGATTTCCATGATAACTAAATTATTGAAAACTTGATCCTTGATTCTTAATCCTACATTGATTGTTTGTTACATGAAACTTGATTCTTCTTGATACATGAGAACTTGATTACCTATTCTATTTGCACATTTGATTATTTGTGATACTTGAAAACATGGGTAGCTAATATAAACTATTTGCTATAATCATCAATTAGTGAAACCACGCCTAGGCTCATTAACCTCTTATAGGACAACTTAATTACATTCGCATTCAATACTTGATACTTGTTGCATTTACAAACTTGTTTGTATGTGTGTATTATCATACGTGTTGAACTATGAAAAAAATATATATTACTTTTGCTATATTTATCCACTCAATAACTGGTAGAGGATGAATTACCTTCTCAACAGTTTGTGGAGTACCTAATAACCTGCTCAACGATTGGTAGAGGTCATCATGCCTACTCAACAGTCGGTAGAGGTTCTAATAACCTGCTCAACGACTGGCAGAGGCCATTGTACCTGCTCAACAATCGGTAGAGGTTCCTACTCCACGTCTGGTAGAGGTTTTTCTTGCCTGCTCATCAGTTGGACACATTTTTGTATACTATGTGCAAACATCTTACTTAGTGGGCTCCCCATTTGGGTTGTAGCTCATACTTAAACTTTTCATATGCTTGCAAGTCGTTGTAACCAAACATGTTTGTTTTCATTATTACATAGTCTCATTTTTGTGTTAAGTGACATGTTGTAACCCAACGTGTTGGTTTTCACAGCCACATTAGTCTCATCACTGTGATAACGAACCATTGTGACCCAATGTGTTTGTCTTCACAACCACATAGACGCATCATTCTTGTGAAACTTATTTTTGCTTTGGTGTATTGTTGTAGTTTAGAGTCATAGAAGGACATAAAACCCTAATGTAAGGTAAATTGGTGATTGCGGTCCGGAACGTAATCATGAATTTACAGGTACGTTAAGGTAGTGTGAAATTCTATTTAGGTTAACTGAGAGATGCTCGGTACGTTTTTGAAACACCAAAGGCGTGGTGGGTTAGTTGCGGTACACCCTATATATAAACGCTAATGGTGCATCAAAAATTGGACTGAGAATCTAACTCAGGACTAACCCTTGTTTGTGTAGTAAGTCTTTCTATTATTTGGATTCGATCAACACAAATTGTTATCTAAAACACTTTGATTGTGTCATCTTAAAACTTAAATTCTTATACCATATAATCCAAATCTCACCATTTGTTACAACTTAAGCATTTATCTTATCACCTTGATTCTTTGAAATCTACCTGCTCTTCCGTTCAAAACCCCTACGTTTCTTTGAAAAAAAAAACCAACCCTAGTTTCGGTCATAAACTTTCCCAGAGTCTCTTCTGCGTCAATTTCGGGACGAAATTCCTAAAAGTAGGGGAGACTGTAACCTCGCGTATTTCCAACTTCTTTTAATTTTCTATTGTTCGTATTATACATTTGAATTCCTTATTTTTAGTTTGAATTATCGTGCCATTAAAAATTTAATCATGTAAGTTATCCCTAATCTAATTCTTATTTAAAATATTTCAATTTAGCCTTATCCGCATTCAAACCGATCCAAATTCGTGTAATTTTCGTATGGATAATGCAAATCTACTTATTAGATCTTGATCGATTCCCTAAAACGACCTTATCTGCTGTGAATTAATCGTTTACAACATCATTAAGTCGGCTAATTGTTTAAATTTTTGAGATAAACATAAACCGAGTTAAACCATAGATAAACATCATCAATTCGCGTTCATTATTGATTCTTACCCTATAAATACCCCTCCCTATATCCTCTGAATTCATTCCAACTCAAACCCCAACAAATAATCACTATAATCGTTGCTCTGTTAGTCGGAATCGAACCTGTTTGCTCGTTTCTGTTCTTCGCGTATTACATCACTTCTGGTACGTTTTCGTTCAATTAATTCCTGTAGTATGGTCGGATATGATCAATAAACAAAAGCCATAATCGTATTTCTGTTATAGAGTTCGCTTCTTGGTTAATTGATCGTGTTTGTGGGTTAGGGTTTGGTTTGGATTTGATTTGGGGAAGATGACATGCAGCAGATCTGGTTATAAGCATTCTGATCAGATAACAGAACATCTAGGTGCGTAGAACAGATGGTTTATGTGTCTGTTCAACAACAGAGTCACCCTGGTTCGATCCTTGTGGTCACCGGGTTAAAGCTTTTTATTTTAAAAAAAAAGAATAGACTGATCTGTATAGTCTATTTATAAATGTTTTAACTGGTTTAACAACCAACTGATCATGTAGATCAGATGGTTAGAAGGTTGCTTGTCAACAGAAGGGTCCTGAGTTCGAGCCTTTGCATAACCGGGTTTAACCCATTATTTTTTTAAACTGAATATTAATTGTTATTTAATATAAAATAATAATATAAATTTGATTTAATCATAACTAATTCATAAAAATTCCGTTTTCAACAAATCAAAAGCCAAAATTTTTCTAAAATTATTTCTAATCTAATCGATCAAAGATATAAAATTTTCGAGAAAAAAAAATATACTTTTATATTTATCCTATAATCTTTGATGTAAATAAATTGTTTTTTTATACAAAATAAATAGGCAATAATTTATAGAAAAATATTTTTCTTACTTTCAAAAGTTATATCTTTTAATCTATGTAAAATAATAATATTTGAATATTATTATTAAATTTTAACTAAACCATTAACACTTACGCGTCTTTCCCCAAAACTAGAAAACCCCAATCATCCGATCTAGAAAACCGTAGACTTTAAACTTGTTATTCTTAGACTTTGTTTACGTGAATCTAGGACGATTCTTTGTGAATCACATTGTTAGCTGTGCGCTGCGTATTGGATATTTATTTGCTGAGCAACCTGTGAGTATTACTATTCCCCTTTTTCGTTTTTACACTTTTGGGGTGATTCATGCACACTTATTTAAACTTGCTCATTCACATATACATATCTTTCAAACAATTACAATTCATATACGTGTCTTGTTTATCTTCGTGCTTGTGTTTGAACGTGAACGTAACTTACATGCTTATACTTAAACTCAGACATAACTGCGGTTATGGTGCTCTATAAGACATAACTTCGGTTATGGTGCTCTATCAGACATAACTTCGGTTATGGTGCTCTATCAGACATGACTTCGGTCGTGGTGCTCTATTAGACTTACACGTGTTAAGGTGCTCGATATACTTTTGTGAACTATATTCTTGAATTCTTATTTGTTACTTACATGTTTACATAACGCATTGATAGCACATGACACATGAATTGCATCTCTTTATAAACTTATACTATATATACAAACCTAGGTAATGCTCACCAACATTATTGTTGACAAAATTATTTTCGTGCATGTTTCAGGAAAAGCTTGCTTGATGATCACTTAAGGCTTTGGACTTAGTTTAATAAAATAAGAATCTTGTATTGTTTGATTTTATTTGTAACCTTGTTTGAAACTTTGAAATTGGTATTTATTAATATTTCAACTTTATTAGTGCCATGAGCTTATGAACAATCATCACTACGTGGCACCCCGATGTTTCCGCCATCGGTTGGGGTGTTACAGATTGGTATCAGAGCCATGGTTATAGGGAATTAGGTTATTAGACACATGACCTAGACTATAACCTTAAGAGTCCAACACGAGTGACTTATTTCTTGCTTGTTATTTGTTTGTGTTTCTCCAATTCATCTTGCGTCTTCCTATCTTGCTTCTTTCTCCTTCCCTTACTCCCTTTCCTCTTACTAAGAATCTCCAACCTTATCCACGGTGGAACTACAATGCATCATCTCGAAGAGGAATTTGTTGAAGACTTTACTCTTAGGCTTGGTGAGCTCCATATTATTTTACGAAGCTTCATCCTAACTTCACACCTTGTGTTAATCCCTGAATACAAAATCCATTCCCCTAATGTATTGATATCGCCTTGTCTAAGTTTCATTATACCTGTCTCAAAAACCTACTTCTTTTGTAAGGATCTCTTACGTCACATGTGTTTTGCTATTTCCAGTCTTGTTCCAAACCACATGAATCTCCCTGTTACATAAACATTTATCTATACATTACAACCTCATTACTTCTTGTGTCCTCTTGCTTGAAAACTTATTGATTTAAACTACAAATGTTTTAACTCTATTGTTTTAAAAATCTAGTGATTTGACTAATATTCGTACCCTAATTTTTGTATAGCATATACCCTGATTCCAAAATCAACAATTACTGTTTTCATCAAAACCTTCACCAGTTTTGCAAACAAACATTATTTTAACAAGGATCTCATCCAAGTTTACAAATCTACCCCCTTTTCAAATGACTTTGACGTTTTAAACTGAGTTATTTACACCAAGACGTTAACCAAAATGTTTTCCAAACAAACGATTAGAATTCCCATACCAGATGCTCAATTAAATTTTGAAAACAAAAGCTACATTTAAAATTCAATTTTAAACAAAGAACAAAACCCTCTTCGGATCATACCGTTCGGTATCCACATCCCTATTTTACCACAAACACGACTACTTTATTCCTTTTCTTGACCTATAAACTAAACCATTCATCAACTATTTATACATTCACTATTCTTTACAACCTTGATAATACTAATGGTTTTCATCATTCTCTCAATGATTAGGCACATATTCTTTGCCTTTTCGAACATAGATTTGATTTCCATGATAACTAAATTATTGAAAACTTGATCCTTGATTCTTAATCCTACATTGATTGTTTGTTACATGAAACTTGATTCTTCTTGATACATGAGAACTTGATTACCTATTCTATTTGCACATTTGATTATTTGTGATACTTGAAAACATGGGTAGCTAATATAAACTATTTGCTATAATCATCAATTAGTGAAACCACGCCTAGGCTCATTAACCTCTTATAGGACAACTTAATTACATTCGCATTCAATACTTGATACTTGTTGCATTTACAAACTTGTTTGTATGTGTGTATTATCATACGTGTTGAACTATGAAAAAAATATATATTACTTTTGCTATATTTATCCACTCAATAACTGGTAGAGGATGAATTACCTTCTCAACAGTTTGTGGAGTACCTAATAACCTGCTCAACGATTGGTAGAGGTCATCATGCCTACTCAACAGTCGGTAGAGGTTCTAATAACCTGCTCAACGACTGGCAGAGGCCATTGTACCTGCTCAACAATCGGTAGAGGTTCCTACTCCACGTCTGGTAGAGGTTTTTCTTGCCTGCTCATCAGTTGGACACATTTTTGTATACTATGTGCAAACATCTTACTTAGTGGGCTCCCCATTTGGGTTGTAGCTCATACTTAAACTTTTCATATGCTTGCAAGTCGTTGTAACCAAACATGTTTGTTTTCATTATTACATAGTCTCATTTTTGTGTTAAGTGACATGTTGTAACCCAACGTGTTGGTTTTCACAGCCACATTAGTCTCATCACTGTGATAACGAACCATTGTGACCCAATGTGTTTGTCTTCACAACCACATAGACGCATCATTCTTGTGAAACTTATTTTTGCTTTGGTGTATTGTTGTAGTTTAGAGTCATAGAAGGACATAAAACCCTAATGTAAGGTAAATTGGTGATTGCGGTCCGGAACGTAATCATGAATTTACAGGTACGTTAAGGTAGTGTGAAATTCTATTTAGGTTAACTGAGAGATGCTCGGTACGTTTTTGAAACACCAAAGGCGTGGTGGGTTAGTTGCGGCACACCCTATATATAAACGCTAATGGTGCATCAAAAATAGGACTGAGAATCTAACTCAGGACTAACCCTTGTTTGTGTAGTAAGTCTTTCTATTATTTGGATTCGATCAACACAAATTGTTATCTAAAACACTTTGATTGTGTCATCTTAAAACTTAAATTCTTATACCATATAATCCAAATCTCACCATTTGTTACAACTTAAGCATTTATCTTATCACCTTGATTCTTTGAAATCTACCTGCTCTTCCGTTCAAAACCCCTACGTTTCTTTGAAAAAAAAAAACCAACCCTAGTTTCGGTCATAAACTTTCCCAGAGTCTCTTCTGCGTCAATTTCGGGACGAAATTCCTAAAAGTAGGGGAGACTGTAACCTCGCGTATTTCCAACTTCTTTTAATTTTCTATTGTTCGTATTATACATTTGAATTCCTTATTTTTAGTTTGAATTATCGTGCCCTTAAAAATTTAATCATGTAAGTTATCCCTAATCTAATTCTTATTTAAAATATTTCAATTTAGCCTTATCCGCATTCAAACCGATCCAAATTCGTGTAATTTTCGTATGGATAATGCAAATCTACTTATTAGATCTTGATCGATTCCCTAAAACGACCTTATCTGCTGTGAATTAATCGTTTACAACATCATTAAGTCGGCTAATTGTTTAAATTTTTGAGATAAACATAAACCGAGTTAAACCATAGATAAACATCATCAATTCGCGTTCATTATTGATTCTTACCCTATAAATACCCCTCCCTATATCCTCTGAATTCATTCCAACTCAAACCCCAACAAATAATCACTATAATCGTTGCTCTGTTAGTCGGAATCGAACCTGTTTGCTCGTTTCTGTTCTTCGCGTATTACATCACTTCTGGTACGTTTTCGTTCAATTAATTCCTGTAGTATGGTCGGATATGATCAATAAACAAAAGCCATAATCGTATTTCTGTTATAGAGTTCGCTTCTTGGTTAATTGATCGTGTTTGTGGGTTAGGGTTTGGTTTGGATTTGATTTGGGGAAGATGACATGCAGCAGATCTGGTTATAAGCATTCTGATCAGATAACAGAACATCTAGGTGCGTAGAACAGATGGTTTATGTGTCTGTTCAACAACAGAGTCACCCTGGTTCGATCCTTGTGGTCACCGGGTTAAAGCTTTTTATTTTAAAAAAAAAGAATAGACTGATCTGTATAGTCTATTTATAAATGTTTTAACTGGTTTAACAACCAACTGATCATGTAGATCAGATGGTTAGAAGGTTGCTTGTCAACAGAAGGGTCCTGAGTTCGAGCCTTTGCATAACCGGGTTTAACTCATTATTTTTTTAAACTGAATATTAATTGTTATTTAATATAAAATAATAATATAAATTTGATTTAATCATAACTAATTCATAAAAATTCCGTTTTCAACAAATCAAAAGCCAAAATTTTTCTAAAATTATTTCTAATCTAATCGATCAAAGATATAAAATTTTCGAGAAAAAAAAATATACTTTTATATTTATCCTATAATCTTTGATGTAAATAAATTGTTTTTTTATACAAAATAAATAGGCAATAATTTATAGAAAAATATTTTTCTTACTTTCAAAAGTTATATCTTTTAATCTATGTAAAATAATAATATTTGAATATTATTATTAAATTTTAACTAAACCATTAACACTTACGCGTCTTTCCCCAAAACTAGAAAACCCCAATCATCCGATCTAGAAAACCGTAGACTTTAAACTTGTTATTCTTAGACTTTGTTTACGTGAATCTAGGACGATTCTTTGTGAATCACATTGTTAGCTGTGCGCTGCGTATTGGATACTTATTTGCTGAGCAACCTGTGAGTATTACTATTCCCCTTTTTCGTTTTTACACTTTTGGGGTGATTCATGCACACTTATTTAAACTTGCTCATTCACATATACATATCTTTCGAACAATTACAATTCATATACGTGTCTTGTTTATCTTCGTGCTTGTGTTTGAACGTGAACGTAACTTACATGCTTATACTTAAACTCAGACATAACTGCGGTTATGGTGCTCTATAAGACATAACTTCGGTTATGGTGCTCTATCAGACATAACTTCGGTTATGGTGCTCTATCAGACATGACTTCGGTCGTGGTGCTCTATTAGACTTACACGTGTTAAGGTGCTCGATATACTTTTGTGAACTATATTCTTGAATTCTTATTTGTTACTTACATGTTTACATAACGCATTGATAGCACATGACACATGAATTGCATCTCTTTATAAACTTATACTATATATACAAACCTAGGTAATGCTCACCAACATTATTGTTGACAAAATTATTTTCGTGCATGTTTCAGGAAAAGCTTGCTTGATGATCACTTAAGGCTTTGGACTTAGTTTAATAAAATAAGAATCTTGTATTGTTTGATTTTATTTGTAACCTTGTTTGAAACTTTGAAATTGGTATTTATTAATATTTCAACTTTATTAGTGCCATGAGCTTATGAACAATCATCACTACGTGGCACCCCGATGTTTCCGCCATCGGTTGGGGTGTTACAGATTGGTATCAGAGCCATGGTTATAGGGAATTAGGTTATTAGACACATGACCTAGACTATAACCTTAAGAGTCCAACACGAGTGACTTATTTCTTGCTTGTTATTTGTTTGTGTTTCTCCAATTCATCTTGCGTCTTCCTATCTTGCTTCTTTCTCCTTCCCTTACTCCCTTTCCTCTTACTAAGAATCTCCAACCTTATCCACGGTGGAACTACAATGCATCATCTCGAAGAGGAATTTGTTGAAGACTTTACTCTTAGGCTTGGTGAGCTCCATATTATTTTACGAAGCTTCATCCTAACTTCACACCTTGTGTTAATCCCTGAATACAAAATCCATTCCCCTAATGTATTGATATCGCCTTGTCTAAGTTTCATTATACCTGTCTCAAAAACCTACTTCTTTTGTAAGGATCTCTTACGTCACATGTGTTTTGCTATTTCCAGTCTTGTTCCAAACCACATGAATCTCCCTGTTACATAAACATTTATCTATACATTACAACCTCATTACTTCTTGTGTCCTCTTGCTTGAAAACTTATTGATTTAAACTACAAATGTTTTAACTCTATTGTTTTAAAAATCTAGTGATTTGACTAATATTCGTACCCTAATTTTTGTATAGCATATACCCTGATTCCAAAATCAACAATTACTGTTTTCATCAAAACCTTCACCAGTTTTGCAAACAAACATTATTTTAACAAGGATCTCATCCAAGTTTACAAATCTACCCCCTTTTCAAATGACTTTGACGTTTTAAACTGAGTTATTTACACCAAGACGTTAACCAAAATGTTTTCCAAACAAACGATTAGAATTCCCATACCAGATGCTCAATTAAATTTTGAAAACAAAAGCTACATTTAAAATTCAATTTTAAACAAAGAACAAAACCCTCTTCGGATCATACCGTTCGGTATCCACATCCCTATTTTACCACAAACACGACTACTTTATTCCTTTTCTTGACCTATAAACTAAACCATTCATCAACTATTTATACATTCACTATTCTTTACAACCTTGATAATACTAATGGTTTTCATCATTCTCTCAATGATTAGGCACATATTCTTTGCCTTTTCGAACATAGATTTGATTTCCATGATAACTAAATTATTGAAAACTTGATCCTTGATTCTTAATCCTACATTGATTGTTTGTTACATGAAACTTGATTCTTCTTGATACATGAGAACTTGATTACCTATTCTATTTGCACATTTGATTATTTGTGATACTTGAAAACATGGGTAGCTAATATAAACTATTTGCTATAATCATCAATTAGTGAAACCACGCCTAGGCTCATTAACCTCTTATAGGACAACTTAATTACATTCGCATTCAATACTTGATACTTGTTGCATTTACAAACTTGTTTGTATGTGTGTATTATCATACGTGTTGAACTATGAAAAAAATATATATTACTTTTGCTATATTTATCCACTCAATAACTGGTAGAGGATGAATTACCTTCTCAACAGTTTGTGGAGTACCTAATAACCTGCTCAACGATTGGTAGAGGTCATCATGCCTACTCAACAGTCGGTAGAGGTTCTAATAACCTGCTCAACGACTGGCAGAGGCCATTGTACCTGCTCAACAATCGGTAGAGGTTCCTACTCCACGTCTGGTAGAGGTTTTTCTTGCCTGCTCATCAGTTGGACACATTTTTGTATACTATGTGCAAACATCTTACTTAGTGGGCTCCCCATTTGGGTTGTAGCTCATACTTAAACTTTTCATATGCTTGCAAGTCGTTGTAACCAAACATGTTTGTTTTCATTATTACATAGTCTCATTTTTGTGTTAAGTGACATGTTGTAACCCAACGTGTTGGTTTTCACAGCCACATTAGTCTCATCACTGTGATAACGAACCATTGTGACCCAATGTGTTTGTCTTCACAACCACATAGACGCATCATTCTTGTGAAACTTATTTTTGCTTTGGTGTATTGTTGTAGTTTAGAGTCATAGAAGGACATAAAACCCTAATGTAAGGTAAATTGGTGATTGCGGTCCGGAACGTAATCATGAATTTACAGGTACGTTAAGGTAGTGTGAAATTCTATTTAGGTTAACTGAGAGATGCTCGGTACGTTTTTGAAACACCAAAGGCGTGGTGGGTTAGTTGCGGTACACCCTATATATAAACGCTAATGGTGCATCAAAAATAGGACTGAGAATCTAACTCAGGACTAACCCTTGTTTGTGTAGTAAGTCTTTCTATTATTTGGATTCGATCAACACAAATTGTTATCTAAAACACTTTGATTGTGTCATCTTAAAACTTAAATTCTTATACCATATAATCCAAATCTCACCATTTGTTACAACTTAAGCATTTATCTTATCACCTTGATTCTTTGAAATCTACCTGCTCTTCCGTTCAAAACCCCTACGTTTCTTTGAAAAAAAAAAACCAACCCTAGTTTCGGTCATAAACTTTCCCAGAGTCTCTTCTGCGTCAATTTCGGGACGAAATTCCTAAAAGTAGGGGAGACTGTAACCTCGCGTATTTCCAACTTCTTTTAATTTTCTATTGTTCGTATTATACATTTGAATTCCTTATTTTTAGTTTGAATTATCGTGCCATTAAAAATTTAATCATGTAAGTTATCCCTAATCTAATTCTTATTTAAAATATTTCAATTTAGCCTTATCCGCATTCAAACCGATCCAAATTCGTGTAATTTTCGTATGGATAATGCAAATCTACTTATTAGATCTTGATCGATTCCCTAAAACGACCTTATCTGCTGTGAATTAATCGTTTACAACATCATTAAGTCGGCTAATTGTTTAAATTTTTGAGATAAACATAAACCGAGTTAAACCATAGATAAACATCATCAATTCGCGTTCATTATTGATTCTTACCCTATAAATACCCCTCCCTATATCCTCTGAATTCATTCCAACTCAAACCCCAACAAATAATCACTATAATCGTTGCTCTGTTAGTCGGAATCGAACCTGTTTGCTCGTTTCTGTTCTTCGCGTATTACATCACTTCTGGTACGTTTTCGTTCAATTAATTCCTGTAGTATGGTCGGATATGATCAATAAACAAAAGCCATAATCGTATTTCTGTTATAGAGTTCGCTTCTTGGTTAATTGATCGTGTTTGTGGGTTAGGGTTTGGTTTGGATTTGATTTGGGGAAGATGACATGCAGCAGATCTGGTTATAAGCATTCTGATCAGATAACAGAACATCTAGGTGCGTAGAACAGATGGTTTATGTGTCTGTTCAACAACAGAGTCACCCTGGTTCGATCCTTGTGGTCACCGGGTTAAAGCTTTTTATTTTAAAAAAAAAGAATAGACTGATCTGTATAGTCTATTTATAAATGTTTTAACTGGTTTAACAACCAACTGATCATGTAGATCAGATGGTTAGAAGGTTGCTTGTCAACAGAAGGGTCCTGAGTTCGAGCCTTTGCATAACCGGGTTTAACTCATTATTTTTTTAAACTGAATATTAATTGTTATTTAATATAAAATAATAATATAAATTTGATTTAATCATAACTAATTCATAAAAATTCCGTTTTCAACAAATCAAAAGCCAAAATTTTTCTAAAATTATTTCTAATCTAATCGATCAAAGATATAAAATTTTCGAGAAAAAAAAATATACTTTTATATTTATCCTATAATCTTTGATGTAAATAAATTGTTTTTTTATACAAAATAAATAGGCAATAATTTATAGAAAAATATTTTTCTTACTTTCAAAAGTTATATCTTTTAATCTATGTAAAATAATAATATTTGAATATTATTATTAAATTTTAACTAAACCATTAACACTTACGCGTCTTTCCCCAAAACTAGAAAACCCCAATCATCCGATCTAGAAAACCGTAGACTTTAAACTTGTTATTCTTAGACTTTGTTTACGTGAATCTAGGACGATTCTTTGTGAATCACATTGTTAGCTGTGCGCTGCGTATTGGATATTTATTTGCTGAGCAACCTGTGAGTATTACTATTCCCCTTTTTCGTTTTTACACTTTTGGGGTGATTCATGCACACTTATTTAAACTTGCTCATTCACATATACATATCTTTCGAACAATTACAATTCATATACGTGTCTTGTTTATCTTCGTGCTTGTGTTTGAACGTGAACGTAACTTACATGCTTATACTTAAACTCAGACATAACTGCGGTTATGGTGCTCTATAAGACATAACTTCGGTTATGGTGCTCTATCAGACATAACTTCGGTTATGGTGCTCTATCAGACATGACTTCGGTCGTGGTGCTCTATTAGACTTACACGTGTTAAGGTGCTCGATATACTTTTGTGAACTATATTCTTGAATTCTTATTTGTTACTTACATGTTTACATAACGCATTGATAGCACATGACACATGAATTGCATCTCTTTATAAACTTATACTATATATACAAACCTAGGTAATGCTCACCAACATTATTGTTGACAAAATTATTTTCGTGCATGTTTCAGGAAAAGCTTGCTTGATGATCACTTAAGGCTTTGGACTTAGTTTAATAAAATAAGAATCTTGTATTGTTTGATTTTATTTGTAACCTTGTTTGAAACTTTGAAATTGGTATTTATTAATATTTCAACTTTATTAGTGCCATGAGCTTATGAACAATCATCACTAGGTGGCACCCCGATGTTTCCGCCATCGGTTGGGGTGTTACACTTAGGCTCCAGCAGATGTTCAAGACCAACAGAGTTTCTCTTTATCAACTGTTTACTCATCAGTGGTTTAGGCAATGTAACAGTAGTTTACCCTAGCAGATGTTTTATGTTGTTATGTTAGTTAGCTGTCATTGTCTAGGTGACGCCAGTCTTAGGTCATCAGAGCTTTGGTCTGTCTATAAATAGAACAGTGCATGTACTGTTCTATTTATCACTTCACACATTCTCTTACACAGACAAAGTATTTGAGTGATCAGGCTGAGGGGGAGAATTGTAATAACTTGTACTGAAATCTGTGATGACTGATATATAGTACTTGTTTGAAAGCAATTGTTCCATTTGTTAAGATTTATAGTTTATATTCCGCTGCACTTTCCATCTTTATAATTCATTCCTTTGTTTCATTACTTATACAATCTTAACAAATCAAACTCAGATCCTAACAATTGGTATTAGAGCTTGGTCAATTAAATTCGATCTAATCAATCAATTTAATATAAATAGATCAGCTCAATATTATTGATATCACTTTGTTTGTTGATTGAAAACAGAGTAAAAGTTTATTTACGTTCAGAGTTTTTTAAACACACTTTGTTTTACAAACAATCAGAGAATGGCTTCAATGAATCAAGATCCACACAATACTGGCACGAGCAACAAGCCACCGATGCTTGTCAGATCTGAATACAATATCTGGCAACGTCGGATGAGCCATGTTCGAGCTCAACAAAACACTGGGTGTTGGAAGTCGGTTGTCTTCGGACCACATGTTCCGATGGTGCCGAGTATCGAAGATCCCAAGGTCCAAGTACCTAAAAGTGTCAAAAACTACTCCGAGCAGGATTTTCAGAAAATTGAGTTAAATGCTAAGGCTTTCAGTATTGTAGCCATGGCTCTACCAAATGATATCTATGCTGGGCTGTTACACTGTAACAGTGCAAAGGAGTTGTGGGATGCTTTGAAAGAACAATTTGGTGGGACTGAGGAGGTTATTGAAAACAACCGGGAAATTATGAATCAACAATATGAAACATTCTGTCATGTGAAGGGAGAGTCACTAACACAACAATTTGAGAGGTTTAATTGCTTAATAAGTGAATTAAAACTGGTGGGTCTAAGTTACCCAAAATCAACTTTGAACCATAGGTTTGTTAGATCACTACCTGAAAAATGGGACTATTGCAATTGTAATGAGAAACTCAATTGGTTTTAAGGACTTATCTCTGACCCAGCTTCATGGTAAGCTCTTGACTTATGAGAGAGAGCTTAACCAGAAAAAGACGCTTCAGGATTCTGGAAAAAGTGTCTGATGATTATGTTTTTGGTAATACAATACTTTTGGGTCAAGATGAGGTGCCTGGTAGTAGTAAGGATCAGGGTTATGATCATTACATTGATATAACTACTGGTTTTAACACTGATTCTTATTCACCCAACTATGCTTTTGCAGCAAGTGGTGATATCCAGGCATCTGACAACACATCCTTTGTGTATAATGACCTTCAGTGCATTGACCCTGTGGACTTAAAAGAAATGAACATTTTGCATCAATTGGCTCTGCTCAGTATTAGAAGAAATGAACATTTTGCATCAAATGCCCCAGACAAACACTTATCAGTTTTCCCAAAATACCCCTGGACAAAATGTGCAAAACACTGCTCACTTTGCACAGTCCTCATCCACTGTTCCTGTGCACTATGTCCAAACCACTGTTCCCCAGATTCACTATGTTCAAACCCCTGTTGCTCAGGCACAAATGCCAATAGCTGCTACTTCATCCTCTACTCCTGCAGAGACCAGTCAACAAAGCCAACAGAGCTTTTTCATACAAGGTTTTGTTGATTGGAGCAGCTTGCCAGATGAGTTAACAGATGAAAATATTGCTCTAGTTGCCAAATCTGAAAATTAACCAGGAAATTTCTGCTTCATGGCACTAGAAACAATTGTTGAGGAGGTTGAATCTGAGGAAGTGGTATTTAAGTCTGAAAATGTGACTAATGATGTTGGTGATGCAGTTGTTTCAGTTGAAGAATCTGAAGCTGAGGTTGTGAATCTCTCAGACCCATGGGGTACAGATGACTGTGAGTGCAAGTGTAATTGTGCCTTGATGGCTGCTGCTAAGGTATCACCTCAAATCTTAAATGACTTATGTTCAGATAAACGTGTCATAGCATTTTCTAAGATAAAAGAGGTGAATGAAAACTTTAGAAAGAAAATTTTAGAGGATGTAATTCAGTTTGAAAAACTCATAAAAGAGTTAAAATCAAAGTTAACTGAAAAGGAATCTGAAATCAGCAGTTTGAAACATGAAGCAAGTATAACCAAGGACCAGCTCCAAACTATGATAACAAAATATCAAAGTTGTAAACAGGAGCTTGAATCCACCCAAATTGAATGTGCAAAATGGGTGGAATCATCTAGAGGTTTTGAAATGATAGTCAACCAACACACTAAAAGTCATGTGAAATTTGGCTTTGGTTTCAATGAAACCACTGATCAAGTTTCTCAAAACACTGACAAAAAGGAACCACAGTTGGTTGAGGTCATTCCAACAAATTCTAAAGGTCAGGAAATCAAAGTCACTGAACCTAATGGTAAGAAAATTTTTCTTGAAAAACTTGAGGGTTCACCATCATTTGATGAAATTGAAAAATATCAATTTAAACCAACTTGGTCAGATGAGTGTGATGTTCTTGAAAATTTCCAGCCCATGAATTTTAAAACCCCTGCTGGTGTAAAGGCACCACAGGCCAAGATCATTCCCTTGAAAGATCTTACAACAGATGTTCAAACATCTGTTGAAAAGAAGAAAGAAAAAGGGAAATCCAAAGATAACTTGTTCTGTGATTTTTGTGAAAAGAAGAACCATGTTACTAAAAACTGTTTTCTTCTAAAAGCATATGATATCAACAAAGGAACAAGTGTGTGTGATTCTAAATCAATTTGCTCAATATGTGGTAAAAAGAATCATAAAACCAAAGAGTGTCTTTATCTCAAAAATTTTGATGTCAAAATACAAGAGTATAAAGCTAAAACTCAAGTGAGTCAAATGGTTAGTACTTCAAAAGAAAAACCCAAAAAGACTTTCACACCAGTCCAAACACCTGTTGTCAAAAATCTGAATGAAAACTCTGCTCCCAGAGATGTTCAGGTAACAGACGTTCCACCTTCTAACAAGTTTCCAAGAGGACATGGACAACCACCTTGTCATCGTCTGCCGTATGTGTATGAAGAGCCCAAAAGGCCTTCAAAACCAAGAGTGAACAGGCATCCTCATGGTTATCAACATTTGACAGGAAATGGTCAAACATCTGTTGCACCAAGTGTTGACATACAAGCACTAGAAAATGGTCAACAACAGTTGTTGAACTTGGTTTAAAACCTGTTATGAAATCATCAATCCAATATACTATATTTATCTTAAACCTGTCGAAATCGATATTAATCAAGTTCAAATGAAATAACCTAGAATCAATGGTTTTAATCTCTTATCTTCGGTCTAACTGGTAATGGAAAGCTCAACCTATACATAAACATGAACCATCTAATAACGATCTATACCATCGACAATACTTATATGGTTGGAAGAATAAACTTATCGGTTTATCCATTTGCTTGGTTAATCGAAGTTCCCTTTGGTATCCTGTACTCTTTTCAAATTGTAGCGCCAAGTTTTGGCGAGGTACCTAATTCTCATGGTTTGCTCCCTTCTTAGTCATGAAAAGTTAGTCGAATATTATACCATTCACTAACGATCATAGGTCGCGTATATAAGTACTACTATAGTCATGAAGATATATATACATATATGTACTATTATCAAAACATTCCAAGTCGCTACAAGTGTAACGAGCTCTAGCCATAAAGTATCTCACGTATTTGTTTACGACTCTAACATAGTCCGTTTCTTACACTAGTTCAAGGTCATTATGGTTAACATTCACAATTTCGGCGACTCTTTGGATTTCTTAGAACTTTCGCGTGCCTGTAAATTCACGATTACGTGATATCAAGTGTAATCGTCAATTTACCTCACAAGATTGTCCTAATAATTTCCGTCGTAGTCATCGTCCACGTATCACTCGAAACTCGTATACTAGTCACACTGGTTCTAGGTCCCGGTAAGCATTCTAGTGTGTTCAGGCACTCAAGTCTCGACTTATTTCGTTTCTTACTCTGGCCAGTCTTATGTAGTTTCAATGCATTCCCTAGCTAGGTAGTCTTAGTGCCTTAAACGCTAAGTTCTCTAAGTTGTTCTGATGTAGCATAGGATATCTGGAGATATCCTATTCCGGTACATCCGTTGCTCTGATACCAACTGTAACAACCCGACCAGGAGGGGGCTGGACGTTACGACAGTTTGGTAACAGACTTGCACAACGGAAGCAACGAGGTCTAATAGTTAATGTTTTAATACAAATTCTAATCCAAAATATAAAATATATACAAGATATATTTATACTAAAGTCTATTGCAGGGACGAGACGCCGCGGTCGTCGAAGCAGCTGACGGTTTGTTATCCACTAATCAATCCGATCTCTACACGTACGTAGCTCTAGAAGCTCTAATCCGCGATGCTTATAGCTCGAACCTTCTAATATGATAATCTCTAATCCACACAAGCAAGCATATACCTCGTCTTCCCAATCACCCGAACGCAGTACCTGAACGCATGCTTAAAAGAGTTTGGGTCAGCAATTACGCTGGTGAGTCCGTATAAGTAGTAAAGTGGATCCAAAACAAGTTTATTATTTCATAAACAAGTTCATACAGTTTAACACAATTCAACACACGTGATGTACAAGCGACACCTCCACCCTAAACGAAGAATCAATAACTGCCATATTGATCTGGTGGCAAAATATATGCCGCAATGGTCTTAAAACCTTAGTGGAGGGTTTCCCGGGCCCCTAAGTCCCGAGTCCACCTTGCGTGGGGGATTCCCCAAGTAGCGCTACCCACATATTAAGTGGCTTACTTCTAAGTTAATGAGTGTCAGTATTATCCGGCAGTCTGTATCTTGTCACATCAAACAGTTTACACAAAACAGTTTACACACACAAGCATGTATTCACCCCAAAACGTTTATAAAACAGAAAAAGGGGAGTGGTATACGGAACTCACCTCGATAGCGTTTCACACGGTCACATAATATACCACGTCAAGTTTCCTTCTATCGATCATTTGGCAAGATCCTATTTAATGTTCATAAACATTAATGCGTGTAACCATCATCGCGGTTACACGTGTGGGCATGTTTAAGTTCTTTATCCATACTTCTATTTGTCGGGCGTATCAACGTTCATTCATATGTATTGTTACCTAAGTTACAAATGATCCAATGTCCCAATGTTCATGTGCACTACTTGGTTTCCTATGTCCGATTATGTTAGTGTTATGAGTAACCGAGTCCATGATTCTTGTCTCTAGATCTAATGTTTCCAATGATCTCAAGATATTAGATACTAAGTTACATATGATATCCTATGTCCGCAATGTAAGTTTAATGTCCAATGTCATACTGTTACTAAGTCGTGTATGAAGCTAGTCTATTCAAATCCATATAATCAAACTCTTACTTGTCGAGTCCCAATATCTTATAATAACCGAGTTATACTAAAGTCCGCATCATTCCACTTATGTCCACTATCCTATGTATCGATATCTCAATTGATGTCATAATAGTCCTTACTAGTCGAGTCCTTGATCCGAATTATCTCCTATGCTTTGTTTATAATCCTATGTCTTTATTATTACTTTTATTATATCAAACATATCAACCAAGTGTTTCTTTATATTCCTAACGTATCCCATATGTATACATATTTACATTATTCGTATTAGTTAGTTATATTTGTTGGGTCGTCCGGTCCGAAGCGCCTTCATGTCCCACACGTGTCGGTCCGCATAATATTATTAATTACTAGTATAATTCGAGTGCTCACTTATACCTCTCGGGTCTCTTCTGTTGACCGAGTCTTCTGCTTGTTGACTTTTGTTGACCGAGTCAACTGGGTTGACTCGAGTCTTGGCCTTTCGACTTCATCTTCTACCAATAATCCTCCATCCAAAACCTCACAACAACCTATTGTGAGAACCCTTCTCTGTTCACAGTAACAATTCCAATAACCATAAATCATCCCCTGCGTATTATAACCAACTCTTATGCATCACTACAACCTATAATATGATAGAGATCATGTTGGATCAGTGGCTGTTTTCATGAACACTTATGTGTTTATCAGATTTATATATGAGTTATTAAGCAGCGGAAATACAAGTGTTCAAAGGTCTAAAAGATCACTTTGATGAGGAGTTATTACTCCCCCTTGACTGAATAATAAATGAGAAACAATAAATGTTCTAAGTACAAAGCAGTAATAACAGTTTATGTTTCTCAGATGTGAAGTGGAAATTATAAGTTTAAAGCCCGAAGGATTTCAATATAAGTTCAAAGATATTACACAAAATCACATATCAAAATAGATGAACAAACTCATCTATTTATAGACTAATGTACTAAACTGTAGTCTGAAGTAATCTAAGATATTTAACAAAGATATTATGCTAAGATAAGGTTACTACAGTCTGTACATTGAAACTTGAAATCAAGACTTTAACAAAACTATATTATAATCAAAACTGCTGATCTTCAGTCGGTTAGAAGCTTCTGAGTGAAAGTGCTGATGAGTGACAAACTGCTGATGAGCAGTTTGTCTTCAGCAGTTCTTCAGTGAAATGTCTGGTTAGACTTCAGAACTTCTGATGAGTTTACTCTTCAGTACTTTGTGTTTGTTCTTCAGTACTTCTTCATTTTGTTCTTCAGCAGTTCTATACTTAGGCAGATATGGAATAGACTAAGGTTATCAACAGTGGTTTCGTCAATCCTCTTCGTCCCAACAATCTCCCCCTGGATTGATGAAGCCAAAACCTTATCTATCCTTTATTGTTGTCCTTTTCTCTCTTCTAGCATCCTCCAGATCTCTGCTGTCATCCGGGTGGTAAGAGTACATCTTTGTTGCTCAGTGAGAGGACCAAGTTCAGGTGTCAAATGTTGTATGGTGAGAAGGTCTTTGGACGATAAAACACTCAACTCCTTTGAGTTTCTATAGACCTTACTTGAACGGTCTCTCCTGGTCACAAGTACTGAGTTGGATTCAGTAAATGACCATTTTACAATATTTACCTTTGACCTGTCAAAGTCAGAGGCATAGGAAATTAAGCCAGTTTCCTTAGGTTGACCTGATTGAGGAATGTCTTCTATTTCAGTGACTCTCAGGTGAGACTCTTGACTTCCTTGTAATTCAGCAGCACCTTGGATTGGTATGTTGGGCAGGTGATGCTCTGTAACAACCCTTGTATGTGTTTCTTCTTGGATGGATTGTTGTAACTGATAAGCATAGGTAGCCTTGTCTCTGAATTGGGTCAAGATGGGTTTCTCTTCAACATCAAAATCACCATGTACAAGCTGATCTCCTTCTAGCAAAATCATTTTGAAGTCAGTCTTGACAATGGGATCTCCATCTGCTTTTCTTTTGGTGGCTGGCCTTCTTAATGTACCAGATGGTCTTTTGACAATAGAAGTTGTTTGGACTTCTTGGCTTTCAAATCTTTCTGGTTGAGCAACTTTCTTTGCTTTGAATTTCTTGTAAGCCTCATACAAAGTTTGTTCTTTCCATTTGCTGATTGAGGCTTTTGAACCATAGCCATTTGCCACTAATTCTTCAATCACTTCAGCTCTTTTGGCTTTCCTCTCATTTTCAGTTGCTATTCTATCAGATAGCATTTGTGCTCTTCTGGTCAGCTCTTGTGTTGAGAGTCTTTTGAGGGCCACTTGCTTTGATTTGGAGTTCTTTGTTATGAATGCTATAAGCTGTGCTCTTTTGTCTTCTTCAGCAGCAGCTTCAAGTGCTCTCTCTTCAGCCTCAAGCTAATCAAGTTTTTCTTGGTACTTGATCAGTTTTTCATCAAAGCTCAAGTCTTCTCTGGTTTCTAGGCTGTTCCATACTCTATCTTCTTTTGCCTTTTTAGCAGCTTCTTTCAAACTCTTCTCTAATAAGTCTTTTGACATGCTGATGGGAGTAGGGTTTAAGACAGCTGTGGAAGTTGTTGTAGGCAAAGGAGTGGGAGCAGGTTCTTTTTCAGTTGCCTTAGGAACTTCTGATGATGGTTTAGGAGGTAGAACTGCTGATGTGGTAATTGGAGTCACAACTGCTGAAGGATTGTCTTCAGTAGTTTGAGAAATGTAATCAGCAGTTCCCTCTGATGCCTTAGATAACTTGAACTCTGGTGCTACTTCTTTTCCTGGTCTTTGTGTTGGTCTATCAGCTTCTTGATCAGGAGTTTGTCTTTGTGTAGCATCTGTTGGTTCCTTAATCATCTCCCCCTTTTTGGCTTCATCCACTTCTGGAAGCCTAATAGAATTAGATGTTGCAGCAGACAACCTTGCCAGTTGATCTTGTGTTTCATCCATCTTCTTGTTCAACTCAGCAAGTCTCGAGTTGATCTACCCAAACTGATTGTTAGCTTTTAACTCCCAAGCAGTTGTGAAGGGTTTGAGTTGATCAGTTATGATTTGTTTGAGTGCCTGATACAGGGGACCATCTGGGCTGCATAGTTGGTTCAGATCTATGCTTGTGAGCCCAGTGAATTGGGTAGGTTGTTTTAGTGAAGGGGTGCTTTTTGGGTGATCTTCAGATTGCTCTGAAGATGCCAGTTTTGGGGATTTTTGGGCTAACTGGTCTTTAACCTGATCTTTGGTGACCAGCTTCTTGAGCTTGGAGACCTTAGATGCAGGACCTTCAATGTCAACCGTCAATTCAGTTTGTGGAATTTTTGATTCATCAACCAACTTAATGGAATCATCTGAATCCCTGATAGTGTCCTCAGAGAGGGCAGGATCAGTTATATCATGAGCTGGACCCAAACCAGTAGTCTCATGAACCTCTTTGTCTTGGTTCTGAGGTTTTCCTACTTCTGGCCTTAGGCCTTCATCAGTAGTTGCCAAGTTTGAGGTCTTAGCTATGTTACTACTATCCTCAGGTTCACCACTGGGTGATAAGTGAGTAGTAGCAGCCTCAAAAGTATCAAAAGTTTGCAAGTTTGGGCTTACAAACTCTTGTTCATCCTCATCTCTCTGTGTTGGGCTAAAGGGATCCACATTCATGTCAACTTCTGAAGGTATCTCCCCAATTTGATGTGTTGTAAGGGGAGTGACATGTGGTGAATGGGTTCCTTTAAGTCCTGAGAGAAGTTGGGCAATTTCTATGGTTGTATGTGAGGGTTCAGGTTCAGTAGTTGTTATGGGTTGGTGTTCAGGAGTTTGGGTGGGTTCAGGAATGGTTTCAGCAGTTTCAAAAGCAGGGTCAACAGTTATTTGTTTCTTAAATCTTTTTCTTTTAAATATAACTGTGACAGGTTTTCTTTTGGGTGGTGGAGAAGGAGTGTGCTGAGAGGATGTTTCAGCCACTTCCTTTTCAAGTGCAGATTGCACATCAGTAGTTTCAGGTTTCTCCACTTCCTGAACTTTCTTTTTCAGTGACTTGGTTGTTTTTGGTTTTTGTTGTTTAGGCTTTTTAGTTTTCTTTTTAGGTTTGGAAGATGTGGGTTCCTTGGGGATGGGTTGTTCTTCCCCTTGGTCATCTTCTAGCAAAAGTGCTGGTTTGTTGTGCCTAGAGAATACTTGAGCAGTTAAAGGATTTAAAGTTGTTGTTTCTCCCTCAAGTACTCCCTCTCCAAGTTCTTTTATTATGCACTGCATAACAAACCTTGGATACAACAAAAATTTCTTTTTATCATTTTCATGATGTAAAACCAGTTCATTGAAAAACAGTTTTGATGCCTTGAAAGAAGTTTCATTTATGATGGAATGAAAAATAGGTTGAAAGGTTGAAGGCATCTGATCTATTGACCCAGTTTTTGGACTAAGACACATAATAATATAATGAAATAACAGTTTATATTGTGGGTCAAAATATTTTTTGTAAACTGTTGCTTGTGCCAAAGTACCTTGGTAGCCACACTCTGTCATGGTCAGATGAATATCTGAGGTTGGAATATGCTCAGGTGCCTCAGAATCCTTCAAACCAAGCCTGATGCTTAGTGTTTCTGGTGAGATGGCCATCAGTTTCCCTTTTATGGAAGATTTGAGGGAAATCACTTCATTGTTCACCTTCACCGTCTCTGAATTTGCCCAGAACTCATTAAGAGTTTCTTCATGAATGGGTGGATCAATGGTGAAAGCATCATAGTATTGGGATTTCATGATGAGATCAAGTATCTCATCATACTGGGACCAGGCTTCATCTTTAACAAAGTAGCCTCTTTGGTTGTGTCCCTGTTTTAACACGAGAGCCATGGATGTTTTTGATCGAACAGTGATTTTTAGGTTAGAGAAGGGGTTTTGCTTTGAATTTGAGAGAGAAAGAGGGAATTTTGCTTTTTGAATGGATAAGTGTTGGAACAGGGTATTTATCAGAAGTTTTTAACCGACTAGGTCAAACTTCTGACGAGTGAAAAGTCTGTTTTACCCTTTTAGTCAAACTGCTGAAGAAGAAAGGTTTCTTCATCAGTGGTTTTAGTTATCTCATCAGCAGTTTCAACTGCTGATGCAGATGACTTTTAAAACACTTTTCTAACTTCTGATTTTCATAAGTAGTTATATCCATTTTGAAAATATCCCATTTTGATGTCTATCAGTAGTTTTCAAAATTTGTTCATCAGAACTTTCTCTTTTCTCAAATTTTTTGGTCTTCAGAGGTTTGTGACAGATAATTATGTAAGTGAAAAATAAAATATGTGCAGAACTAAAAAGTGAAACACTTACAGACTTTCTTCTAAGTTTAACATCCCAAGCATGGATACTAACCTCTAAAAAGTTGTTGAATCAAGGGGTTTGGTGAAAATGTCAGCTATTTGATTAGCTGTTGTGACATGCTTCACCTCAATCTTGCCTTTTTCATAGCAATCTCTTATGAAATGATACCTGATTTCAATGTGTTTAGTTTTTGAAAACTGAACAGGATTTTGAATGATGCTAATGGCAGATTTGCTGTCTACTAAAAGTGGGGTCTTGGTCTCTTTGATTCCATAATCAAGCAGTTGATATTGGAGCCATTGTATCTGTGAAGTACAGCTTGCAGCAGCAATGTATTCAGCTTCAGCTGTTGAAGTTGCCACAGATGTTTGTTTCTTTGATTGCCAGGACACCAGACAGTTTCCTAAGAATTGACAACCACCAGATGTTGATTTTCTTGACATTTTGCAGCCTGCATAGTCACTATCTGAAAAAGCAGTTAACTTGGTATTGCTTGAAACAGGATACCAAATCCCTAAAGTAGGAGTTCCTTTCAGATATCTGAAGATTCTTTTGACTGCAATTAGATGAGATTCTCTTGGTGCAGATTGGTATCTAGCACAGACACAAGTTGAAAACATGATATCTGGTCTAGAAGCAGTTAGATATAAAAGAGAACCTATCATACATCTATACATGGTTTGATCAATGTGTTTCCCTTGATCATCTGGTTCAACTTGTGTGATTGGTGTCATGGGAGTGGAACATGTTTTACAGTCTTGTAAAGAAAATTTGTTCAATAATTCTTTAACATATTTTGATTGATGTATAAATGTTCCATTTGACTGTTGCTTGATTTGCAGTCCTAAAAAGTACTGCAATTCTCCCATTGTACTCATTTCAAATTTTGATTGCATGAGTTTCTTAAATTCTTCACACAGTTTTGAATTTGTTGAACCAAAAATGATATCATCAACATATATTTGAACAAGTAAGACATGATTTCCAACATGTTTTATGAAAAGAGTTTTATCAATGGATCCCCTTGAGAAGTGATTCTTTAGTAAAAAGTTGGAAAGTGTTTCATACCAGGCTCTTGGAGCCTGTTTTAGCCCATAAAGAGCTTTGTCAAGTCTGTAAACCCAATCAGGATGAGAAGGATCCTCAAACCCTGGAGGTTGACAGACATACACTTCCTCTTTTATTTTTCCATACAAAAATGCACTTTTGACATCCATTTGATAAACTTTAATGTTGTTGGAAATTGCATAAGCTAAAAATAACCTGATAGCTTCGAGTCTTGCAACTGGTGCAAAGGTTTCATCATAATCAATTCCTTCCTCTTGGGAATAACCTTGTACCACTAGTCTTGCTTTGTTCTTGATGATCATACCAGCCTCATCTGATTTGTTTCTGAAGACCCATCTTGTTCCAATTGGTTGCTTGTTTTCAGGTAAGGGACAGATTTCCCAAACCTGTTGTTTCTTGAATTGAAGCAACTCTTCTTGCATTGCTTGCACCCAATTGTTGTCTTTGAGGGCTTCTTGATACTTCTTTGGTTCCAACTGAGAGATGAATGCTGAGAATAAGCAAAAGTTGGAAAGCTGGTTTCTTGTAAGTACCCCTGATGCAATATCACCCATGATTTGATCCAATGGATGATCCTTGTGTTCAATCAGTTGTTGTAAACCTGTACTGGATGATGGCTCTACAGGTTCTTCAAATAAACCACTGAGATTGATAATATCTGGTTCAGCTGTTATTTGAACTTCAGGAGTTTTAGGTTCAGCTGAATCAGTAGTTTCAAAATGTTCATCAGTAGTTCCTGAAGTTGAAGCTATTGAAACTTCTGAAGGTTTGATAGTTGATCTTCTGACTGTGTTTGGAGTCCATGGTGCAGGACTATCATCTTCAAATCCTTGAAAACCATTTTGAGGAGGTTTGGATGATTCAACAGTCTTTTCAGGTCCGAAATGAAAACTGTCAAGATCAAATAATTCAGCAGGATTTGCTGGAATAAGAGTGTGTTTTGATTCATTGAACTTGACATTCAGTGTTTCTTCTACTATCTTGGTTCTTGAATTGAAAACTTTGTAAGCTTTTCTCAAAGGAGAATAACCAAGAAAATAACCTGTGTCAACTTTTGCAGCAAACTTAGAAATAGAGTCTTTGATGTTGAGGATAAAACATTGACATCCAAAAGCCCTGAAGAAGGAGATAAGGGGCTTAATGCCATGAAGAATTTCATAGGCAGTCTTGGCATGTCTCTTGTTGATAAGAACTCTATTCTGAACATAACATGCAGTGTTGACTGCTTCAGCCCAAAAATACAAAGGTAGGCCTGAATCAGCTAACATTGTTCTAGCTGCTTCAATTAATGTTCTGTTCTTTCTTTCTACCACACCATTTTGTTCAGGAGTTCTGGGAATGCTGAACTGTCTAACAATCCCTTTAGACAGACAGAATTCATCCAGAGTTTTGTTCCTGAACTCTGTCCCATTGTCACTCCTGATGACTTTGACAGATAGAGAGTATTGCTTCTCTTCTTGTAGAATAAAGAACTTGATGATCTCAGCTGCCTCATCCTTGGAATATAAGAAGAAGACCCATGTGAATCTTGAGTAGTCATCAATGATGACCAAGCAGTACTTCTTCTTACCAAGGCTCATAATCTTGACTGGTCCAAATAAGTCCATATGGAGTAGTTGAAGACATGCAGTTGTTTTTGATTCTTCAATAGACTTATAGGAGGACTTATGCTGTTTACCTTTAAGACAGGAAACACAGTGTTCTTTGCACTGATATTCCTTCAAAGGTAGACCTCTGACCAAGCCCATTTTTGTGACTTTATTGATGGTTTTAAAGTTCACATGGCCAAGTCTCCTATGCCAGAGATCATTTTCTGAAGTTGATGCCTTTGAGAAGAAACAGGCAGTCTTGTTCAATACTTTGTCCTTTTCAATGTCCACTGCATAGACATTGCCACATCTTTTGGCAATCAGCAAAGTATGATCTTCAATGATCTTCTCTATCAACTTCTGGCCTTCTGGTGATATGATCTTGCATGCTGTCTTTGTGAAAAAGGAAGAATATCCTTTGTCACACATTTGAGAGACACTCAGCAAGTTGTACTCAAGGTTTTCAACCAGATTGACCTTGTCAAACTGCATTTTGCCTGAGGATACATTGCCATATCCTAGCACATATCCCTTGGCATTGTTCCCAAAGGACACAGATCCTTCTCTTTGACTGATAAAATTGTTTATCAGGTATCTGCATCCAGTCATGTGCATTGAGCCTCCACTATCCACATACCATATGCTGTTCAAACCTCTGGAGACTCTCTGCACAAGATAGCAAATTAGTTAGTTTTGGCAACCCAAGCCAGTTTGGCTTTGGGTTTGCTCTTGAGAACAGGTGCAGCTTGTTGTGGACCAATTTTAGTAATCCATGTCTTTTTGGCAATGGATTTGTCATTAAGAACAATGGTGGGTTCATTTTGGTTTCCACCATCAACTTTGGTCATCAGAAGTTTAACCAGGTTTATCAAATCTTTAACTTCAGCAGTTTGTGAAACTGCTGATGAGTTAGGTGAAACTTCTGAAATTGAACTTTGAGAAGATGACCTTTGTTGAGATAAAGGCTTCTTCTTAGAAAGGGTTTTGTTTGATTGTTGTTTGTTGGGAAAAAAGGTATTTTGATAATCTTGTTTTATCTGTTTTCCCACAATCAGTTGTTGTCTTTGTTTATTTAACTGATTTACCTTTCTAAATTTGCAAAGTTCAGTTATGTGGTTAAACAGACCACATATTTCACATGCTTTTGCCTTCTCTTTCCTTTTAGATAGATCAAGAGAGCTGGAAGGCAATTTACTGACAAAATCTGATTTTTGAAATAGGTTATCAGCAGTTTTCAGGGTCTCAACTCCTGATGTAGTTGAAACTGCTGATGGCTTATTGTCAGTAGTTTTAACTTCTGCAGGACTTCCCTTTTTGAGGAAGTTCTGATGGTAGGATGTGCATTCCTCCATATCAGAAGTTTGAATCAATTTCTTCCCATCATTATCAGTTTTGTGGGTGAAATCTGTTGGTGATTCAGTGTGGGTATATCCAATGCCAAACTTAACATTGGCTGCAGTTTGTTTGTTAAGTAACATTTGATACCCTTTACAAGACTCAACCCATTTTTCACAATCAACCTTGGTGTCAGCAAGCTCTTGTCTGACTTTTCCTAGGCTGTCTATCATGGTTTTAATTTGTGCTTCTGTTTCAATGGATTTATCATTTAGTTTGGAAATTTCTTTGTTTTTCAACATAATTTTTCTTTCCAAATCACACTTCATTTGTGTGTATTTTCTTTCCATGTCATTGGATTTGCCTTGTAAATGCACATTAGTTTCTCTAATTAAAGCAAATGATTCTTTGCAAGATTTAGTGCAAAGCTTTAACAGAGATTGTTGTGATACCTGTGTTAGAGCAGAATTTGAAGAGTATCCTTCAAAAGCCATTAAGGCAAAGTTCTTTCTGCCATTATCAGGTTCTCCCCAGTTGACATCATAGACCTTATTGTCTGCATCCTGACTGCATTCTGATGTGTCATAAGGAAGACTGCTCCAGTCAACATACCCTGAGGTAAATAAGCTTTGTTGCTGAGGGGGTTGTTGAGTTTGTGCAGGAAGTTGAGCAGTTGGAAATGGAGGCATGAGCTGCTGTTGTTGTTGAGCAGGCATCTGTACATATTGTACTTGTGGCACATATTGGACATTTGGAGCTTGTGCCTGTACAAAATGAGCACTCCCATTAGTTCCATTATTCCTATTATATGAGGGGTTATATTGATTTCCAGAGGACATTGGTTGGTTATAGCTAGAGCTTCTACACTCTCTAGCAAAGTGTCCCAACTTCTGACACTTATGACATCTCAATTTAGATTTGTCAAAACCAACTTTTGTTGAATTGTTTAGTCCTGGAAATTTCCTTCCTGACCTTTTATAAAATTTGTTAGTTTTTAAGCTTAACAAGGCCAGTTGGTGCAATATTTCCATTTCTTCTAAGTCATCACTGCTAAAGTATTTTAAATCATCCATGATGACACACATGTTGTCAGCAGTTTGACTTAGTTCTTCATTGTCATAAGCTGGGAAAGATCCATCTGATGAGATCCCAGCTGTTATGTCAATGTGGTCAAAAGAACCAAAATTATTAGAACAGGATGGTGAGTCATGTCCTAATAAGGCTGTGCTACCCGGAGTATAGTCATCAGCAGTTTTACCAGATTCTTGCAACGTTTTCTTTTGATTGATTTCTCTTTCAAAAGTTAGTAATTTACCATGTAACCTAGTTAGGTTCAAGGTGTTAAAATCTGAACTGGTTCTGAGGACTATAGAGTAAGTTTCCCATTTTGAAGGTAAAGACCTTAAAAATCTATGCAACATAGATTCAGTTGTATAGGTCTGATTGTTTATTTTTAACTCAGAGATGAGTGAAGAAAATCTTTCAAATTGCTGAGTTAAAGTTTCACCCTCTATGTGAGTAAAAGTTTCATATTGTTGAGCCAATAGTTCTCTGATGTTGGCTATCACCTCAGCAGTTCCTGCAAACTGCTCTTTTAGGCAATCCCACAGCTCTTTGGCACTTTCACAGTGTAAAAGGCCAGCATAAATTTCATTTGGGAGAGCCATAGCCAACATGGAGAAAGCTTTTGCATCAAGCTCAAACTTTTGGAAATCTTCCTCCGTGTATTCTTTTGGGTCTTTTGGTCTTTCAGTCTTACCCTCTGGATCAGTAACAACTGGTTTGTGAGGTCCAAAAACTACAGACCTCCAACATCCAGTGTTTGTTTGTGAAATAGTATGTGCCAACCTTTTAGACCATATGTTATATTCATTTCTGACTAACATGGCAGGTTTGTTGGCAGATCCAGTATTGTAGGGATCCATTTTTAAGAAGTTTGGATTTATCAATACTTTCTTAAAGTGATGGATTTAAAAAGTGAGCCTTTTATCCTTTTTATTGAATATCAATATTGAGCCTGTGTCTGAATCTCAATTTGTTAGATTGATTTTGATCAGATTAACCAGATGCTCTGATACCAATTGTTGGATCAGTGGCTGTTTTCATGAACACTTATGTGTTTATCAGATTTATATATGAGTTATTAAGCAGCGGAAATACAAGTGTTCAAAGGTCTAAAAGATCACTTTGATGAGGAGTTATTACTCCCCCTTGACTGAATAATAAATGAGAAACAATAAATGTTCTAAGTACAAAGCAGTAATAACAGTTTATGTTTCTCAGATGTGAAGTGGAAATTATAAGTTTAAAGCCCGAAGGATTTCAATATAAGTTCAAAGATATTACACAAAATCACATATCAAAATAGATGAACAAACTCATCTATTTATAGACTAATGTACTAAACTGTAGTCTGAAGTAATCTAAGATATTTAACAAAGATATTATGCTAAGATAAGGTTACTACAGTCTGTACATTGAAACTTGAAATCAAGACTTTAACAAAACTATATTATAATCAAAACTGCTGATCTTCAGTCGGTTAGAAGCTTCTGAGTGAAAGTGCTGATGAGTGACAAACTGCTGATGAGCAGTTTGTCTTCAGCAGTTCTTCAGTGAAATGTCTGGTTAGACTTCAGAACTTCTGATGAGTTTACTCTTCAGTACTTTGTGTTTGTTCTTTAGTACTTCTTCATTTTGTTCTTCAGCAGTTCTATACTTAGGCAGATATGGAATAGACTAAGGTTATCAAAAGTGGTTTCGTCAATCCTCTTCGTCCCAACAGATCAAAACAGGGAAAGAAGCGAGACTACCTGATGGAGGAGGAACCCTAATCAGAATCGCCACGCCGTCACCATCTCTACCTGCAGACCATCGTATACCACCTCTGTACAAGCCGATTGAATCCAGCCCAAGCTCCGGTCACCACTTGAAGCTCCAGATCTAAAACCACTGCTGTGGGTCTCATTGTCTTCCAATAAACCTTGTCCTTAACCACCATCAGATTCTGTTCCTAGAATCACGTGCCAGAGAACAGGGACACGCCGCCGGAGTACGGTGGTGCTCCGCCTTGGGCTCGATCCTCTCTCTCTCTCTCTCTCTCTCTCTCTCTCCTGCTCTCTTTCTTCTCCTCTGCTTTCTCTCTCATCCCATCTCTCTCTATTTCTCGTCTCTCTCTCTCTACCGAGTCTCTTTCTTCTTGTTTTAACAGATCTGAAGGTTGGGGTGGGTGTTTGGTCGATTGGAGGCTGAGCCGGATAAAAAGGGGAGGGGCGTCGCCGGCTTCCGCCGGAACTCCGCCGTGGAGGTGGTGGCCGGTTGCCTTCTCTTGGCTCTCTCTCTCTCTCTAGTATAATACCATGTGTGTGTGTTTGTAAGAATAAGAGTGG
Organism: Ambrosia artemisiifolia; assembly: GCA_032199755.1. Taxonomy (NCBI): domain Eukaryota; kingdom Viridiplantae; phylum Streptophyta; class Magnoliopsida; order Asterales; family Asteraceae; genus Ambrosia; species Ambrosia artemisiifolia. The sequence continues at coordinate 21,792,070 of CM063513.1, forward strand.
TGGTGATGAGTGTTTATACAAGACACATATGTTGTGTCTTGGTAATATTATGCCATGGGGCCCATGGCACATGTGCCATGTGTCCCCATGGTGACTCATCCATAAGTCAGGGAGCCAAGTTCGGGTTCGTAACGCGTATTAATTTAGTCTCGTGTCGTGCACTCGTTTATAATATTTATTTATAATAGTTCGGTTTTCCGTTTCATACCCAAACATATGGTTTATTATTTGTCCTTGGTTATTAATAATTATATACCAATAATATTGTGTGAAAAATTTTTGGGCCTAGTAACCGTACTGTTACAGCAGGTATCTTGAAGGACTTTCTCACCAAAGTTGAAAAACAACATGACTTGCTAGTAAAAGTCTTTAGAAGTGACAATGGAACAGAGTTCAAAAATAAGGAGTTGGATGATTTCTGTGTGTCAAAAGGGATTGTAAGGCAGTACAACATTCCAAGAACACCAGAGCAAAATAGGGTGGTTGAAAGGAAAAATAGAACTCTTATTGAGGCTGCAAGAACAATGCTGGCAGATTATGGCTTACCTCTGTCCTTTTGGGCAGAAGCTGTAAACACTGCTTGCTATGTTCAAAACAGAGTTTTAATCAACCCTAGACATCAAAAGAATGCTTATGAAAGCTTGTTCAAAATCAAACCACTGATATCATTTTTCAAAATCTTTGGCTGCCCATGTTTCATTTTAAATCTCAAAGATTCCATTTCAAAATTTGCAGCCAAAGTAGATTGTGGATATTTTCTGGGATATTCTTCTACTGCCAAGGCCTATAAAGTGTTTAACACAAGGACTAGGACAATAGACGAAACTCTGAATGTTAAGTTCAATGAACTTTCATCTTTGAAAATCCCAGCAAATCATGCAGAACTGTTTGATTTAGATAAATTCAAATTTGAAGATATCACTGTTAAAACTGATAATGCAGGTACACCACAGTCTCCACAACAAGATTACAGATATGACATTGTGATGCCACAGTCTTTCTGCAAAATCTATCCTACATCAGGGCAAGCAGATGTTCAAAACTCTGTCACAGCTGAGTCAACCACTGTTGGCCAGTCTTACCCTCAAACCACTGCCTCATTAAGTTCAACCACTGATCAATCATCTGCTGACAAAAGTCCACCTTTAGTTGACAAAAGTCTATCCACCTCTACACCACTTGGGCCTATTCCCCCACTTCCATTCCAAACCTCTGTTGGCACTACAGAAGTGCAAACATATGTTTCAACAGCAGATGCCACAAACCTTTGTCCCTCACCTCAAAATGCCATAGTTCCATACAAAGGAGATCTAATCTTCCTAAGTGCTCATCCACCAGACCAAATCATTGGCAACATCAGAGAAGGGGTGCTCACAAGAAGTCAATCCTCAAACATTTGTCTTTTTGCAGGCTTTTTATCTCTCACACAACCTGTCAAGTACCAAGAGGCACTAAAAGACGATAGTTGGGTAGAAGCCATGCAAGAAGAGCTCCTTCAGTTCAAGAGACAACAAGTATGGGAATTTATACCATTGCCAAAGGATGTATGTCCAATTGGCACAAAATGGGTCTTCAAGAACAAAACAGATGAAGGGGTATTGTTGTCAAGAATAAAGCCAGGCTTGTGGTTCAACGCTTCAGACAAGAAGAAGAAATAGATAATGATGAAACCTTTGCTCCTGTAGCTAGGTTGGAAGCCATCAGACTTTTCCTAGCCTTTGCTGTCAACCACAACATCAAGGTATATTAGATGGATATCAAATGTGCATTCCTCTATGGCAAAATACAGGAGGAAGTCTATGTATGTCAACCACCTAGTTTTGAAGACACATTCCATCCTGATCATGTCTACAAGCTCAACAAAGCTTTATATGGCTTGAAACAAGCACCAAGGGCCTGGTATGAAACTCTTTCCACTTTTCTCTTATCCATTGGTTTCACAAGAGGTAAAATTGATAAACTTTATTTCTTAAATGGAAAGGAAAAGATTTAATGATTGTTCAAATATATGTGGATGACATCATTTTTGGGTCCACATGTAACAAAATGTGTGAAGAGTTTAGAAACCTCATGACAGCAGAGTTTGAGATGAGTGCCATGGGTGAACTACAGTGCTTTCTTGGTCTCCAAGTAAAGCAACTGCAAAATGGAACTTTTATTCACCAAAATAAGTATGTTAAAAACTTACTTACAAAATTTGACATGAATGATTGTAAACCATGTAGTACACCCATGAGTACCACTAAGTTACTCACTGTTGATGATAAAGATGAACTGGTTGACCAGACACACTATAGATATATGATTGGGTCTTTGTTGTACTTAACTGCATCTAGGCCAGACATTATGTTTGCCACTTGTATCTGTGCAAGATCCCAGACATCACCTAGAAAGTCAAATCTTATTGCTGTGAAAAGGATATTCAGATACCTAAAAGGTGCTCCCATACTTGGTATTTGGTACCTTACTAATGGGAATATTGAGCTTTCAGGTTATTCAGACAGTGATTTTGCTGGTTGTCAAACCACAAGGAAGTCAATATCAGGTGGGTGCCAATTCCTAGGCAATGCCTTAGTCTCTTGGCAAAGAAAAAAGCAAGCAGCTGTTTCAACATCCACTGCATAGGTTGAATACATTGCTGCTGCAAGCTGTACAACCCAACATATGTGGCTTCAAAACCAACTACTGGATTTTGGTATAACTGCTTTAAGGACTCCACTCATGTTGGACAGTCAAGCAGCTGAAAATATCATCAAAAATCCAGTCTCCCATTCAATAACAAAGCACATTGACATCAGACATCACTTTGTTAGAGACAACTATGAAAAAGGTTTGATTTCTCTGCACCATGTTCGAACAGAGGAACAGTTGGCAGATGTGTTGACAAAAGCTTTAGACACATCTAGCTTTGCAAATCTGATTTCTCGAATTGGTATGCTAAACATGGAATAAAATAAAAATGTTTTCATGAATAAAAGCATTAAAATGTTGTCAGAATATAAAAAATTCATCGTTAAAAATAGTTTTGGTTGAAAAGTCTGTTCAAGGCAAAACAACCATTGTTTCATTGAGTGTATCATCTGTTGGTTGAAAAATCTGTTTCAAAAATCTGATCAGATAAAACAACCACTGTTGGTTGAAAAATCTGTTTCAAACATCTGATCAGATAAAACAACTGTTTTCACAAACATCTGTTGACTAAGTCAAACAGATGTTATAAACAACTGTCATCCACCATAACAGACCTTCCATCAGATGTTTGCCACGTATGATCTCAAAAGCAGCGTTTTGGCCACATCAGCGGTTTTCACCTGAGACTATAAAAACCCTGTTTATCCCCAATAGTTGTTCCACTGTCTCATCGAATTCAAAAATCCAAAACCGCTCTCTTTCAACCTAAACCTTCATAAAAAATTCATCGATTTTCTTTCTGTAATCCAAGAAATGGATCTCCAATTGAAAGCTCCCCATAATTACCTTCCATATCTGTCTAAAACAGATGAAAACCGTCATTTCCATTCCATCATTGATATATTGAATGCAACCAAATACAAAACTGCTCTCACTTCCAGTTCCCTCATTTATGAGGACACACTCCAAGCATTTTGGTTGAAAGCTGAAACCTTGTTCACAGACAAAAAGCCAACTTCCATTGTTTCACAAATTGGAGATATACATGTCGCCATTACCCCACAATCCATATCCACTACCTTCTCACTGGATGATCAGGCAGGTAAAGACTCTTTTGACAAAACTGAACTTCACACAGAGTTCATAGAGAGAGGCTATGAGGGTCAATTGACTAGGGCAACAATTTACAAAAAGTTTTTTCCCCTAGACATGAAATTTTTCTTTCATACCTTACTTGTATGTCTCTCTCCCATAACTACTTCTTTTAATGAAATCCCATTGAAAGTTCTTTACTTGGGATATGCTATTTTGACAAACTCTGGCTACAATCTATCCCAAGGACTGTTTCTAGATTTGGTAGGAAATGTGAAGGGTGTCCAGTCTAGGTCAAATAATGCATTTTTAATGTATCCAAGACTTTTAAGTTTTATCCTACAAAAGGTTTTACCTGAAAAGGATTACAAAAAAAGGCAAGGCCTTCAAATGAACAGCCTATCCCAAGAAACTTTTACAAGAATGTTAGGTCCTAACCAAGAAAAACTTTCAAAAGCAAAAGTTTTCAAAACACAAGCAAAGAGAGTTAAGACAACAACTGTTGTGCAAACCTCTGTTGCTGAGCCCAGTGCTCCTGGAGATCATGGCACTACATCCAGAGCTGTGAAACCCACACCAGCAACTTCCAAAAAGACCATTCCATCCTCTAAACCCCCCAAAAAGCAACCCAAAAAGGTGACTCTGGAGGATGAGATACTAGAGAAAAATCCTATTGCAACACAAAAGCAACAAACAACCACTGTTGATAGTTCCTCTCAACAGTTGGTAAAATCTCAACCCAGCCAAACTTCTCATGTATCCTCTCAAAAGGATCATGTTGTAAGCCAAGGGGACACACATCATGGAACAGATGATTCACTTGAACATCTGTTTACAAGTCCTTCTCCCAGGGCTAATATTCTTGTCACTCCACAACCATCACCATCAAATCCTCATATTCTACCAACTATGCAACCATTGTTCGAAGCCATTGACAAAACTCTGGACTCAACCAGTTCCTCTTAACCACCTATCACTGAGAGTATACCTCCACAAGTGACTGGTCCTGAGAAAAGTCAAATGGCTATCCCACGAACAGAGGAGGCTACACCCTTTGAGTTACATGTAACTCATAGTGGTAGTTCAAGTGAAGCAGCCACTACTGTTGTAGAGACCCTTGTCTCACTTCAGGACAGTGGTTACATAGATCAGACTTCCTTGAAGGCAACAACTGCTGAGGCCACAATAGTGACCTCAAAACCAGTTAGAAGTCCCTAGAACCAAGAACAAGGGGCATCTGGTTTCTTTCCAATGGATACTCCTCCTAGGACTGAACCAGTTACAACTACCACATCTGGTAGGAATTAAGATGATCCTATTAAGTTAGGTGATGGATTAAAATACCAGGAATTGACGGAGAGAGTAAATGCCATTGAGTCATCAGTAACTGAAATCAAGAGTGATATCAAGACAGTGATGCAAACCTTGGTGACTCTCACACAAAGTCAACCATCCACTCAAGAGATTGCTAGTGAGCTATGGAAGTCAGTCAATCCCATCATCATAGCGCATTGAAAACTAGCTGATCAAACCCAAGAAATATACATGACAATGATCAGGAATATGGTTGATGCAAGGTTCAATGACACCAAAGCAGATATCAAAGCCATCAAAGATCATTTGTTGAAGACTTCTGTCTCTGCCCCCACCACTATCTTAAGAGATGAAGATGACAATGAATTCACTTTAGGTGATGCCAAAAAAGGGGAGAGTGGTAGAGACAGACTAAAGAAGTTGAAACCATTTGGGGTTCCACCTTCACAACAAAAGTGTGCTCAAGAGCCTGCACAAGAGTCTGCTGACCAAACCACTGCTGAAGCAGCCAAAACAAAAGAAGTTGATGAATCTGCAAATGAAAAGGCTGAAAAGGCTGCTTAGGCTAAGAAGATCAGGGCTGAAACATTGGAAACTAAAGCAGAGAATCTTTCTAAAAAGAAAGAACAAGAACAGTAGGAAAAGGAAAATGTTGGAACTTCCAAAAGGAAGAAGAGGCCAGCTCATCATGTCAGGCAGCCTCCTTTAAAAACCAAAACCTTTGTTGCTGCTTCCACCGAAACAACTACAGAACCAATCACCACAACATCCACTACAACCGCCACCACTGCATTAGCCTTGACCATGACACCCATACCAACATCACCTAAAACATCTGCTGGTACTAAACAAGTGCCAATAGATGTTAACACACTACAATCACCACCACCTCCAACCATCTTGTACAAAAGAAAAAGGAAATCCACCTTTGTTGTACAAGATGAGAATATAGCTACCACACCACCACCATCTCAACTATCTTGCCATTCCACTTCAATCTTTCTCACCACACACTTCAAAATTCACATCCAATCCTTCCACCACCAAATCACCAACTTCCACTATCCCATTGGCAGCTCAGTATCCCCTTGAGCTTGACATGATCTAGGGGAAAATTCAGTCATTCTATAATACTGAGGATGCTTCACAATTATCTTTCCCATCTCTTTCAAGTCTGAATCTGCCTAAGCCCAGAAACCTTGATGAATACCTAAAGCAGAAAGTACAACAGACAGACTTGATCATCAATGAGAAGTGCAAAGGGAAAGATGACAGGACTGCTCAGGGCATCCATTCAGCAGAACTTGGTAAACTAAGAAGGATTGAAGACTTTGCCAAGGACCTGAGCAAGTCTATGTCTTCAAAGCCCATCAGTGGTGAGATGGTAAAGTTGGTCAGGGAATCTCTTCTTGATCAGATTATGGCAACCAAGCCTTACAAGGCCAACAGGAAACATTTCACTAGCCGGACCATTCAAGCCCTAAAGGAAGAATTACAAAGGATTGAAGATCTGAATAAGCAAAACCAAAAGGCTGCTGTTCCTGATTTCAGAAAGGGCAAAGACCCTGTCAGAGCCTTGAAATTTAAAAGAATGAGAGCTGAACTGGTTGAAGCTGGTTATGGTGAAATGAAGTCTGTATCAAGATGGTCTGAATTAAGATTGGTGGAAACATATAAGAAGCTTGAGGAACAAAGAAAAACAGATCCAACTCTTCCCCCAAAACCAACTTACCCTGATGATGAACAGGTTGGAAGATCTCATCAGACCCTTTCATTTGAAAGCTTACTTCCTTCATCAGACATTACAATTGCTGCTAAAAGACATCACAAGAGACAGAAGGAGATGTCTGAAGAAGATCAAAAGAGGTTTGCAGACACATATGTGAAAGAGGGGATCTTCAACCAAGTTAAGTATTTTTCTGATCCCATCAGTGAAGAGCTGAGAAGAATCATTGGGAGACCTCCATCACCAAATTCATCTTCAATAAATTTGCAGCCCAAAAATCCATCTGACTCAAAAATTCTAAAATGGAAGGTAGATAAAACCAGCCATGAATTGACTCTGCTCAGGTCAGATGGAAGGATCCAAAAACTCAGCATGGATGATGCATATAGTCTAAATGCACATGCCTCCTAGATCTGATGAGTTTGGAACTAGAAAGGGAAGCTGATGACCTCTTCTCTTTTCACATTGAATTACAATTGAAGGGTCACATTAGAGAAAGTCTAATGAGAAATAAAGATCAGTAATAAAGACAAGTTTTGGCATCATCTGTTCTAGGGGGAGATTGTTAGGTCTGCAGACCTGGAAAAGTACAGATGATTGAAAGCCAAAATATTCTACTCTTCTGATTTTAAATAAAACAGTACTTTATACAAGAATCCTCCCAAACGACTGATGGCTCTAACTGCTGACACTAAAGTGTTGCTGAACAAAACTGCTGCTGAATGAAGAAACAACTGATGATCAAAGTGCTGACAAGGAAACAAGACAAAGTGCTGACAAAGACTAAAGGTCTGTTGGAGCCAACAACACATAGGCTCCAACAGATGTTCAAGACCAACAGAGTTTCTCTTTATCAGTTGTTTACTCATCAGTGGTTTAGGCAAAGTAACAGTAGTTTACCCTAGCAGACGTTTTATGTTGTTATGTTAGTTAGCTGTCATTGTCTAGGTGACATCAGTCTTAGATCATCAGAGCTTTGGTCTGTCTATAAATAGAACAGTGCCTGTACTGTTCTATTTATCACTTCACACATTCTCTTACATAGACAAAGTATTTGAGTGATCAGGCTGATGGGGGAATTGTAATAACTTGTACTGAAATCTGTGATGACTGATATATAGTACTTGTTTGAAAGCAATTGTTCCATTTGTTAAGATTTATAGTTTATATTCCGCAGCACTTTCCATCTTTATAATTCATTCCTTTGTTTCATTACTTAAACAATCTTACCAAATCAAACTCAGATCCTAACATGTTAGTCTTAGAACCCGACATTGTTACAAATTAGTAGGTTAATATATGAAGATGTTATAAAAGTGTCTTGGTATCTGACATTGAAATTTCACTCAAACCACAACGACTAACAGTGTAAATTTTTCTTAATAAAATTCCAATTTCGTCTTCATTTGTTTCTTTTAATTTTTTTCCTACTCATTCGTAACATGCCGTCATATTTTATCCTAATCATTTTGAGGCATTTAATTAAATTGAATCATAATCCTCGGTTGTATAAACTGTATTTTATAAATAAGTTTTTCGATTAAATAAGAAATTTATATAATTAAAGATTTTGACATATATATACATAGGGAAAGAGTAAAACGAGAACCGTCCTTTCGTGTAAGAACACCGGGAACCATTTCTATCCATTGAGCTTTCATGATCTAATGGTTAAGATTGTGCCACATACTTTTTTTGTCCTTTTCCATCCACTTGCATTTGTTTATTATAAAGATAATATTAAAAAAATCTTTAAGGGTATTATAGTCTTCTTACACCCACTATCCCTCCTCCTTTTTCCGTCCACATGGGCCACCTAACACCAATCCCCCAAAAAGTCAAATTTCATCTCTCTCTCTCCTATCTCTTCTCACAATCTATTCAAACAAATCTGATGAACAATAATAATAATAATAATAATAATAATAACAATAACAATAACAATAACAATAACAATAACAATAACAATAACAATAACAATAACAATAACAATAACAATAACAATAACAATAACAATAACAATAACAATAACAATAACAATAACAATAACAATAACAATAACAATAACAATAACAATAACAATAACAATAACAATAACAATAACAATAACAATAACAATAACAATAACAATAACAATAACAATAACAATAACAATAACAATAACAATAACAATAACAATAACAATAACAATAACAATAACAATAACAATAACAATCTGATGAATTAAAAAACCAATAACATATCAGAAAATAAATCTGCTTTTATTTTATTTTTATTTTTTAATTCAGTTTTTTACAACACATAAATTCGTTTTACACCAGTGTAAAACCACATTAGCAACATAGTTTATGTTACTTTACATCAGTGTAAAACACACTTTCACATTAAAAGGTCACTAGGCAATGCGCAATTGTTCTACTACCTAAGTGCTCAAACGCCTCTTCTGGCTTTAGAAGTTCGGTAGTCCTTCTGACCTTCTTCCCTGAAAAAACCAAACCAATCCAACCCATCAGTATTCAGTCGTTAACAAAATTGGAAAATAAACCGTTACACCAGTGTAAATTGAACTACATATATGAAATTCACAGTTGATGTTAAAAGAAAACGGATTTATGTAAATCTTCATGCAACATGTCAAAAACCATCATTCTTTATATAATGGAACTATACCATAAACCCATCATTATTTTGTTCATCCATTAGCGATCAGTTATGTTTACTATGTTTACTATACTATAAACCCATCAGATTTGTAAAATTGCAATCAGATATGTTTGCTATGTTACCAATCCATTACACCAGTGTAACCCCATCGGGTAATCTTCCTTCAACATATTATAAAAACTATCATCTTTAAACAAAATGTCATAAAATTTGTTCTTGTGTGTAAAAACAATTTACAACATCAAAACAGTTTACATCAGCATGAAAAATGCAATTTACACCAGTGTAACACATCAATAAAGATTTAAACATGACACAGAAAAAATGTAATTTACCAAAAATGTACTCTTTTTTATATATAAAACCAATCATATATATACACACACATTGAGAATTTTAAAAAAATAAAAAAAATCTGCTAATACAGGTCATAACCAACAAAAGAAACAGCAGTGTTTTACAAATCTGATGGGTTTATAGTATATCCCAAATAACAAAAGAAACACTAGTGTTTACAAATATGATGGGTTTATAAACATGATTATTTTACATTGATGTTTACATCATTGTTTACACACTGATATAATAAACAAAAACATCAAACATTGTGTTTTGTATAAGCATCAACATTGTTTAAACACTGATCTAAAATAATAATAATTTGTTCATTAATAATCTGTTTTTGTATCATCTAAAAAACATTGTGTTTTTGTATAAGCAGCAAATATAATAATCTGTTCATTATATCAGCATCAAACACAAAAAGTTAAAAATCTAATGTAATTTACACTACTAAATGTAAAATCTAATGTAATTCAACAAACATCAAAAATCTTAATAATAATAATGTACCTGAAGGAAACCTTGATCTTCAAAACAAACATCATCGTCTTCCTCGCATCATCATCATCGACCCATCACCCCTAAAAAGCACCAGCATCGACCCACGTTCGACCCACCATCGAACCACCATCATTGACCCGACCACCATCCCTGTTCCTTCTTCCTTCTTAGGGTTCACCACCACCACCTCCATCACAAGGGTTTAAACAAAACGAATCTGGGTTTAGAATAGGGGATCTGGGTTTCTATGTCGCCTCCTTAATTCTTCCACCACCAGATCTGGGTTTCTATTATTATTATTCACATATTTGTTCATCGTTGTTATTATTATTATTATTATTATTATTATTATTATTATTATTATTATTATTATTATTATTATCATCATCATCATCTTGTTTCATCTTGTTCGAATATGTTTCATCATCGTTTCGTCATCGTCAAAGGATCAACATCTGTTCATCTTGTTCACATCATCTTGTTTCGAAGGTTCGACTCTTTATTATTATTATTATTATTATTATTATTATTATTCCCTGAGATCTGATATAAAGAGAGAGAAGAGAAAGTGAGAAATGGAATATTGTTTTGAAAAGAGAGAGAAATAGTGATTATTATAGTTAGGGATAGAAGAGAGAGAGGGTAGGGTGGGGTGGGTTATTTGATGAATTACCATAATTGCCCTTACATAATAACAACAAAACAAGGACACACGGCATGTTATTATTGGCTTAAGTGAGTTTTCTAGTTCTTTCATGAAAGGTGGGTTTTCATTCGAACCTAATCCTATATATATATATATATATATATATATATATATATATATATATATATATATATATATATAGGGGATGGATTAAATGAGAACACCCATCTTTGTGAGAACCATGAGAACAAATCTCAACCACTCATTTATTACCCTTATGTTTTAATAAAAAAAAGGTTAAAATGGTAATTAGCCATAGCTTGAATCATTCATGTAATTTTCTCCAGATCTGTATCTTTACCAACCTTCAACCATTCACCAATCAACTTTGGGTCCATACGATCTTCAACCATCCTTCAATCGATACCATCTTTCAATCGCTTCTGAATCCTTACGATTTCTACAAATTTAGGTATGTTCTTGCTCATCTTTTTTTTTCAAATCTCTACTAGTCTTAATTCAAACCATACAATCTTTAACCAAATCGATTAGGCATCCATAGGGTTTCTGCCAATTCAGGTATATTCTTGCATTTATGTATTTGTATTGGGAATCATAACAAATGAGTTTAATTACCTGCTTTATTTTTATTTTTGTGACTCATTGACCACTGTAGTGTTAATAATTGTGTTTAATTGGCTATTGTAGTGTCAATAATTGTGTAGATTACATAATCATATGATAGACTGTAGATATGTTATTGTTTTTCAGTTTGAAGTGGATTTAAAGCATGTAAATGATTTAGGGAACTTTGATATTATTGTATGAATTGGTTCTAGATTCTTGTGATTAGTTAGTTATTTTAGTGTTATTAACATAATCACATAATATAGCGTATAAATGTTACTGTGGTTGAGTTTGAATGGACATTAGGGCATACAAGTTTGAAAATATTAAGGGAACTTTGATAACGTGGTTGATCCTGAGTGCTTGAGGTTTTATAGAAAGATCTAGATATAGTGCTGATTGAATTCATAAATCTACTCGATACAGTTTTGCTTATACGTCCATACATTGTGAAAATCGTTCTTGTAATAGATTTAATGGATAAAAGCATGCTTATACACTCATCCAACATACTATGTTTCTTTTATTCTCTTGTTTTACCCATATGTAACGCTCGTTTAATTTTCAGGATAGGTTGGTGCAGGCACTAGCTAGTGACGTTTGATTCAGCGAGGAGGTGACACGTACTTATGACGTTGTGGCGATGCGACTAGGAGGGTAAAAAACTCGACCAATTTGAGAGACCATTGGTGTTCCCATTGATATCACCAACAACGTAAAGAAAAAAAGAAGAAATCCAACTATGGTAGTATTAACACTAGTAACAAGTGTCACGTGGTGACTTCAGTGGGTCAACTCTTCATTGCTACGGTTCCGATGGCGTAAGGATGAAGCCTAGAAATAACACCAACAAACAACTAAAGGTGGCGACATAGAAGTCGATTGAATCTTGGTGGTCCATTGGAAATGGGAGAATAAACTATTTGTACACGTTATTAATTCAGTGTAGTTAGTACTTACATCTTATGGTTATCATGTTGACTTACACATGTATAATTATAAACCATGAAACCAACACAATTCCCCTTATCACTAAATGCAGTCAACTATCACTTATTTTAATGCTTATTTTTATTATTTCAATGTTCTGCTATTATGGGTTGGGGATTGTTTTCTAATTTAGTCGTATATCTCAATTACACATGTGTAAATTTCTCACTGTCGCTTATTTGTTTCTATATTACACATTTGCAGTTGATTTACACATGTGTGTGTGTGTGGCTAGATTAGTTCACTTGCCTGTTTTGCACATATGTAAGTGGCCATTTTACACTTGTGTAAATTATTCACTGACACTTATTTAATTCTAAATTGCACATTTACAGTTGATTTACACATGTGTAAATTGCTCACTGCCACACATTTCTTTCTGGATTACACATTTACAGTTGATTTACACATGTGCAAGTGTATAGTTTTGTTCAATTATATGTTTTACACATGAGTAAATTGCTCACTATCACTTATTTCCTTATGGATTACACATTCGCAGTTGATTTACACATGTGTAAACTATTTACTATCTTTTAGTTCTAGTTTACCTCTGTTCGGTTGTTTTACACATGTGTAAGTGTCTGTTTTACACATGTGTAAATTTCTCACCGTCACTTATTTGTATCTGGATTATACATTTGTATCTAAGTTACACATGTGTAAATGTCTAGATTTGTTCAATTATCTATTTCACACATGTGTAAGTGGTCCTTTTACACATGTGTAAATTGCTATATGACACTTGTTTATTTCTAGATTGCACATTTACAGCTGATTTACACATGTGTAAGTGTCTAGTTTCTTTTCAATTGTCTGTTTTACACATGTGTAAAATGCTCACCGGAACTTATTTGTTTGTGGGTTACACAATTTTAGCTTATTTATAATGTATATAATGTTCAATGTCTTTTAGTTCTAGTTTACCCGTGATAAATTGTATTACACATGTGTAAGTCTATTACACATGTATAAATTCCAGAATGTCACTTATTCGTTTCTAGATTACACATTTGCAGTTGATTTACACTTGTGTAAACCATGTTTTAAACAAGAATAGTATTTATGCCCAAATATTATGGATTTAAACCAAAGTAGTATTAACCATATCTGAAACTTATTATATTTCTTAACAAGTCATATAATTCCTTGTGGTACGATATCAATCAATACCTAAAACCTTATGCGGTATGCATGGTAACATGAAAACAAGTGATTACTAAAAATACCAACTTCCTAACAAATTGAGATAAACAGTGTAAAACATGAACTTACATAACATCATCTACACAACAATAACACATGGTTTAAAACTAACTTCTTGTAAACGATCAAATCAACAACCGATTGATGGTTCCACAAGGAAGAAAATGATGACACATTACCGCAGCAACAGTCATAACAAGCTTATCTTCCCAACAAAAAAACACGCATACTTCTTGTAAACGATCAAATCAACAACTGATCGTGGTGAAGAAGAAACGATTATGATTGGCTCAACGACTGACGGGTGGTTCAACGAACACCCTTTAATAGTGTTAAAATGCTTATTTTATCCACATTTATTCGTGATATTGCTTGGAATTGGGTAACTACGGTTGCTTTGGTTGTAGGTGTAATAAGGAGCTAAAAATGACGAAATACGGGCTTTGGGAATGGACCGGAACGCATCGGAACGAGGTGGAAGGCAAGAAAGAAAAATGAAGATTTTTAAAGGGTCCACCGTACCCTTACGGTAGCTACCGTATGGTTACGGTGGCTTCAGGACAATTATTTCCACCGTAGGGCAGCCCCTACTCGCCGTCAACATTTTAAGTCCACCGTACCCTTACGGTGGGACCGTAGGGTTACGGTGGCCACTGCACAAAAATGTAACCCCCTTATTTAAAGACTACTTTATGGTGTCTTTTCATCATCTCTTCCATTGTGAACGTTTCTTATCATCTTGTGGGCGATTTTTGGCTTGAGAACTTCATTGGAGACTTATCACAAACATTGGTTTATGTTTTTGATTCTTATGAACATTACTATGGTTGTTTTGATGATTCACCAAGTCATGCGAGGCTAAACTTTTGGTGATCATTTCGGGTGAAGGTTTTTCTTAAACTCTTGTGTGTGATTTCTTGCATTTCTAGAATAATAACTTGGTACTTTCTCTTTGTTATTATGATGTATGAACAATTGCTTGTAGTGTGTTGATTAATTTACCAATTTTTAGTCTCTATCGTTCGTTCTTGGTGTTGCTAACAACCGAGATATCACGGGAAGGATTGGGGTTGGTTATTGATTAATTGGTCATCGGGAAACAACCTCGCGTTAATATAATCCGAGTACTTTGTTCCCTTTTATCACAACAATTGCTTTTACATGAGTTATGTCTATGTAACTCTTTCTAGTGAAAATTTACACAAGTGTTTAGAGAAACCGGATCCTTGAATGATCATTGTTCCATAATTTGAAGAAACAATCTTAAGTTTAAACAAGTAATTAGTTGTTCCTTTAGTTAAAATCAAAACACTCAAAATCTTAATCGTTTACTTTTTGTTTAAATAGTTTAATTGTAGTTAATCAACAAAACTAGAATTCACACATTTTCCACAAACTCCCTGTGTTCGATACCTTCTTGCCACTATACATTAGTTGTAATTGGGAAATTTTACGTGTACCACGACAAGCACGTCAACGACCCTATGTAGTCTTCTTTTACAGTCACAACATCTCTATCATTGACGAACTGCCACAATCGCACCTCCTTCATTGCTTCCTCCGATTCTGATGTGAATGAAAAACAATTCCTCTTGCCACTATTGAGTTTAACCAAATCTGAATCGAGACTTTAACCAGACCTGAATCAATACAAATCTGTACACATATACAGAAAACAATCACACGAATATACAGAAAAGGAATCAGACAACATTGAAACATTTAAAATCAGAATCAAAGTTAACCTGAAGCATCGAAAACAGTACCTAGTGTTTTGAGGCTTTGCGTCCGATTCTGCTTGAATGAACCATGGTTTTCGTTGTCGCCATCGAGTTTAACCAAAGCTGAATCGATACAAATATTCTAGTTTAATTAGACTTGAATCAACACAAATCTATATAATCATACATACAACAATCACACGAGCATACATACAAGAATCAGACCTCGTTTAAACACTGAAATCAAAATCAAAATTAACTTGAAACATAAAAAACATTACCTAGGGTTTTGAAACTCTGCGTCGAGATTGTGAACACATGATATGATTAGATCAAAAGTTCTCAATCGGTATTTCCTTGACTAGGGTTTGTGCTAGAAGTTTGGGGGGTTTTTCTTGAGCAAGAAGAAGATCGACAGTCAAGTGAGCAAGGTTTATGATTTGTAATTTTACTATATTGCCCCTTTCATCTAATTTTAAGGTTACCTACTTATTTAATCCCTCACTTAATCTTAGCCCTTGATAAATCATTATCAATGGATGAAAATGGTTCTTAGTGTTCTCACAAATTTCCTTGTTCTCAAGATAACCCTCCCCTATATATATATATATGATAGGATTAGGTTCAAATGAAAACTAGCTAGAGTTGGAAGAACCGTGAGAACACCGACGTAAAATGTGAATTTTAAAAAAAAAAATTCTACACACCGATGTAAAAATGGGTAACTCCACCGTAAAAAAAATAAAAATAATAAAAAAAATTATGATAGTTTTATACTGGTGTAAAAATTACACCACACCAATGTTGACTTTTTCAAAAAAGGAATATTTCATTCAATATTTTATTATCCTTTAATTTATAACCACATATTCTATTTTGATTAAATTAAGTTTGTGGTTATAAAGTAAGTTCCTATGGTTTTTCTAACTCAATTTTGCTCTCATTTTACCCTTTCCATATATATATATATATATGTGTGTGTGTGTGTGTGGAAATCATCTATTAAAACATGGGTTAGGTAGACAAATGGCAACACTTGGATTCTAGTGGTTAATGATCTACCCAACATTCTCTAGATGTGTAACACATGCAAAATTAGTTCCAATGTAACATATGAAACAGATGAGACATTCATTCCATCCATGTTAAAAAAATCCATATGAAAAAATGACTTTTATTTCTATTAACATATGCAACTGGAATCAACCCAATTTAATCCTAACTTATAACTTATCAAACATATGCAAACTATAATCAACCTAACTTAGTCCTAACACGTGTAACATATGAAATAGAGGTAAACATTCATTCCAACCATGTTAAAAAATCCATATGAAAATGACTTTTATATCTATTAACATATGCAAGTGGAATTAACCTAACTTAGTCCAAACTTATAACTTATCAAACATATGCAAACTGAAATCAACCCAACTTAGTCCTAACATGTGTAACATATGAAACAGAGCTAGCATTCATTAACATATAAAAACAGAGGCAACATTCATTAACATATACAACTCGACTCAACCCAACTTAGTCCTAACTTATTAACAGGTGTGACTTATAACTTATTAAAGATATGCAAATGGAATTAACCCAACTTTTTATATGAACCATTTTATTTCATTTAAAGTGTTAAATCGAAATACAACTAGTACCATACCCTCCATATTCATAAACATCAAATAGCAAAATTAAAATTACATAAAAAAGTTATGCAAATTAGTTCTAAACAAAAATCCACCCTTTGTAACATGTGATAACATGTTATCTGGTATATAATGTGGGTTGTAATAAAAACAACACCAGTTTTACATCTGAAACATTTTCATATGTGTTAAACATTTGTGTTAAACATATGAAAAACATATCAACCCAAATCTGTGAGAAAACTTTTTGTAAACCCCATATTTATATTTTTAAACCCTAAATTTAAATTTTTCTAAACCCCTAACAAGCAGCCATGCTCTTTCTTCTCAGATTTATATTTTTTTAATCCTCAAAAACATTAATTTTAATGGTTTTAACCAAACCATTAAATTGATTCTTGAAAAATCATTTACCTACCCACCATAAAAACTACCCAATGGTTTACTAAAAACCATTTGAGGAAAAAAACTAAAATAAAATTATATTAAAAAAATGAAGAAGGAGTGAGCAGGGTCACCATAATTGACCAGGGCTACAATTCCGGTCAACCAAATGAGCAGGGTCACCAGAACTGAACAGAATCAAACAGGGCTACAATTCCGGTCAACCTTCACAGTTCCGGACAAACTTCACAGACCTGGAGCCATGACCCTATCCCGGTGGCAAAATTAGACGCACATAATGGCAAACGGTTGCATACTAAGGGCTCGAATCTAGTGTAGATGTGTGGTGGTTGACGAGGACAATGGTGGTCTGTTGGTTGACGTTGGTGGTGGTCAAGTGGTTAATGAAGACGTTGGTAGTGGTTAGGGTAGTGTTCCATGGTTGTGGTTGGCAGGGGTAGGGGTTTGATGGTGGTGGTGTGGTGGTGGTTTTGGGAAGAGAGGGTCTGAGATTTGTGTGTGTGTGTGTGTGTGAGAGAGAGAGAGAGAGAGAAAGAAAGAGAGAGAGAGAGAGAGAGAGAGAGAGAGAATGGGTGATAGGAAGAGAGAAGGTGGGTGAGTTATTATTTATATAGGGGGAAATATAAATTCAAATATTGACAATGGAGGGAATTGTAAAATGTCAATTATACCCTTTTTGGTTAAAATAATATTAGGTGATGTGGAAGCTTCTTAGCCACATGTCGGGTTTATTTGGGTTTCTTCAAATTCCAAGGTTTCTTGTCTATACTTAGCCTATATATCAATCATATATATATATACACACACACACACACATAGTACCTAGCAGATAACTATTGTAACATATTAACAATTATCTCTAGAATATTCCTATTAAATACAAATTATGTCTACTTAAAATACTATCGTCTATTACACCCCCGCAATCGAAGAAAGAGGTGGCTGAATGTTGAGACTGGAGCGGAAATCATCGAATAACACTCGTGGTAACCTTTTTGGTTAAAATATCTGCTACCTGATATGGAGAAGGAAAGTAGAGAACATGAACCTGACCGCGCTGAACTTGCTCTCGAACAAAGTGAATATCCAGTTCAATATGCTTTATCCTTTGATGCTGAACTGGATTACCAGATAGATAGATAGCACTAACATTATTACAATAATCTAAGGTGGCCTTTGGAAGAGGATGAAACAACTCTAGGAGTACATTATGTAGCCAACATATTTCGGCAACCACATTGGGCACTCCCCGATATTCAGCTTCGGCACTTGATCTAGAAATCGTAGGCTGACGTTTAGAAGAACAAGAAATAAAATTGTCCCCAAAGTAAACACAATAACCACTTGTGGAACGACGTGTGACTAGGCAACCAGCCCAGTCTGCATCTGTGTAGGCTCGTAGGAAGGAAGCAGAGGAGCCAGTTAAAGTGAGACCATATGAGGTGGTGCCTTGAAGATAACGAATGATACATTTTAAGGCATTCCAGTGAGGGACCGGTGGAGTATGCATGTTCATGCATACTTGCTGAAGCGCATAACTAATGTCTGGACGAGTAAATGTCAAATACTGAAGTGCACCCGCAAGACTATGAAACAAAGTGGGGTTATCAAATGGTTCACCAGTGGATGAGCTCAACTTAGTTTGGGTGTCAACAGGAGTCACAACGGGGTAACAAGAGGCCATACGAGCCCTGTCAATGATATCACAGGTGTAGGCTTGCTGAGTGAGAAACATGGTGTTATTTTGGCAAGTTACAGAAATCCCCAGAAAGAAGCTGAGTGGGCCTAAATCTTTCATGGCAAACTCGTTTGCCAGATGTCCCATGAGACGTAAATGTAGAGAGTTAGAGGAGTAAACTAATAAGATGTCATCCACATATAGTAGAAGACACGCAGTATCTGAACCCGAGTGCAGGGTAAAGAGAGATGCATCACACTTACTCTGATGGAAGCCAAGAGTAAGGACATAATCTGTGAACCGTTGATACCATGCCCGTGGTGCTTGTTCAACACCGTATAGAGACTTAGAGGGTGTTTGGGATTGAGTTTGGAGATGCAAAAGTGCTTTTGGTCAAAAGTGCTTATTGGCTTATGACTTTTTGAAAATGGGTTTTAAAAAAAGTGTTTGGATTAGCTTTTGAGATGGGAAACGTCAAAAAGTCAATAAATTATTATTTTTTTAAGTGTTTCGCTTAACTTATTGCGAATACTGGTTGTATGAGTGGTAAATTTGTAATTTTTTTCTAAAAGTCAAAAGCCAAAAGCTAAAAGCCAGGATTTCTAGCTTTTCAAAAACAGTTTTTTCACCCTTAAAAACCAAAAGTCAAAACAAAAAGTGCTTTTGGGTTACACAAACAGCTTATTGACTTATTGGCTTTTTGAAAAAGCCAATAAGTCAATAAGCACTTTTGAAACTCAATCCCAAACACCCTCTTATTAAGCTGACATACATGATCAGGATACAGTTTGTTGCGAAGCTCCATAGGATGATACAAAAAGACTGTCTCATGTAGGTGACCATGAAGAAAAGCATTGGTCACATCTGTCACACCCTCAAATTTCCACTACGGATTTTACACCGCGAGGATCGTGACATACTAGGATCCCCATAGCCATAAGTCATATGAATGACGCTAAATGCCCAAACCATTTAGCTCGTTTTCTAAAATATGGTTTTAACGTTTAACCAAAAAGTTTAGATAAGTTGCGGAAGCGTATATCAAACATAATCGTTTAAGTTCATGCGCAAAACAACGCGCCCAAAATAATACCATTGAATGTAAAGCAAAGTATAAGTTCAATAATGTTCATAACCCATGACACAATGACGTATGTCCTATCGTGCTCCGAACCTAGAGACCTGCAAAAGCATGCTATCGTGTGTCAACATAAAGTTGGTGAGTTCACAAGGTAATGTAGGTAAAAGTGCAAGTTTCCAAAAGTTTGGGTTTCCCAAACCGTACGTGTAACCAATAAACAAAACCACTAGTTCAGCGTATGCCAACGCCCCCAGAACTGATTATTTTATGCAGAATTTTAACTTTAAAGAAACTGAACCGATTCTGTTGTGTTTTGCAAGAAATAGTGAGAAGAAAACGACCAGCCCAACGATCACCATCAGTTTCATCGGGATCCCACCAGTCAGGCGAGTCAGCACCATTGGAGTTGCCACCACACTAGATGACAGAGGCCGACGGACCCCGATGGTGTCCACCCTTGGTTGTACTTTAACCAAGGTGGTGAAGAGCAAAACGCCCACAGGAGTTTACTCCTCATCCAGTCCAAGCAAATCGGTGATTACAGACCTGTGGCTTACGACTATGTGAGATCTGTGGGGTTGGAGCCTCGATATTACAACATCCTATCTCATCAGTTGTACCGTTTTTGCCAGATATCTGAGTACACGTACCGTGAGCAGACCTTGGAGTTCTTAGCCTCTTCTCCTATACTCCACCCACTACAGCAAAGGAGAGAGTTTCGAGGTAGTGTATTCGGTTCAGGTTGGGCAGGTATTGGTATAGGATGACGTTGGCAGAGTTCGGGGTTAGACTGGGTTTATACAGACAACGGGAGATTCATTCGCCCATATTCATTGAGAGCCTGTTCGAGTGGCCCCGTGATCTGCAGCCACCAGATTTTTGGTGGAAGATTTCTTAAGCTCACTATGATCCAAGCACAAGAGATCTACCTTCCCTGATCCGCTTCATAGGTGGTTACATATGATGATAACTAGCAGTTTGGGGTGTCGCAAGGACAATACAGAGGAAGTGAACAAGCGACATGTTTTCTATCTCTTCAGCATCATAGAGGGAAAACACTACAAGCTTGCGCATGCGATGGCCGAGTTCTTAACCAGGTGCTGGGGCACCAAAGCTTCCAGCCACATCTTCGGGGGACCTTACATTACACCCTTGGCCAGTAGCCTGGAGCTGATTCACACCCAGTTGTTGGCCCATCTGACACTCGCAGGAAGGGTCTGCTCCCTAGACACCGTGGTGATGAAGAACAATAGGGTAATGAATTGGTTTGACAACGTTCTGAGGCTAGTGGACAACAAACATGAGCTGTGGTATGAGAACGCTACTTTTGAGGAGGTATATAGTGAGGCAGCAGCTCTAGAGACAGGAGGAGCAGAGTCTTCAGCAGCAGCTGCAACTAGGGGAGCAGCTAGGAGAGCACCAGCAGGACCACCACCAGGAGCCAGACTAGGTCGCTAGAGCCAGCCACGGGGAGGCATTCTCCGTACTGCTGAGTTCAGATCCTTTCGGGAAGACTTTTCTAGGTACATGACTTCCTGCACTGGCTCTAGCTCTCGCTCCAGGTCTCATGCACGTCCCCGCCGCAGTCACTCGGTTTGATTCCCCCCCCCCCCTTTCTCAGGTTTATGATATGTGGTTCTTAACAGATTGATGATGGTTTGTGACTTGATACACTATTTTATTTTATTTTATTTTATTTTTCTTTTATGGTTCGATGGTTGACACTTTGCATGCATGATCCATGCCAGGCATGACTCACCTGCCAACGCTGATGCGTTGGTATATCTTACGACAATAGTTTTATTTTATTTATCCTGTTGACATGCGGTCTTGGTCCAACTATCAATAGGTTTAATCAGCTTCTGGTAGTCCCAAGCTAGATCCAAGGCAAGGAAACTGGTAGTGAGACAGATTCTTTGGGCTTCTGATATCCAAATCAGGTTTTAAGCAATGGCTTTTGAAGTGGACCAAATCTGAGTGACACATTTCTGGTTCTTACCAGATGAATGAATGACTTTCTTGGCAAAGGGCGGATTCCCTACGGGTGCACTAATGATCTTCGGATTACACACCTTTAGGATTATGCTCCACCTTTGTTAAGGATTTCATTCATATCGGGAGGTTATGGGTTGGGTTTTCAAGTCATAAATCACTAAACCAACTTTGTATTTACCTGATCAATAAATATCTAAAGTGTCACTTTTAAGATAAATAAGACAAGAATATTATATCTAGGTCTCGTTAGTACAAAACCGTTAACCATTGGGGATACATGTCAACATGCCCGACTTTAAGAGAGATCCTTCGGCTTTTGTGGCCGTTAACCTACTTAGGGATACGATGTTGCCAGGGCTAACTCTAAGAAAAGATCCTTCGGTACGGAATGCGAGAGTTAAGGGAGGTGTACAGTG
The DNA here is from genome assembly GCA_032199755.1 of Ambrosia artemisiifolia. NCBI lineage: Eukaryota > Viridiplantae > Streptophyta > Magnoliopsida > Asterales > Asteraceae > Ambrosia > Ambrosia artemisiifolia. Next base: position 21,814,757 of record CM063513.1, read on the forward strand.
TTCCAGGTCGGAAATCAAGCCTCCATTTTAAGAAGATAAGTTAAAGGACCAGTGACTTGACGCGGTTTGGGAAGAACCTGTGAAGGTAGGGCTCAACCGGTGAACCTTCATAGCTAATGCGGACGCTCATCGGGAGGTTATGCATACTACTCAGTAGTGGCCCCGCTTCTCTATCAAAGAGCCAAAACTTCAAGCCCACTCTTTTCGTCCTCACAAATAATTAAACTTAATATTATTTCTAATAATAAACTTAACTACTTATACGAAGGGCCCTGAGATGTGCATGTCCACTATCTCTACTATTTTATCTTTTTTATTTCATAAAACCGAAAAACCCCTTTTCAAAACCATTTTTTCTTAGAACCCCTTCGTTTTATTTTTTTCTTTTCAAACCCGATTAGTTATCTGATGAAAAGTTGAGTATGGGAAAGTGTATTCTCTAGGAATACAACACTCGGTATTTACCCTAGAAAGCTATACTATACACGCCAGGTTCTCTGCCTATGTGTTGGTTTTAGTTTCTAAAGTAATTATTGTTTACTTATAAATTTAAAACTTGTTTAAACGGTTTAGTAAAAATCAATCGTTTTCCCAAAACCACTATTTTGGAATTAAAATATCAAAGATTTTGGCACCGGGAAAATGATACATTTTTAAAATTACTAAAACCAGGCACATCAACTATCATGGGGTTTGTACGGCTTCTGGTAGTCCCGAGCTAGATCCAAGCATAGGAAACCGGTAGTGAGACAAATCCTTCGGGCTTCTGATATCCAAACCAGGTTCTAAACAATGGCTTCTGAAGTGGACTAGATCCAAATGACATGTTACTGGTTCTTACCAGATGTATGAGTGATTTTCTTGGCAAAGGTAGGATTCCCAACAGGTGCACCAGTGATCTTCGGATTGCACACCCTTAGGATTATGTTCCATCTTTGCTAAGGATTTCATTCATCTCGGGAGGTTACGGGTTGGGTTTGTCACGAAATCACTAAACCAAACTTAAATTTATCAAATCAATAAATTATTAACTTGTCACTTTTCAAGATAAATAAAACAAGAATACTTTATCTAGTTCTAATTATTCCAAAGTCGTTAACAAATGGAGGATACGCTGTCCCTCATGCTGACTGTAAGAGAGACTCTTCGGTGTTCAAAATTCGTCTTATAGGTAGGGGGTACGCTGTCAAAGGGGTAACTGTAAGAGAGATCCTTCGGTACGGAAAACGAGAGCTAAGTGAGGTGGACCAAGCCTCTACTATAATTTAAGGTGATAATTTAGAGGACCAGTGCTTAAACGAGCGGCTTGGCGGTGATTTGGGCAGTACCTAACATGCAGGACTCAAATGGTGGCAATACAAGTCTACAGAGTTATGTGGTTATGCGCACCTTGGACACACCACTCATCAGTGGCGCCGTTTCTCTCATAATCCGAAGCCAAACTTTTCAAAGAGCTGACGATGCGATTTGGACCAAGACCGCATGTCAACAGGAGAACGACGGCTTACGGGCTAGTAGTCTGAAGACACCTTTTTGGGGACCCGTACACTTCCCCTGTGCGTGACCCATAGAGTTGCCAGAACGTCATCGCTTATTTATTTCTTTTCTCATCCCCAATTCTGTAGGGAGCGTTCACTCATGTTCTCCTCACAGATAAATAAACATAATACTACTACTACTACAATAAATTTAACTACTTATACGTATGGTCCCCGAGATGTGCATGTTTACTATCCCTACTATTTTTATCTTTTTATTTTCAAAGCCAAAACCTTTTTCATAAACAAATTTTCTTTTAGAACCCCTTCATTTTATTTTCTTTTTCAAACCCGATTAATTAATATGATGAAAGGTTGAGTAGGGGAAAATGTGTTCTCAAGGAATACGATACTCGGTATTTACCCTAGAAACCTATACTATACACGTCAGGTTCTCTGTCAATGTGTTGGTTTTAGTTTCTAAGTAATTATCGTTAACTTATAAATTTAAAACTTGTTTAAAGGTTTAGTAAAAATTAATCGTTTACTCAAAACCAATGTTTTGGAATTAAAACACCAAATTTTTGGCACCGGGAAAATAATATCTTTTATAATTACTAAAATCAGGCACATCAGTAGACATGTTGGGGAACCCATCAAGACGGTTGATAAAAAATTTGTGGTAGAGATGAATGGCCCGTGCACTCTTGTTATCGTGAAAAAGACCCTCGAGGGTTGTCCATGCTTTGTAGGCGGTGTTACCGGGTATCATGATGGTGTTTAGGAGATCGTTTGATACGGTGTTGTAGATCCACTACAGCACGATCACATCAAAGCGATCCTGGTGTCGGCTGTAGGAGTTTTGGTGGTGTTAACGTCGGTGACGAAACCAGCGGATGAAGGAGGGGTGGGGTTGTTACGGGTGGAGTGGTCGTGGTAGGTTGTGTAGGGACGGCAGGTGGTGTGGTGGTGGTTGTTGTTGTTGTTGTTGGTGGTGTGTAGAATTTGGGTTGTAGTATGTGATCAATAACCATGAATGCTCAACAGTGAATCTTGAAAAGTTTCACTCCATGACACATATTGGTCGCTTTTGATTTATAGGGTAATAGGGATGAAAGTTTTGATGTTAGAAACAATGGTAGCATGGGGAAATTTATGAGTTTCCATTAGGAGGAAGAAGAGGGACAGTAGAACATCGATGAGGGAGGAGGGAAGGTTAGGTCGGTTGGAAAAAAAAGGAGACATTGGGGAAGCAGAAGATAGGGTGGGGAAGAAAGAAAAGAGAAAGAGCTACTAGGTCAGGAGAACCCGCTCTGATACCATGAAAGATGGTATAAAGTTCTTAGGATCCTTAACCCTTCTTCTCATTATCAATCACACATACACACACAATATCTAGCCGATAACTTTGGTAACATATTAACAGTTATCTCTAGAATATTCCTATTAAATACAAATTATATCTACTTAAAATACTATCGTCTATTAGTAACCTTTATAAAATTTTATTTATATCTAGAACTATAAAGAAATGTTATATTTGACATTTTTTGTAACAAATTCTACTTACAACAATTCGATTCAGTAAATAAACAAATAAGTAAATAAATACTATTTTATGTATTTTTGTAGCGCTCTAAAAGTAAGGCAAATATCATAAAGAACACTAAATTTATGTTTTTTCTCGTTAAAGTCACTCAACAATTTTTTGTATATAAAAAACACTACACTTTCATTTTTTTAGAAAATTCACTCAACAATTCTTTGTACTTAAAAATCCCTATACTTACTGTTTTTCTCTTAAAAATCACCCAACAATTTTTTTTCCGCATAAACCCCTCAAATTGTTAATTTCAAACAAATTTTGATTTCTTTCATTTAAAATAACCCAACCAGAACTCCCGGTGTTTGCTTACGTATTCATTTGTTGCATAAGTAACCTATATATTTTAATCCTTAAAGCAATCAAAATTATGAAGTTAATTAAGAAACTTAAGTACTTCAAGCGTTTTACGTCGATTTAAAAACAATGTTTATTTGTTTTCTTAGTACTTAAGAATTGTATGACTATTTAAATTAGCAAAATAATTATTACTTTGATTGCAATGAGAGGATTTTTTGTCGTATAATTTGTAATAAAAATAAATTAATTACAAAATATCTTAAAATCTAAAAAAAATAACCACATCATAAAAGAAAAAAAAATTGTTGGGTGACTTTTACGAAAAAAAAAACAAAAAGTGTAGTGTTTTTTAGGTACAAATAAATGTAGAGTGGTTTTTTTAAGAAAAAAAAAACAAAAAAATGTAGTGCTTTTTATGTGAAAAAAAGTTGTTGAATGATTTTAATGAGAAAAGTAGAAAGTTTATTGCTTTTTATATATTCCCCGTGATAAATAATGTAAATGCTTACATCACTATTAATTGTTACTACGTTATAATTAACTTGTTCTAGAAAAAGAACTTTGTTTATAGTTTTTATTGAAGAGAACTTTGTATTTGTATCGAAGGAAAACATATTATATTATCGAATGAATTATTCATGGTCGTATATTAAATTCTTGGCAAACGGTCAGAATTGACGACTATATAGAAAACGGAACATCATTTTCCATATATATTCTTTTTGTGTATTAAGTACGACACTATTAAATCCGTATCCTGCCACTTAGGTTATAGCCTAGTGGTAGAGAGGAAATCCTCTCTTGGGTGAGGTTGGGAGTTCAACTCCAAGGGTGTGCAAAAAAGTGTGTAAAGGGTGTAAAGAAAAAAGGAGTATAAGAAATTAGCCGTTCAAAAAAAAAAATCCGTATCCGTTTATAAAACTACTAGATTATACCCCGGGAACGTCCCGGGGTTGAGAAATCTAATATGATATCAATTTTACAGATGAAATAGAATGATGCGCTTTACAGTTACATGTAGGAAAGCTTCGGGTAGCACTTAACTTAAAACAATTAACAATGTATCTCCAATGTTAGTGTATAACCTTAAACAATGTATAACTCTAATATTAAAAGCTAACCTAAAACAATGTACAACTCCAATGCTAACACATGTTGTAAATAAAATTCATATTTACTGGTTTGAACATAATTAATAACTTGCCTATACATGATTAATGAATAACCTGGACGCTTTGTGTTTGTTTCCTGTATGAACAAAACCACACAAAAAATAGTCGTTTTTTCTCCGTTTTTTATATTGCACTATGGTATTCGTTGGAAAGATAATAAAACGCTCGTTAATTTGGTGTAATTTTTTTCTTTAAAAAATCTCGTATATAAAAGATATTAACGTTTAAAAGTTATAGAAGTAAACATTAAAGAGAAAAATTTAATTTTGTTTTTAAATTATTATTTTCCTAAAATAAAGCCTTTGCCACATCGGATGACACATGGCACACTCAAGGGGGAAAATGCTCTCTTTGAATGCTATGTCATTAAAATGGCTTTAATTTATTATATATATATATATATATATATATATATATATATATATATATATCCCGGAAGCGTCTCGGGGTTGAAAAATATAACAATTCTAATAATACTAATACTAATACTAATAGTAATAATTATTACACTTGTAATTAAACAAATAAAAAAATAACCTTGCTATAAGGTGACACCATGTGTTGCAGTGTTGCGCGATTTTTTCTCCTAGCCTCTCTTGATGAAGTATACCTATGCATCTTTAGAAGAGTAAAATTCCAATGAAAGCATGGCGATTGGGCTGAATTTCAACATCGTATATAAGAACCTGGTTTAAAAGAAAAACATGATTAATGAATAACCTGAACACTTTGTATTTTTTTTCCTATATGAACGAAACCCCACAAAAAATAGTCGTTTTTTTCTCCGTTTTTTATAGCACTATGGTACTCGTTGGAAAGATAATAAAACGCTCGTTAATTTGGTGTAATTTTTTTCTTTAAAAAATCTAGTACATAAAAATTATTAACGTTTAAAAATTATGGGAGGAAACATAAGAGAGAAAAATTTAAATTTGTTTTTAAATTATTTTTTCCTAAAATATCTCAATTTAATTTTAGTAGATTAGGTTTTATATTATTATTTGTTTTTTTTTTAATTTGCCACATGGCATGACACATGGCACACTCAAGGAGGAGAATGTCTCCTTAAGTGCCATGTCATTAAAATTGCTTTCTTTTATTATATATATAGATATACCAAACCCGACCTGATACCCGTTGGGTATTATCGGATAATTACCCGTTGGGTATTTGATATACCCACGGGTATCAGGTATACTCGTTATTTTGTTAAAAAAATAAACGATGGGATTTGTAGTAGAAAACACCTATGATGTTTTGACGTTTAATTCTTCTATGACAGTAATTAATAGGATTGGGGGAAGTTCGGAAACAATAAATATATAAGGAAATGATATTTTAGAAATACAAAGAGACAGCTATATACTAAATGTATAAAAAATATAGATTATAAAAAATTATATCGGGTATTTTTGCGGGTAATCAGATATCCATATATCGGACCGGGTATCGCAATATACCATACCCGAACCCGAACCCAAAAGAAATTAAAATTTTAAACCCAAACCCGGATCCGTACCCATCGGGTATGCCCGTCTCAAATATTTCGGGTTTTAGGTATACCCGTGGGGTTCGGGTTCTTTTGCCATCCCTATAAGCACCCCTAGAGATGTACAAACTGTTTTCTTCACCAAACCGATCTGAGTTAAAAACCGAACCGGTTTTTTTACTGAAAGTGAAACCGGTTTTTGTCCAAACCGGTCCGGTTTTGGAACCGGTTTTTAGCACCAAACACAACCCTCTTTTGGAATCGATTTAGACTGTGTCCTAATCCGGTTAAAAAAAAGATTAAACAACCGATTTTAAAACCTATAAAAAACCTGGTTTATTGATGCTGTTAAAAAATTGGGTTTGGATAGATCCGAATGTTGAACGGTTATTCACATAACTTATCTTCAAAGTTGTTTTATTAAGGTTGCTGGGTGTGGAGACGGAGACATGACACTTCACGTAGGAAAATTTGTCAGTAGGGGCAAATATCAAGAAATGAGACATGGGAGGGGAGGGGGGGGGGGGGGGGGGGAGTGTTTGAGACATGAGAGGGTGAGACATGGACCTATCGTTGGTCCATGAAAAAAGGTTGGTTTGTGATTGGTTCGTCCCTCATGTTCTTTTGGAGATAGGAGGAACGGAGACATATGAGGGGACGGTGTGGGAGACAGAGACATGGCAAAAAAGTGGTTGGACGGGGGTTATTTCGTCTCCATACCCCATAGTCTAATCGCTTCTTTTGTAAAACCAACTTCAATTCTTCATTAATTTCTGTTTAGATTACTCTCTGCTCTCTAAACTGAGAAAACAAATCATCCGTTAATAACTCATAAAACACAAGGTACCATGCGCATGGAGAGGAGAATAATCGTGCAGGCTGTGCATCAGCCTTAAAAAAAGGCTTTTTTTAGGGACACGAACCATGAGGTGACCCATAACATTCCGTTGGAAGAATCAATATGTGCTTCCAAGAATCAAACTTGTCAACATGATAAAGGAAAAAAACCATTAATATTGAGGTGACCCATAACATTCCCTTGGATGTATTTTTTCAATGTTCTTGCATGCAATTCTTTTGTTTAAAACTAGTGGGTTTACCCGCGCGTTGCAGCGAGATCCACAAATGGGTTGCAATACAATATTATGATACTTAGGTTTTTTGCCGCAAGTTACGCAAAAAGAATAGAAATGTGCACACTATTTTTTAACAAGTATTCGTAGAAAGAACAGAAAAGAAAAGAAATGTGCATCGCCACTTAAAACTGATTGCAGTTCACCACAAAAACCATGTACTCATTATTGAACAATCTTAATAAAGCAAAGGTATGTTACTGTAACAGACTAATATGAACATAAACATCACTCTTCTGTAAGCTGTCCGGTCATTGCATATCTACATAATCGTGCCATTGAAAACACCTTGATAAATGATAAAGTTCATTTACATAATAAAAGCATGTAGTAATAATATGGTATTGTATACACTATCATATGAAGGTCACTGTCCATTTAGAAATTAAAAGTTGTGATTTGTAAGTTTGTAATAGACTTGCCCAACTTGACCCAACAACTAAAAAATTGCTCAATGTAGCCAGTGAGCCGAACCATCCCATCCACTTTGCCGCTGGGTAGACGCATATATATGAAAAAAGTTTATAATATAAGTATTATTATGGCACACGATAGCCAAAAGTTCCTAAAACAAGAGTAGAATGCAAGTGTGCGGCCATATCAGGGTGATTGTTTTGAATGGTTGAAAATCGGCAATCTTGGCTCTTAAATTCTCAAATACCAACACATTGCTAGACTTAATATCTCTGAATTATTTAAGGATGGACCTTGTCATGGAAATAATCCAGTCCCTTTGCTGCATCAACAAAAATCTTTACCTGTTGCACCCAATACATATAAAAATCATGGGGGAAAGTGCATGTGCTATGCACATGAGAGAGAAAAAATAATTTAATAGTAGATGGAGTATCCATGACCTATTTAATTAACCCGGTAAAATAAGCGGGAAAAACTTACTTACATGGCCTGAGAATATGCCATGTGTCCCACATTGCTTTCATTTATATATAGTAGTAGATTTTCATTCTTATTCACATAATTAAAATTGTTGTTTTCTCATATTGTAATGCATTAATTTCTACTTTACATCATAACACATATTTTATTACTTCATATTTGATTTGTCTATCCCCAGGGCCGACCCTAGGGGTGGACGAGCTGCACCCCCGGCCGAAGCCCGTTTCTTCTTGGGAACTAAATTTTGATTTTTTTTCTTTGTATATATATTATCATATCTTACATTTAGAATAGATCTTAGGAACAGTAACATTTTTTTTATTTTTCTTTTTCTTTTGTTTTTATGTATAGCAAACTTGGTTTTTTAGTATGAAAACCATACTGGACGTGTAAACTTGGTTTTTAGTATGAAAATCATACTGGACGTGTAAAATTAGTTTTTTTTTTTTTGGAGTTTTGTCTTTATGTATAGCAAAATTATGTTTTTACCTCTTAATACTTTTAACATTAACACTTGTATCTCTCAATTTTCTAACAAACTTTGTAAATGTCTTTTTCATCTCTCGCCCCTAAGTTTTACGTGATTATTATTTTACGTATGTGTTGATAGAAATTCAAATTGTTTACCTTTCAACGTAAATCTTTTTTTTGTAAATAAGTCAGGTCAAATATAATACAATTTGTTTTATTTATGTCAAGCTCTTTTTTATTGGGTTTTGTCTTTATGTGTAGCTTACTCCTTAATCTTTAGCATTGACATTTGCACCACTCATATTTTGCAAGACTTACAAAATGTCATCCCTCCCCCTCCCCGAGTTTTACGTGATTATTATTTTTACGTATGTGTCGGTAGAAGATCAAATTGGCTTACGTTTCGACGTAATTTTTTTTTAAATGAGTCAGTCTAATATAACATGTTATTATTAGACGGCATAAATTCAAGTTGCGCCCCGCAACGCGGAGCCTACCACTAGTTCTATATAAATATAAAGAATCATATTTGTAATAGCAATATCATATGGTGTAGTAGTTATTTGCTTTACATCTCAACTTGCACAACACAGGTTCAAGTCCCCTTTTCTTCATTTTTGGCTTTTAAAGTCCATATTAGATATTTCCACACTTGTTTCTTATGTTCTTCTATTTTGTGTTATTATATCATTTTATTTTCTCTTAGAAGTAGGTAACTTTTCTTAACACAAATATATTTGTTAGTATTTTATTCTATAACGTTTTTACTAACTAATTCAAAATAGCATCATAATCATGAAGATTTTAGAATTAATAAAGTTTTAGGAAAAAAAATGTTTTCCTCAAAAAGATTAAAATTTATATTAATTTGACATTGTGTCACGCGTTGTGCCCGTAAACCTCCGGGTTTTTTCCGTTTCATATAGTGAGTACCAAAATCGATCGAGCTCCCGCTCTTTGCAACGTGCGGGATTGATTTTCGTTAGGGTATATGGGCCTTTTTGTTCTAAGTTGTACAAGGCACTTGAATCTTTAAGACCGGCTCTGTCTATCCCGAAAAACTTCTGGGATATAATCTATCATATGTGTGTGTATATATATAATTTAACATTATAAATGTTTTCTCATATAATACAATGGATACGTCTACCTAATTGATATTTTATATCATGATACAATTGATATATATTTGATACATCCCATATGTAATTAGTTATTATTACACGGGTTAGGATCAAATACACAAGACACTTTTTCTAGGAATGGTGAGAAGGATTGTGATCCATTGATCATATATTTAAAGGGTTAAGATTAGTTTGTTTGAAAAAAATAAATAATAAATTAGAGTAAGGACATAAAAGGAAAATCACATTTGTTGCCTTTCTCTCTTCACATGCAATGCACATGTCAATTCTCCTCATCATTTTAAAACGTCTATAACTTTTTCATACGATATTTTTTTTTCAAAAAAATTTCACCATATTAATGAGCGTTTTTTTATCTTTAATATGAGTACCACATTGCTACATTAAAATTGAAAAAAAAAATTGTGTTAAATGAGTTTTCTTCTCCGTTGTGTCTTCTGCTCGTTCATTGTGTTATATTATGCTCATGTGCTTTATAAATATGTTATTTATGTTTTTTTTAGTCTACACATTATTTAACTTTGTCCATTGTGTTTTTCGTATGCTTTTCATTGTATTTTACGCAAATGAGTTTTGTATTTATGTGTACATTGTGTTTTATTATGTTGTTTATTGTGTTTAAGTCTATTTTTCATTGTGTTTTAGTCTTCTGCTCATTGTGTCTTTAGTATGTCGTCCATTGTGTTTTATTAGACTGTTCATTGTGTTTTATACCCTATTGTTCATTGCATATTTAATTGGTACTCATTGTGTTTTACGTTATCTCCATTGTGTCTTACGCAACTGGGTTTTCAACTTTTTTTTTTCAAAAGTATTCATTGTGTTTTAGTCTTTTATTCATTGTGTCCTTATTATGTCATCCATTGTGTTTTACACAACTGGGTTTTTGACCTTTTTTTGAAAAGTATTCATTGTGTTTTAGTCTTCTGTTCATTGTGTCTTTGGTATGTCATCCATTGTGTCTTACGCAACTGTGTTTTCAACTTTTTTTTTTCAAAAGTATTCATTGTGTTTTAGTTTTTTATTCATTGTGTCTTTAATATGTCGTCCATTGTGTTTTATTAGATTGTTGATTATGTTTTATATCTTATATTTAATTGGTGCTCATTGTGTTTTACACTCCATTGTGTCTTACGTAAGTGGGGTTTTGACTTTTTTTTTCGAAAGTATAACAATATGGTACTCATATTAAAGATAAAAAGACGCTCGATTTTATGGTATAATTTTTTTTAAAAAATGATGACGTATAAAAAAGTTATGGACATTTAAAAATGAAGGTGGAAATGGCATGTGACTTGCATGTGCATATTTTTTGACCAAATTACCCCTCCCACTTGTTAAATCTTTTAACACATGTTATATTCTAGTGGCTTTTCACCCTTCTCATTTTTTGTAGACTTTGTAGAATAACGCAACCCATTATTACACGTTGTAATTGAGTATGCGTTCACCGGTTCCTTAATTGCATAAAAATAGTTTGTATCTATAATTTCTAAGAAATACAATATACTTTCTCACTTTTTTAAATATACAAAATCATAGATTCGGTTCTAATGATAACCAGGTTGAGTTGTGAGAACCGTGAGAACTTTAACTTAAATTGTGAATTAAATTTTTTTTTACACACTGATATAAAAACAGCTAAGCCCGCCATAAAAAAATAAACCAAAATTTATTTACGACGTTTTTACACCGGCGTAAAAACGACTACATTTATTTAGACCATATAACTAAATTCATATTTTATTCAATATTTTATTATGGTTTATTTAATACCACAAATTCATTATAGAATAATGTAGGATCGACAAGAAATTAGTATTGCGAAATTAGTATGTCGTCCATTGTGTTTTATTAGATTGTTGATTATGTTTTATACCCTACTAGATTATACCCCGGGAACGTCCCGGGGTTGAGAAATCTAATATGACATATTAACTTTACATATGAAATAGAATGATTCGCTTTACAGTTACATGCAATAAAGCTTCGCGTAGCACCTAACCTAAAACAATTAAAAATGTATCTCCAATGTTAACGCCTAACCTTAAACAATGTATACCTCTAATATTAATATCTAACCTAAAATAATGTATAACTCCAATGCTAACGCATGTTGAAAATAGAATTCATATTTATTGATTTGATATAATTAGTGACTTGGATATACATGATTAATGATTTACCTGAACACTTTGGGTTATTTTTTTGACAAAATTACCCCTCCCACTTGTTTAATCCTTTGACACATGTCATTTTTAGTGGCTTCTCACCTTCTCATTTATTGTAGCCTTTGTTAAATAACCCAACCCTTAACATAGTTATCTGATAGATTAAAAAAAGGTTAACGTACGTTGGTTATTAAAAAAATAATAATTAATTGATGAATAAATATATTATTTAAATAATTAAATATTTAAAAAACTAAAACAATTATTTAAAAAATTGAAACATTGATCGGGACTCCCTAATTAATATATATAATTAAATATAAATTATAAATATCTTCAGGCTTTAATCAACTTGTATTATAATAACAAGATAATTTGCAATCACGTTCAATTATTCAAAGGTGAACAGAAAATATACATTATTAAAAGTAACTTAGCACATAGAAAGGAATATAGTCAAGGAATATTTAAAAAATTGAAACATGACTCACGGGAATTTCCTAATTAATATATATAATTAATATAAATTATTATTATTATTTTAAATATGCCACCATGTGTCACTATTTTTTTTCGTGCCTCAACTAAAAAAGATATATTCTATGATCTTCTATATATAAATTCAACAGACAGATCTACAGTAACTTAATTTATATTTATTTTATTAATTATTTGTTATTTTATTATATAATATAAAAGTAACATAATACTTTATTTATTTTATTATTAAATTGTTATTTTTATTATTATATCATATATAGAATATTAAAAATTGACACTGTACTACTGATCTTATTTTGCTAACGTTCATCGGCTTATTGTGCTAACGTGTACCAGTTTTTTCCTAATGTATACCGCCTATATTTGCTAACATGTATAATATTTTTTTTATCTTTTTTTTGTAAAACTACTTTTTATTTCTTAGTGTGGCTGTTTTTTTCCCCTTTTAGAAATCATAATTTGCTACTGGCTACTTATACTGAAACGGTACTTTAGGTATCAGAATAGTGATATGTTGGGTCAAAGAGGATTGATGACCATTTCAACCTTAGTCTAATATCCTCTCTGCAAATTTTGGTTAAGTATAGAAAGTGTTGAAGAAGAAATGACAAGTACTGATGAAGAACTGAAGCTGAGACAAAGTGCTGAAGAGTAAAGTTCTGAAGATAAACCAGATAAACATCTGAAAAAACAACTACTGAAGAGCAACTCCTGAAGGATTACTCATCAGCAGTTGACTACTCATCAACAGTTCTAGTAGAAGCTTCTCACCGCCCTAAACTTTAGCAGTTTCATATTATATTAGTATTTTTGTACAAGTTCCAATACTACAGCCTGTTGTAGTATTATACTATTATTTCTATGCTTCGTATGTCTGTTTTGTAGTCGATAAATAGAAGGGTTCATACCTTCTATTTATTAACTTGAATACACAGACTTTAAGTTAGAAATCCAATGTATATTATATGAGAACCATCTAAATATTCACAACTGTTTTATCAATAACTATTTTGATTCTCATATACACTTAATGCACTTTTGTTTATTGTGACACCCGGCAAACTCCGGTTAATAACTTTTGTAAATCTAGTAAGTCTACCTTAGCGGGTCATGCATACATTACATTTAACTGGGTCACTTGAGTCATTATGATGGTTCCGGGAATCATCGGAAGTTGTTACAATGATCCACGGGATCATTGGGAGTCGATCCATAACCATATGCACAAGAATTGGTGATTAGTAGAATCGTCGGGTTTAATGCACACACGCAAGTCTCGAGTCCCGGGAATTGGTGAACGAACGTGAACGTGTTAGTTATCATGCATTATGTGTTTATAATCATTATGTGACTTATCGGTATGTGAATACGTGCTTATATGTGTTAAAATAGTGTTTAACGCGCCAAAAACCCATAATCACCTGCAGGGGGCGATTAGGAATCGTAATCACCCCCAGCAGGGGCGAGTAGCATTATTAGGGGGCGAGTAGAGGCCCTAATCGCCTGTAACAGGGGCGATTAGGAGCTCCTAATTACCTCCTGTAGCCCCTACTAGCCTGTAACCTCTGGAACGACTTGAAACACCAATAAGTACCACCCTTGTGTTGTAAAACATCATTTGTGAAACCCTAACTCACCCCAAAGTCATCCCACACCATAATCAACCTTTGGAACACGTTTTTTCCCTAGAATCCATCCTTTTAAGCTTTACACATCCTTCTTTAGCAAAACCTAAGGTGTGTTATCCATCCTAAACATCTATCATGTTATTATATTGATCCCTAAAGGTCCAGACCTGTTTTTGTGATGTTTGTGTCTTTGAAAACCTTTGAAATCAGTTATTAAAGAAGTCTAATCCTTCATTGTGTGTTCTATGTGGTGTATTCATGCAAGATATGATTTTTATGGTTAAAACATAAGGATTCTTATGTGTTTGATGTATTTCTGATATAAATGAGTTGTTAGGATGTTTATCTATGAGTTTGAAGGTTGTTTGTTGTGTTTTGATGATAATATGCGTTTTGACCTGTTTGAATGATTTAGAAAGATTTAGGGTGTTGTAGTATGTTTTGTTGATTTTATGATATTAGGGTTTGCTCTAGGATGATGTAGTGACAGTAGGATGTTATTGTGCAACGTTGTTATGTGATGAAATTTGGATATTTGCCGTTTAGGGTAAGTTGTACATGCTTCATGTGATGTTTTCATAATATTATGCTATTTTGGGAAATGCTTGCAATTAGAGTTGTTAGAATGATGATAAATTGGGGGTTTTTACTTGGAATGGGTTGTTTAATGATTTAAGTTTGATGTCGAGTGTTTTTACATGTTTCGGATCTGATTTGGAGGGTTAAACGCCTGAAAAGTGGTCGCTGGAGTGCAGGGGGCGAGTAGGAATCCTACTCGCCTGATAAAGGGCCGAGTAGCCCCTAATTGCATGCCCTATGTGCGAGTAGCCTCCTACTCGCATGATATAGAGGCGAGTAGCCCTCTAATTGCCTGTGTAGAGGCAATTAGCCTTCATAATTGCCTGATGAATTTCCTAATTGCCTGTTTGATTCCTAATCGGGTGTTTTGCTGTTGTAAGTGTATTTTGACATCCTGAAGCATGGTTTAACACCTAGGAACATGTTGGAACCTCGTGACATGACTAATAACCTAATAACAAGTGTTCGGACTCGTTTATGCGTTATTTGAACTATATGCTAGACTTGGTGAACTTTTGTGCATGTTAAGTGTATAATTGCATATAATTACATTATATCTTGTATTTGGCTAACACGTGGGATGTCGGGTCACCAATGGGATGTCGGGTCTTGTCTTGTCTTGTGTGGTAAGATTAACAGTCAAACATGTTTTCAAACGTATAATGGTGATGGTCTGAAAAATTTGGGGACTAGTTAACCTACGGGTTATTAGTTCGAGTACTCACACACATCTTATGATAGGTCGCCGCTATTTGGGGCTATCATAGCTTGTTGATTTAATTGTTTCGAGTAACGCAACCTAAGGTGAGTTCACGACCCCACTTTTAGCAGTTTTGTTTTCGGGAGGAGAAACATCCTTACACATTTTAAACACACAAATTCATGTTATACTTTGGGTATCATTATATTACTATACGACTCATCTAAATCACACAGAAAACACTAATACGGGTATGAAGCGGGGAAATGCGGATAACGCTGTTGGGCCTGACAAACCCCACTCGACGGCTGGAGGTCGGGCGGGTGCATATTGTCTCGATCACAGAGGGCCTACCGGAGAGGACGGTAGTCCGGGGGTATCACACTATAAATCACATTCAACAATGGTTTCAATCGTAGTAGTAATATACATAACGCCTAACTAGCGTTCACACAACATAGTAGTAACGGTAACGGTTTTTAAAGGACTAACGAAACGTTTATTGAAAAACCTGTGAACTCACTAGCATTATATGTTGACATTTTTAGCATGTTTTCTTAGGTCGCTAAGGTAGCAGCAGTCGGATTAGGTGCACGGAGTCGCACCGACGTCTAGGATCATGTTGGATGTCAAAACTTTAAACTTATGTTTCATCTTTGTTTGGTTTTGTAAACTTGATTTTGCTTCCGCTGTATTTTTAATCACGGTTTTTTATTATTGCATGGTTTGTTCTACATAACTTTTTACATATAGTTGTTGTTTATTGTGACCATTGACTTGGATCCTGGTATGTCACACGCCTCGCGGTGGAACCCCGCATGTAGAATTTGAGGGTGTGACAGATTGGTATCAAAGCCAATGGTTATAGTGAACTAGGACTTCATGTAGAGTCTAGTCTATAGCCGAGTCTCACGCACACTAGATGGTCACATACATATGAGTCATGTCAGTTGGTAAACATACTAACCTTGTCGGGGTGTCGGTATCCTCATCACCATGTGTTACACAATCCATTATATCTTTGGTTATTCCTACCTCTACCCTATCTTCCTCTTCGGGTTTGAAGGCGAAGGAACTTGATTGTTGATCCTTGCATGGCGGTGGCGTACATTGGAGCAGCTTCGGCACATCCTCGAGATCTGTCCAGGATTTGGACATCTCCCTTCTATGCTCCAATGGACCCATTTGCTTACACACTATCTTGCACACGTACTCGTTGTAGTATACCTCTAAGTGATTGGTCACTTGGGAATTCTTTTGAGTTGGTTATTTCTTCTAAGTTGTGGGTATCGTGTGGCTTGAAGTTCAAGCTTGGAGCTCGCCTAAAGGACCATGTAGAGCAATTTATCATTTCGGGTGTACACGAAATCATAAGTTGGAATGCATGGAAGACTTGGTGGACTTCGTGTTTGGATCAATGGTCACGCTTGGACCCAATTCTTAACTCCATTTGATTTCTAATGGTTTTATGTTGGTGATGGATCTGAGTGTTTTGTTCTTGTTCTTGGCAGAAGATGTCTGGTCGTAACGGAGGACGTACCGGTGGACGGCGTACTGGCGGAGGTCGAGGTGGTGGTAACATTACCATGACACAGGATGAGTTGAATCAGATGATGCAACAACAATTGAATGTTGCATTGGCTGCCTTCCAGGCTGCTCAGCAGACCTTTGGAGGTACTCCTACTAATCAGGTGCAGTCTGGGTGCACCTACAAGAGGTTTAAGGACTGTCAGCCCCACAGCTTCCGAGGTATCGAGGGAGCGGTGGAGCTTCTGAGATGGCTGGAGAAGGATGAGTCGGTGTTTGCTTTGTGTAACTGCCCAGCTACTGATTGGGTAAAGTTTTCTACGGGAACCTTTGAGGGACCCGCCCTGACATGGTGGAACTCCACTACACAGACACTTGGCTTGGGGGAAGCCAACGCTATGCCTTGGGCAGAGTTCGTTTCTAGGTTGAAGGCTGAGTAATGTCCGCGCGAAGAGATTAAGAGGTTGGAATACGAGTGGTGGAATCATAAAATGGTGGGTTCTGAGATTGAGGAATACACCATCAGGCATAATGAGCTAGCAGTGATGTGTCTTGGAGTAGCTACGCAAGAGTATAGGAGGATTTAGCTGTATATTGCTAGGTTGGTGTCGGAGATTGCACGGTTGGTGGCTGCTAGGGATCCTACTACGTTTGCGGGTGTTGTTCGGTCAGCTCATAGGATGACCAATATGAAGGTGGCGGAGGGTGTTTTGCCTCCTCGAGGCACTGCTGTGAAGGTTTCTGAGAGTAACAAGATGAAATGGGAGAGTGTGGAAAAGAGTTCAGCCATAGTTCAACGGCAGGCCAAGAAGTTTGAAGCTTTGGGGTCATCATCCGATCAGAAGCAAGGTGGGTATACCGGTAAGAAACCTAAGTGTGGTCAGTGTGGGTTTCATCATTTGGGTAGTTGTGATAAGTTCCGTTGTGAGCGTTGTAATCGGACCGGCCACTATGCAAAGGATTGCCGGGCCAGTCTTCCATCTAAGCCGGCTCAGCCTATTGTTGCTGCTCCCACTGCGTGGGGAAATCAGGGTTGCTACCACTGTGGGGAAACAGGCCATTTCAAGCGGAATTGCCCAAAGTTGGTCAGGGTGAAGCCGGGGCGAATGTGGGTGGTGGAAACAATGAAGGTGGCGGCCGGAATGCTCGTGCTTACGTCATTGGTTCGCGTGAGTCCTAGGAGGATCCTTACACTGTTACCGGTATGTTTCTTTTCTTTTTTGATCGTTGTGTCTTGGTCTTATTTTGATTTGTGTACCATTCGGAGTTTCATATTTGTTGGGTTTTATTTGTTGTTAGACATAGTACCTACGCCTTGAGGGGTAAGTACTTAGTTATCGTGTGTCGCATTGCGACGACTTCCTTTTCAACCCGTTATGTTCATTTTGGATTCTTGGTCACGCGTTCTTACCTCACCAGTGTACCTATGGGGATTTGGCGATTCGTTGAACCGCATTTGTTGACTTCATCCTTTTCTTGCTTGAGGGTGCGAGTGGATTCGTTATTTATACGTAGTGTTTCTATTTTGGGGTCTTGGTTGTGTATTACTTCTATACGAGATGGTTATCGTTTACGTTACTCGTCAGCTTGACATCCGTGGTCTGGAGACACTACTTGGACGGTACCAGGTGCATCGTTTATACCGATCACAAGGGTCTCCAGCGTACCTCCGGTCAGGTAGGGTAAGTTATGTGGCAGTCTATAGCAGTTATCTTGTATTCATCTTCAGGAATTAGTTCCTCGACTTGGGATACTTGTTTGTATCATCTCTTAATTGTGATTCTCGTTTCATTTCATGTTTTCAGGTAGCGTTTCTTTGGCCATTGGGTGCTTAGTTGAATGCGTGTTTGAGTCATCTTTTGTATTCTCTGGATTCGTTACGGTTCACGTTGCGGACCGGGGTTCTTGTGGGATCGAGGGGACTAGATGGAGTCTAGGGAACCTCATTCGTTACTTAAGCGTATACTTGGGTCGACACTCGTTACTGTTGAAGCGGAGTGAATCTCGGGACGAGATTCCTTTCAATAGGGGGATGATGTGACAACCGGAAAATTTTTCGTCTTTTCATCGCTTCCTTTCCGGTTTTGGGCAATTTTCGGGACGAAAATTCTTTCAACAGGGGGATGATGTGACACCCGACAAACTCCGGTTAATAACTTTTGTAAGTCTAGTAAGTCTACCTTAGCGGGTCATGCATACATTACACTTAACTGGGTCAATTGAGTCATTATGATGGTTTCGGGAATCATCGGAAGTCGTTACAATGATCCACAGGATCATTGGGAGTCTGTCCATAACCATATGCACAAGGATTGGTGATTAGTAGAATCGCCGGTTTTAATGGACACACGCAAGTCTCGAGTCCCGGGAATTGGTGAACGAATGTGAACGTGTTAGTTATCTTGAATTATGTGTTTATAATCATTATGTGACTTGTCGGTATGTGAATGCGTGCTTATATGTGTTAAAATAGTGTTTAACGCGCCAAAAACCCATAATCACCTGCAGGGGGCGATTAGGAATCCTAATAACCCCCAGTAGGGGCGGGTAGCATTATTAGGGTGCGAGTAGAGGCCCTAATCTCCTGTAACCGGGGCGATTAGGAGCTCCTAATTGCCTCCTGTAGCCCCTACTCGCCTGTAACCTCTGGAACGACTAGAAACACCTATAAATACCACCCTTTTGTTTTAAAACATCATTTGTGAAACCCTAACTCGCCCCAAAGCCATCCCACACCATAATCAACCTCTGGAACACGTTTTTGCCCTAGAATCCATCCTTTCAAGCTTTATACATCATTCTTTAGCAAAACCTAAGGTGTGTTATCCATCCTAAACCTCTATCATGTTATTACATTGATCCCTAAAGGTCCAAACCTGGTTTTGTGATGTTTGTGTCTTTGAAAACCTTTGAAATCAGTTATTAAACAAGTCTAATCCTTCATTGTGTGTTATATGTGGTGTATTCATGCAGGATATGATTTTTATGGTTAAAACATGAGGATTCTTAAGTGTTTGATGCATTTCTGATATAAATGAGTTGTTAGGATGTTTATCTATGAGTTTGAAGGTTGTTTGTTGTGTTTTGATGATAATATGCGTTTTGACCCGTTTGAACGATTTAGAAGGATTTAAGTTGTTGTAGAATGTTTTGTTGATTGCATGATGTTAGGGTTTGCTCTAGGATGATGTAGTGATAGTAGGATGTTGTTGTGCAACGTTGTTATGTGATGAAATCTGGATATTTGCCATTGAGGGTAAGTTGTGCATGCTTGATGTGATGTTTTCGTAATATTATGCTATTTTAGGAAATGGTTGCAATTAGGGTTGTTAGAATGATGATAAATTGGGGGGTTTTTACTTGGAATGGGTTGTTTAATGATTTAGGTTTGATGTTGGGTGTTTTTACATGTTTCGGATCTTATTTGGAGGGTTAAACGCGCGAAAAGTGGTCCCTGGACTGCAGGGGGTGAGTAGGAATCCTACTCGCCTAATAAAGGGGCGAGTAGCCCCTAATTGCATGCTCCATGGGCGAGTAGCCTTCCTACTCGCATGATATAGAGGCGAGTAGCCCTCTAATTGCCTGATGTAGAGGCAATTAGCCTTCCTAATTTCCTGATGAATTTCTTAATTGCCTGTTTGATTCCTAATCAGGTGTTTTGCTGTTGTAAGTGTATTTTGACATCCCGAAGCATGGTTTAACACCTAGGAACATGTTGGAACCTCGTGACATGACTAATAACCTAATAACAAGTATTCGGACTCGTTTATGCGTTATTTGAACTTTATGCTAGACTTGTGAACTTTTATGCATGTTAAGTGTATAATTGCATATGATTACATGATATCTTGTATTTGGCTAACACGTGGGATGTCGGGTCTTGTCTTGTGTGGTCAGATTAACAGTCAAACATGTTTTCAAACGTATAATGGTTATGGTCTGGACATTTGGGGACTAGTTAACCTACGGGTTATTAGTTCGGGTATAGGTCGCTGCTATTTGGGGCTATCATAGCTTGTTGATTTAATTGTTTCGAGTAACGCAACCTAAGGTGAGTTCACGACCCCACTTTTATCAGTTTTGTTTTCGGGGGAGAAACATGCTTACACATTTTAAACACACAGATTCATGATATACTATGGGTATCATTATATTACTATAGGACTCATCTAAATCCCACAGAAACCACTAATACGGGTATGTAGCGGGGAAATGTGGATAGCGCTGTTGGGCCTGACAAACCCCACTCGACGGCTGGAGGCCGGGCGGGTGCATATTGTCTCGATCACACAGGGTCTACCGGAGATGACGGTAGTCCGGAGGTATCACACTATAAATCACAGTCATCAATGGTTTCAATTGTAGTAGTAATATACATAATGCCTAGCTAGCGTTCACACAGCATAGTAGTAACGGTAACGATTTTTAAAGGACTAACGAAACGTTTATTGAAAAACCTGTGAACTCACCAGCATTATATGTTGACATTTTTAGCATGTTTTCTCATGTCGCTAAGGTAGCAGCAGTCGAATTAGGCGCACGGAGTCGCACTTGCGTCTAGGATCATGTTGGATGTCAAAACTTTAAACTTATGTTTTATCTTTGTTTGGTTTTGTAAACTTGATTTTGCTTCCGTTGTATTTTGAATCACGGTTTTTGATTATTGCATGGTTTGTCCTACGTAACTTTTTACATATAGTTTTCGTTTATTGTGACCGTTGACTTGGATCCTTGTATGTCACGCGCCTCGCGGTGGAACCCCGCATGTGGAATTTGAGGGTGTGACATTTATCATTTGAGGGGGAGCATTTACTGATCATAAAAGTTAATTGTTAACTTAGAACAATTATTATTCCGCTGCATATTTACTTTGATAAAATTAACTGTTCAAAAAAGAAACATTGTTACTTAGGTCCCTACATGGTATTTTCCTTTATCATGGAGAATTGAGCCAGTACTGTTTTAATATTAGTACCTATACCGTTTTCGTTTTTATAGTTTTCTCAATGTGACAGTATAAAATCCATTGAATATAGAAACAACAGTTACGTAATGTTATTTCTAATGTCAACCAAACCTTCAACGAAACAAACGCCCCCGCAGCGAAGCGCGGGTAACCTAAACACTAGTTCTAAAGTTAACAAAACAGAATAATGGTCCCTTTATCTGCCAAGTTGTACGCCATGGGTTCTATACTTGCGTGAGTTGTTATTTTCCCTTCTCTTAGTTTTTTTTTTCCTTTTTTATAAACTTAATATAGTAAATGTAATAATTTGTTTGTCTAAATATTTAATTGTTATAATTATAGAACACTTCTATAACATAATATTTATTTATTGATTGTATTTAATTGTTAAACAGATTAAGTGGATCAGTCTTGAAATGACACTTTAAAGTTTCCTTATTTTGCTAACGCGTAACGGTGTTTTATGCTATTTTACTAATGTGCACCGCCTCTAATTCGCCATATCTTTTATTTTTATCCTAATATGTGAATATCTTTTTTATTTGGTATCGGGACTGTCTTTTCCCTTTTAGGGATTATTATTTGGTATAGAGTACCTTAACTTTTCACTTATTTGATTTTTATCAGTGTTGTACCGAGTGCCGAGCCTATGGCAATAATGAAAAGCTATTGATCGAATTTTCCAGGTTTTCTGTAACATGTGCCTGTATTGTAACGAACTAATACCAAAAGAGTTACCGTCACATCACGCGAAGGAATGCAGAAAAATCATTGCCAATTGTACTACTAAACACTCCTACATAACAAACGCGCCCCGCCACGAAGCGCGGGGTAAGTAAAAACCTAGTAATGTATAATTAATGCTGAAAGCACAACTTCCAAAGTTATCATAAACAACAATTGTATAACAACAATTGCGTCTGTTAACTCGGTTAGAGAAATATTCAATACCATAAAGGGGCATTATGGAACTTCGAAACACAAGAAATCTGTGATGATGGTCGCCATGGTGGCACTGTGGGTTATTTGGTGTGATAGGAACTTGAAGATTTTTAATATTTGCTCCAAACCTTTGGGTATTTTGGTCGAGGAAATCAAGGATACAACGTTTCTCAACTTGAAGATTCAAGCACATTGGAATCATTTGACCCTAGATAGGTGGTTAAAGTTTGATGTTAATTTGTTTTAATGTATGGAGATATTGGGTGTATTTTCATCCCTTCTGGCTAGCATCTTGTTAGACGGATGAGTTGATTAATAAAAAGCTCACTTGTATGTTAAAAAAATGCTACATTCACTCACCAACTTTGTTTAATCAAAGAATACCACCTTCTTAGTCTTCTATTCATCATTACTCGAGGCCATCAATCATCCACAAAGGAGCATACTTCGATTACAGGTTATTTGTCTCATACTCTGTTTAAATTCTGTTTAAGTTTTCATAATCGTATTGTTTACGTTTAAAATTCCATGATATTTGGTTCTTAAGCATTTCAAACACCAAACTAAAAATGTAGAAAATATTTGTCGGCAAAATAGAATTATTCATGCCGACGTGGTCTAAAACCAACATGCAAAGCGCAAAAGCGACGGACTTTTCATACTCAAGACACAAGACGGTTATATGTATATTTCTTTGTGTCTCATAGGTTTGTAGCTTCCTCCAGGGTTTTTTTTATGATTTTACCTAAGTGTAACCTAAAATACAACATGTTGATGTATAAAAACACCTTGATGTGTCTCGTGCTTGGGGGTGCGCTTTTTAAGACTAAGGTGACCGGAATTCCACATGTACGTATTTTAGTGAAAGGAAACGACAATAGAGTAATTGAGATTGTAATGAATGTCCTCTCAACTGAAGAGTGGTCTTAATGTGTTATCCTATTTGTCTCTTCTATTTGAAGCATGGTCCGGCACATCCTTGTCCCAACCAATCTTATATAGGGCGATCACAGGCGAGATTGTTGTCAATTCTCATCTGATCCATACATTCGGAGCTTCCTAGTTGCCAGTCGGATGGATACCTAGAGATATTTAAGTCATGAAAGCTTAAGTGTCATAAAGCTTTGTCAAAGGGTTCAACAGATTACAAAAGATGCTAAAACATATTCTTGTTAGGCACACACTCATAGGCATTGACATTAAAGGCATGTCACAATTCATATGATCAAGATCTCTAGGTCAAGTTTCCAAAAAACACAATTGGTTTTAAGGTGTGCATAACATTGGCGTCAACATGCGCACGACGTTGTTGACATTCAAAGAAGAATCTATGTCGGTAATTGACTCATTTTGCTAATCTTGGTCATACTCAAGCATAATAAGAAAGATGAAAACAATTATAAGAAGATAGTTGGCACAGATGCTTCTCAACACCGCTTTAGTTCGGTTGTTTGGCTTAACAAAATGTTGTAATGGGACAAATGGACCCATGACTCTCTAGCTAGCTAAGATTGAACGTATGCATAAACATTAACATATCTATGTTGAAATGTATCATTTCATATTGATCAATTTAATGTCTTATTGTTTACAAATGTTTTTATATTTTGCATAAGTCTTGTTTCAGGTTGCAATGGATTGGCTAAAGGGTGATGCTGGTGATCGAGTTTGATTGAAGCTATTGAGGTCGTGTGTGTGCTATGTTCGTGTTATCAAGGCTACGTAGTAACTGAGTCCAGGAGATTGGGTCCATTTGAGTTACATTGAAGAGCCTAAGTCCATTATAAAGTGTTGGGCTTAATAGTCTTTCAGGTGGCCCTTGGCACATTAGTGCACCATCAGATGGGCTTTGCCACGTTGGCAATCCCTGTCAAAGAAACACATTTGTTTTAAGCCATTGATCAGTCTTCTCTCGTTTAATCTTGGCCGTCCATTCATTTTGGAAGAACTGTTTGTGAGACAACTATATAATCGTTGTGTTTTCTCTTTCTTCGATCACTTCTGATCATTCGTTACTTTCTCTCTCTTTTGCTCTGTATTCTTCTCTCATATTCATCTTAGGTAGCGTTTGGTATGATGGAATGAAAGGGGGAATGGAATGGACCATTACGAGGTAATGAAAAATAGTGTGTTTGGTTGGTTAAAGGAATGGAATCACCCATTCCACAAGGCATTCCATTCCCTCAAAACCATTCCATCCACCCCCCATGTTTTTTTTTCATTCCATCCCTCATTCACCCTTTACTAACAAAACCTTAACCCACCACCACCACCCACCACCATCATCACCACCCACCACCGTTATCGCCTCCACCCACCACCACCACTGTCACCACCCACCACCGCCGCCACCACCACCCACCACCGCCGTCACCACCCACCACCGCCACCACCCACCACCGTCACCCACCACTGCCGCCATCCAACACCACCCACCGCCGCCCACCACCATCATCCACCCACCGCCGCCACCCATCACCGCCGTATCCTCCACCCACCACCGCCACCACTCACCATCGTCACCGACCCACCATCACCGCCATCCACCTCCACCCATCGCCACCGTTGCCGCCACCCACCACCGTCGTCGCCACCACCTATCACCGTTGTCGCCATCCACCAACACGCTACCCGCCACACACCACCACCTACCATCACCACCAACCACCGCCACCCACCACCGCCATTACTCACCATCGTCACCCACCCACCATTACGGCCATCCACCTCCACCTTCCACCGTTGCCTCCACCGCCGCCACCGACCACCACCACCCACCACCGCCGCTACCCGCCACATATCACCACCCACCATCACCATCACCGCCACTGACCACCACCCACCACCGCCACTAACCACCGATTTTATTCCTTCGTCTTTTCTTGTCTATCTAACAACATAAAGTAATGTTTTGTTTCATTCCTACATGGCAACCAAACAAGACATGGAATGGTAATGATCCATTCCATTACCTTGTCCATTCCATTACCTCGTCCATTCCATTCCCCCATCCATTTCATTACCCCATACCAAACAGACCTAGGGTTTTGTTCCAGGAACATCTTGTTCTGGTTCTTGTTAGATTAATCCTGTGTTTAGATGAGTGTTGTGATCTATTGATCAGAGAGTTGTTGAGTTTTGAGAGTTTGTATCTTTGTTTCTCTTTATATTTCTTTGTTTTCAGTTGTATCAATTTGTCTTTGATATTAATAAGATTCAGTTTATTCTTAATATCATGTTATTTTGACAATCTACAAGCAATTTGTAGGAATCCATAGGAGATTATGAACACTAAACTAACCCTTGCAATTCCAAAGCATCAACCAAAACAATGTTACCATAATGTTTAAAAATATGGTAGAATCCGAATAGACTAAGAACGAGACATCTTCAACTTGAAACAAAAAAAATACAACACACAACACTGTTCTGAATAAGCGGCATTGAATTATATAGGGATAATCAATAAAATAACCCTTTGACCAAGTGTTTTATGAAAATAGCCCCCTGCTCTCTCTTTGGAGAGACGGGTCACACATTTCAAGATGTCTCAGACGTCTCAAGATCTAGCCAATCACTTACCGCCACGCCATCACCCACTCTCTCTCCTCATTTATTACCGTGTCTCTCTCTCTCATCTTCTCTCCTCATTTATTACCATGTCTCTCTCTCCTCCTCCTCTCCTTCTCTCTCCCCAACCCTCTGCATATTATATACGTCTCTTATAATTATTAAGAGGAAATTAATAAACTTTCTGAAATCATGGTCAGACAAAAAGCAATATAAACAAAGAAAATTAGAAAAGTCTTGTAATGAAATTTCAACTGGAGCAAGTGGAAGGTCAATGAAAATTAGAAAAAGTACCTGTGACGGCGGGTTGGTGACGGTTACGCGAAAAGAAACGAGATCCGGTTGTGAATGACAAAGGTGGGGAATGACAGTTTCTAGTGGTGTCGGAAAGAGGCGATGGTTGCTGGTTGTCTCGCCGGTAAGAAATGAGTAGTTGTGGCTGGCGTTTACCAGGAAGGGATGAGGAGGAGGAACTGTTTTAGGTCAAAACCGGTAACGACTATCGTAATCTGAGCAAGTGGCATTGAATCTAGCTAAACAGTGGGGTGATGTGCGACGACAAGAAAAATGATGGTGGTAGCAGTGGTGACGATGTGGTTGTGTCGTTTCGTTTGGCGGAACTGTGACCGGAGAACTGAGCGGCGCGTCAATTTTTTTGGTGACGTCTCCGGTGACCGGAAACAGTAGTTTGTGACGTCTTGGGAGTGAGGAGAGGAGGAGAGAGAGTCAGGGGTTATTAATGAGGAGAGAGAGAGAGAGAGTGAGGAGAGAAGGAAAGAGTGTGTGATGACGTGACGGTAAGTGATTGGCTAGATCCGGAGACGTCCCGGAGAAGTCGGAGACATCTTGAGATGTGTGACCCGTTTCTTCAAAAAGACGGGAGGGGGCTATTTTCGTAAAACTCTTGGTCAAGGGCTATTTTCGTGATTATCCCAATTATATATGTTTGCTAATTATCATGGTCATAGTTGATTACCTGATAAGCATCAGTTCAACTTTTAGAATTATGGGGCCTATAGAACAGACTACTTTGCGAACTCATTTGGCATCTATTCACATTGCAAATGAGCTAGTATTCCTTGAACGTAAACAACTAACAATATTATTGACTTAATCTTGACGAGTCGAACCGGTCACATTTAGTTTAGGTGATCCTGTTGGGTTTAATCTTGACGGGTCAGTTTAGGGGTCAACGGGTCACAGGTAAATGGGTTACCAGATAGCAAATGATCATGGGTAAGGAATCGGTCTAATGTTTGACCAAACTAAATAGGATGGGAACGTTGGAGTAGTTTCATGAAAATAAAACATGGACTATTTCACATGGAGTGTGTTTTGTTTTTAGTTTAAAAATAGTAGTGGCTGCTCATTTGTGATGTACCCATTATATTTATATTCAGTCGATAATCAACAAGCTTTTTCTATTTGTTTCTTCTGTAAATTAATTAGTGGGGCCTGAACCAACAGATCCTCCATACAATTGACATGTAGTGTGTGTTGGGCAACCCCCTCATCAGGACCTAACCACCGGATAATCTACAATATGCATGCACATGTCAGCACCATAAACGGAAGGGGATGGGATCAACTGGTCAAATAGATGCAACTCCTACAGCGCCTGTGCAATCAGTACCGATATCATATTCGTTTTTATATCATATTCGTTTTTATAGTCTTTTTAAATTTGACAATATAAAATCCATTGAAAATAGAACTATATTAACATAGTGATTTTTTTCTTTATCGTTAAGAACCAAACCAGTACTATCTTAATATTTGTACCAATAGCATATTCGTTTTTGTAGTTTTCTACTTCGAAACATATGGAGTTCAAACAGCATCCGCAGGAACGCAAAGGTGTAACCACGTCTCGCGACAGTATGTGTGTAACTATGGCCTTAAAGAAGTTTTTTTATTAGTTTCTATAAACAGTTACCTAAGATTCACCAAACTTACAAAGAAACAGACATCCCCGCAGCGAAGCGTGGAAAACTATAAACACTATTTATATATACAGGCTTTAAGTCTCGCGACAGTATGTGTGTAACTATGGCCTTAAAGAAGTTTTTTTTATTAGTTTCTATAAACAACAGTTACCTAATATTCACCAAACTTACAAAGAAACAGACATCCCCGCAGCGAAGCGTGGAAAACTATAAACACTAGTTATATATATATACAGGCTTTAATCAACATGTAATATAAAAACAAGATCACGTTCAATTATTCAAGTGGACAGAAACATCATTTTGAATCCATTCAAATTGAAACCTCGAATGGATCTCTTAATTGTTGAGAAGGTTGCCCAAAAGCGGCATATAAAGCGTACCCCGTAAAACTTACAAGTAAACCGGCCAGATATAAAAGATGGTGAAGCGTGAAAAACTATAAACACTAGTTATAAATATATCCAGGCTTTAATCAACATGTAATATAAAAACAAGATCACGTTCAATTATTCAAGTGGACAGAAAATATACATTATTTAATTAAAGTACCTTGGGCCGTTGAAAGGAAAGGATATGTACAAGAGGCATTTATGTAATTCAAACCAAATTCAAGGTCATATATTTATGTAAGGACCTATAAAATGACCATTAAGCCTTCCTAACTTGCAACACATACAAATCAAATACCTACGAAAACTTACATCCATCCCACCCAATTTTATTCCCTCTAATCATCAAACATGTCTCCTATCACCCCTGAGATTAGAGCATGTGCAGAGATCTTCACCGGTAATGATGTTTGTAAAGAAAAAGCCAAGTCTCTTCTAAGAGAACATCATCTTCCAGACGGTCTATTACCAGTAGAAGACGTCGAGGAACTTGGTTACGTAAAAGATACTGGATTTGTTTGGATCAAACAAAAGAATGAGATCAAACACAAGTTTGAGAAGGCCGGGCTAGTCTCATATGCCACTGAGATCACTTCCTACTTTGAGAAGTGTAAGATCAAAAAGTTATCAGGAATCAAGTTTAAAGAGATGATGATATGGATCTCACTTACAGAAAGCTATCTTGAAAGTCCAGAAAGTGACAAAATAACCATGAAAACACCCATGGGAATCTCCAAGACTTTTCCAAAAGAATGTTTTGCGGCTTAAGATCGAGGTGAGCGGAAAGTCTAACGATGGTTGATCACTTTGTGTACTACAAAGCTAGAATAAGTGTCTACAACAAAATAAAATGATGTTCTGTTTTCATTTCTATGTATCAAACTTGTTTGTGAGTGATTTGTGTATCGAATGAACTAATATTTTTAAATTGTCGATGTAGCTGATGATCATAAAGGAAATGAAACTGATAAAACTCATTAAATCCATCTAGATATTTATTCCAATATTTTAGAAGTAACATATCAAAGTAACCCATCTAAAACTATTCCAAGCACTTTGAAAACTGTTGCTTGATACCTAAGCAGTATGTTTTTGGCATATATCATAAAAGTTTTTCAAAATCAATTTCCTTAGAAAAAAAACACTATTTACTACTCAATATATAAATAATTATTGGGTTATCACTAGGTCGCGCTCTAGACGGGTTCAAAACATAAATAAAAATAAGCAACCGGTGAACTTGACGATAAAAAAGCCAGGCAATGACAGTATATTCGAAGTCACATAAAAGTAACCAACCTATGCTCCATGGCGGGTTCGAAAAGTAGATAAAAATAAGCAAATCGCAACGTGATGATAAAAAAACCATGTAACGATGGTATATTCGAAAGTCGCGAAAAAGAAAACCATGTTATTCGAACAAAATTTAAACTAAAACGTATATAAAGATAAACAAGTCACAAATCACAATGGTGTTTTATTAATGTGCGTGGGGCGGTTTAAAAAGCCAAAAGGTTTAAAAATACCCTTTAAAACAACCAATCAGTTAAAAAAAACAAGGTTACGAAAATTTACGTTGAAGCGTAGATTAAAATAGCTCGTGTGCAACGTTAACATAAAAATGAAACCCATAAAAAGTCATGTAACTAAATTTCTTTAAAACTCAAAATGATAATCTTATAAAATTTTGCGGGTTGTAGTGTAAATCCGAACTTTTTTCAAAAATAGGTAATTTTGAATGTGAGAGAGTGTTTGTAGGGGTTGTCTGGGATTTTTTATGAAAATGGATAGATCACTATATGGATCAGCGACCTTCAAAAAAGAACCTTGAAGGTCTCACATCCATTCAGCGACCTTCATTCAAGGTCGCTGATCCATTTAGAGACCTTCCTTGAATTCATTGTTGGCTCGAGTATATTTTATAGCAATTGTAAGACTTTGAATGAAGGTCGCTGAATGGATCAGCGACCTTGAATGAAGGTCGCTGAATGGATCAGCGACCTTGAATGAAGGTCGCTGAATGGATGTGAGACCTTCAAAGTTCTTTTTTGAAGGTCGCTGATCCATAGGATGATCTACCCATTTTCACAAAAAATCTCATGCAACCTTTACAAACACTCTTTCAAATTCAAATTAGCCTATTAATGCAAAAAAACTCCGTAAATCGGCTAAAATAAGAAGAAAAAATCAAACAACTAAATTGCCAGGGAATAAAAATTAAGCTAAAGTGCAGGAGGAAATCAACTGTGTTGCATAGGGTGTAAACAAAAATTAAAGTAAAGTGGAAGGGTAGAATTGAAGATATGTAAATGAAACTTCCACTAAAAGAATAATAACAAAAGACAAAAATTTGTAGCTAAGGTTTTATGAATTGTTATATCAATAATAAATATAATAAACTAGCATTAAACCTCTTTATTGCAGTAGGGAGCGTAAAATCATGTTAAGTAGAACTAACGCCACACTACCGTCAGTGGCCATCAACACCGAAAAAATATACATTAAAAAGGAAATAAAAAACGAAAGAATAAAACCGAATGAAAAGTAGATGAAACAACGTTGAACCACGCACTTGAAACGTAAAGCATAGAAAACGATAGATAAGTCGATCTAGACCCGCGCGTTGTTACGAAGCTGTAAAACAGTAAAAAATAGGCATAAAAGCATTGAACCACACACGCACGCTACGGCATATTACCTCGTAAAATTCAGACTGAAACGTAAAATGAAAAATCTGTAAAAGATGAAAAGTATATGTTTAAAAGTCAAAAATCAAAGATAAAAAAAGAAAAGAAAAAAACACGCAAAAAGTGAGTACAACACATCAAATGTATAACACATTCTTGTCTAGTATGAGATATAACCAGTGGCGAAGCTTGAGCGAAAATCATGGAGAAAAGGGGGTCGAAACCATATATACCAAAAAACATTTTTACGAATATTGTATTATTGGAACCTTTGAGCGAAAATTTCGGGGAGGCGGCTACCCTTGTAAAATTGCGCCAATGGATACAACACCACCATGGGTGAACAACTTGCAAATTAACATAATATAAAATATAAATAAATAGTACATATTAGTATATATTACATTTTGAATACGTTCTTGTGACCAGTGGGTGATGGCTAAAGTGCACCTGTTCAAAAGTCAATATATGTTTTTTCTTTTTCTTTCTAATTTGGATAATAACAATGCAAAAGTTGTGGAGTCAGTCAACTAAATGTGGGTTGCTGGTCAAATTTGAACCAATCGCATGGGCCGAATTAATTTTCCTTTTGGGGTGGCCCAAAAGGAACTAATGAATTGTCTAAGTGAACTAATGAATTTAGGCTTAGCAAGAAAAATGCAGGGAGTAAATCATATTTAGTGGTGGGCTTAGGGCATATTTAGTAGCCATTTAATGAAGCTCTGAATGGTTTAGTATTTATACTTTTGTTTCAACTTAAAAAAAGGCTCTGAATGGAATGGTTAAGAGCTGAACCGTTCAGACTTAGTGCATAGCTAAACCATTCAGCACATAATCATTCAGAGCCTCTTAACCACTGACACATCTTAATGATTTAACACATAATTTATGCATGGTAAACAACCAACTAAAAAATGGCGAAGGTTGACTAAAAATTGTCTTACGTTTCGATGTAAACTTTTTTTAATAAATGAGCCGGTCGAATATAACACGTTATTATTATACGGTATAAAATCGAGTTGCGCCCCGCAACGCGGGGCGGATAAAAACTAGTTACTATAATAACAAATACTAAACATACATTCTGAGTGAATTTCCAATGCATGTAGCTAATTTTTTAAGTTTCTGTTTCGACCTTTATACTATAAACAATGAGAAAGTATACGATACACGTATACCTTAATGTGAGAAGTGTAGGAAGCCACTATATTTTGTCACCTGTCAATTTAATCAAACTACAACTAATCAATTACAGTCAAATTCAAGGGCAAAACAGACATTAACCTCCGATTTAAATACAATTTAATTTCAGAATCAAATATAGCAATATTTATTTCAATTACGATGTAATCATATTCAATTAATCATATTCGATATTCGATTTGAATAAATTAACGACATTCCAGTAATTAACAGTAGTTTCATAATTTTTTGATCATGTTTTTGAAGATTTAATCATAACTGCTATTGATTCAAATCTAGTTCTCGATAATAATGTAATGGTCGGTAGGTTTTCTGATTACACTTTTTTATGAATGTGGGAAAAATCATGTACTTGACAAATGCTCTGATTCGAAAATCCACCCACTTGGAACAATGCTCTGTTTTTTTAAAAGTGCGTTTTTTGTTATTATACGTGCGTTTGTACGTAGTATGTTTTTGTGTGATAATGTGTGTTTGTTATATGAATAACATGCGTCTAATTAGTTGTTCAAAATATTGGGTGCGTTTAATTTTTGCAATTAGGTGTTCACAAATATTTACTGCGTTCAAAATATTCCATGTGTGCATTCAAAATATTCGATGGTGCGTTCAAATTATTCCATGGGTGCGTTTAAATTCATACACAATAAGATTTTCTTTAAAAAAATTTGTGCATAAATGTAAATAATGGGCAGGATGAGACATAATGGGGACATCAATGTAAATTGAGCATATGATATCAGTGGGCTATAGCGGTGCCATATTGTTCTTCTTCCACGAGCTCGTTTTTTGCTCTGAAACCGTGGCTCTTTTGTCTTAATAAGCTTGCCACCTAGCTCACCATATCACCCTTTATGTTTACATAAAAATACGTAAATATCTTTACCATCACATATTCTTTTGTCCTTATTATCAACAAACTAGAACACACCGGAGAGTTTGATGGTGGTGATTTACATAATTTTGGTTATTTATTTAGTTTGTTTATTGATTTACAATGTGCGTTTGTTTTCAAAAGGAAGTGAATTCAAAGGTGCGTTTAATATTGGTGTGCGTGCGTTTAATTTTTTGTACGTGCGTTGAAAAGCCTCTGTTTTCACCAACTTCGTCTTCTTCGTCTGCAACTTATTTTTAACCTAAATTTTATGTATAATCATACTTATTGAAACAAAATCGAAAGTATTTGGCAACTATTATGAGCGTTTATTCGTAATTGTATGTTTTTCGTATGATTAATCGTCCCAGTGTAAATCTATGTTTTTCTATTTTTACGATTTTGTTAATTGTATTCGAATGTTTTTTGTTATTTTGATTGTGTAATCATTCTGAATGTTTAATCGAATTGAAACGATGAAAAATCAGGTTTCGAATTAGGTCTATTGTTTCGATTTGTAAATTTTTTTAACGTTTTTTTTTCCTAATTTACCCCTGGTTAGATACTGTTGACCATGATTAGGGTTGTTAATTACCATTATGCCACCGCCTATAATCTAAGGGCTGAGAATGCTCCTCACGCTTTTCACGTTAAGGTTCATATGTACGTTATCTCATCCCATAAACAATATACTTCTTTTAACTCATTTAATTTTTTTAGTAATTTTACATTTCGTTAATAATTTGTGTTTATTGGCTTAAAGAAACACTAAATACGGGGTTTTGATAAAAAAAAAATATATATATATTTTTCAACGTTTAGATATAAAATCTATTCAAAATAAATTTGTTTTAGTAATAAAGAAATTTTTAGTACCATAAATGTAAACAATAGTGAGTACTGTTATGGTGATGAAATAATCTGGTAATGGCCAAACAACATATGTACTTGTGGTGCTGTTATCATGACCGATATCAATATTTGTAATTATGGCTCTTGATTGATGTAAAATAGTTATCGGTATTTCAAGGGATATGGTACTAAAATCCAGCAATACCATATCAAAAACCAGCTTACTCTTTCTCAACAGGAAGCTGTGCTCATTATACAGGACGCTGGTCCTTCCGCCTGTTTTACGTCGACGATCTACCATGCGTCCATAACATAATAGGCGCACGCCCTTCCACCAGTTCTACGTCAGCGGAACGTCATACGTCCATAGCTCAATGGACGTACGACAAAGCTTCTCCATCAAGATAAGCAAGCCTTCGTCGACACAACTAAAATATACCTTTCAGGGCAGCATCGAGACACACACCCCAGGACAGTCCTGCCCTGGACAACTGTTCCTGGCGCAACAGGCTGCCCGTCAAACTCCTCAGCCAATCAAAGGTTGCACCCAGACTGACTACCAGAAAAGACGATGACGTGGCAGCTCCCCAGCCAAGATATCTCTGACAGAAGACTTTATTAATCCCCACTTGTCTCAGGTTCTAGATAAGGGGATGATTACCCACCGCCATGGAGTAGCCAACAGGCGGACGCCACGTGTCCGCCGCCCATCAGCGTCCACTCAACGGACGCCACGTATAATATTGTCAGGACGGTAACATCCCTCCTTTCTCCTCTTTTTTTTTTACCAAAACCACTTGCATCGATTGGGCTTTAGGATTTGGGCCGGAAACCAAGAGACACCTCTACCTGAGCCGGGCTCCACCAAGGGTAAAGGATGGGTTGAGAAAGTCGGACGTCGAGTTACTATAAAAGGAGGAGTCCCTTCTCCTTTTATTGGCATCCAATATTCACTTGAACTTTCGCTGAAAAGACTGCGAGCACATCGTGCTTTTCCAACCCTTGTTTTATTCACTAACGTTTAGAGGCTTTGCTCTTCTAATCAGTAGTCTCTTAACATACTTAGTCTTATCCTTAGAACCTCACATTTTCTAAACACACATTTTACAAATACCCGGTAGAATCACTACCAAGGTCAACCCTAATCCGGTGACCTAGGACCCGTGTTTCTTCATTGGCGCCATCCGTGGCCTTACCACAATAATCTCTCACAAAAAGCTCTATTTTGCCATTTTTCTCAAAAAATGACAACTTCACCACCCATAGTCTATACTCCATCAGGGGTCGTCGAAGACATTACCCCAGGACCAAACGCAACTGAGGGTAATAGCGATGACAACCAAGACAATGTCGTCGCCATTACTCGAACCATATACTTTAAAACCACAGACATACCACCTCCCAGTCTCCCACCTAGGAGGAAATCGATGCATTAAACAACGATTGATACGAACGTCAGAAACCACTATTAGACGCTCAACTCGAGCGTCGCCGAATAACTAGCAAAGCCGTCATGGCATCAACCTCCAAATCTACTATCAGAACACCGATTGCTGCCCATCATGGGGAAGGTCACGGGAAACTTCCCATAGACCAGGCCTGTGCAGACCACAATCGGTTCGACAACGACGATTATGAAGAAAGCTCCTGGGAGGACGATGCATCCAGGGACTATCGCCATACTCCATACTACCGCCGAGAGCGCCTAAACAAGTATAACAACGATGCGACCACCAACCTGTCACTCCCATATAGGCTAATGGCCTTCGCCGAAAAATCCAAATTCACCCGATGCATCTCACAAGCTCCAATACCACCCAGATAGCGCCTCTCAGCCAACGTTAAACTATATGACGGCCTAACCGACCCAGATGATCATCTCGGCATATTCAACCAAGCAGGGGTCGTCATCGGTTGGACCTTACCCGTCTGGTGCCACATGTTTGCCCAAACATTAACAGGCGCGGCACGGGTATGGTTTGACAACCTTCCAATAGGCAACATCGACAACTATGAACAGCTGATCGAAAAATTTTCTCTTCACTTCAGTCAACAACGTGGCCACAAGCGCGACAAAATGCAAATCCACCTCTTCAAGGGCAGAGACAATGAGCCGTTAGAGGACTTCATCGTCCGATTCAACAAAGAAGCACTTCAACTAGG
Source organism: Ambrosia artemisiifolia (assembly GCA_032199755.1). Lineage (NCBI taxonomy): Eukaryota > Viridiplantae > Streptophyta > Magnoliopsida > Asterales > Asteraceae > Ambrosia > Ambrosia artemisiifolia. The sequence goes on from CM063513.1 coordinate 21,851,146, forward strand.
AATAGGAGACGAGGCAACTCGAACCTCCTTCCTAGCAAACGTCAATGACGACAATTTACAGCTCACCCTTCAGGGCAAAGATGGCATCCTAGAATCCTGGGAGGAGGTCGTCAGAATCACCAAATTATATACCCAACACCAAAACACAGTCCACCAACCCCAATGCGGAAACAACAATAATCGCAATCGCAACAACAAGCGATCGTCCGTCTGGTGCCGCATTTTAGGCTCCACCGACGAAGGAAGATACCCCACCTCTGGCGATGCCAGAAACATCATCGGCAACAAACAAACTCGCGATCAGCGCAGTAGTGGACGAAGAAGCCAAGACTGGATACCGCTCACCAAAACACCCTCCCAAGTACTATCACAAGTCCTTACAACCGGAGAGGTCACGTTCAAAGTCCCAAAACCTATGTTAACCAAACGAAAAAACGTCGATACCACCAGATTTTGTGACATTCACAAAGACGTGGGGCACGACACAGACAATTGTTACAGCCCCAAAATGGAAACAGAGGCAGCACTCCGGTCAGGAAAACTAACCAACCTTGTCAAGAACGTGCGCTCAGGCGCACACAGAACTGAAGAACCAGCCAATCCAATCAAGGACGTTAAAACACATCATGTCTGAAGTGCCTTCGACAGGCAATGTCATATGGCGCGCAGCAACAAGCGCAAGGTTAGCAAAATTCAACTTTACCGTTGTTTTGGTCAAAAATTATTAAGTAAAAATAATCTTGTTTTCCAAATTAGAAAATGTGAGGTAGAGTGCTATATGTGTTAATCAAGTTTGTGATCTAGTTATATTCTGAAAATGGTTAATCAGGATGCTAAAGGAACAAATATATGACAACTATGCTCGGGATGACAAAGGTATGATTCGGGATGGACAGTTATATCCTGAGGATGTAAATGTTGGCAGGTTCAAGGAACAAGTATGAAAAGCACTAAAACACAAAGAACAACACTCGATGTACGAGGAAAGCCCTTGATCAATTGTAGATCGCCGGCATAAAACCTCAGGAGAAGACTAGGCCCCTGCCTTGTTTGTTAATATTAATATGTAAAAAAGGATTACAACTTTGGATGAATGAGTAGACGAGTGATCTAAGATTACAATGATTTGTGAGTGTTCTAAGTAGCTAAGTGTGTGTGTATAGTTCTAGTGATAGCAATGTGTGTCCTATACTCGTCCATCATTCCCATTTATATAATACATAAAAGTAAATGGAGAATCCCATGTGATACGCTATGCAGTTAAGCTCCTTCAATGTTGGTAAGAACTGTTTCAGGTGAACATTGAGTGAGTTTCAACAGAATATAGTCGTTGGATGGAAGTTTCCCCTTTATTCGCCTATATTAAATGTAAAACGGTTACGAGTTTGACTTCCTCTTTGAGCTTGGACTTGGCTTGCAAGTATCTCATCCTTATTCTTGATATTCTTTGACTGATGGTTGACTGATAGATGTTGGAGAACAACTATGAGTCCATGTCGTTCCTGCAATTATATCATGTAAAGATGAATTGTTAGTCCATCTTCAGGATGTGCACATGTTGAAGTATAGTTACATCCAGAAGTCTGTTAAATCCTTTTAGTATCCTGAGAATGTTATATTGAGAATATAGGGTAAAATCATCCTGAGGATTTTCACCATCAACAATTGTCCCCAAAAATATGTTACCGTTACTTCAACGGTAAAAATATTTTTCTCAATAGAAGGGTTCATCTTTCTATGCTTTAAGATCCTAACGGCTATTTTTTAGGCTAAATCCTCGTGATGACCGTTACGTCTCATCATATCCTGCCGCCTATATCTAGGCTTTTCTCCCTTCTTTATAATCAACCGAGATTATTTAAAAAGGTAACTACTTTGCTCCTTTTTTGTTTTCTTCTTCTCTCTATTCCTGCAAAAAGTCTTTCGAATAATAAATTTTGAGAATGAGCAAGAAATTAACAAGGGCTCTTGGAAGTGTTGGAATCCCTAAGGATTTCACACCCCAAAACTTGATCAAAGAACCTGATCAAGAAATTTGTACTTTTAATGATAGGGATATTCAAGCCCTTAAGAAATCATGGGCTTTCCCTAGTTCTGCTGTCACTCGTCCTTTTGATCTGAATGCAAAGTCTGACTTTGCTTCTTCTGTCTGGGTTTGCTTTTTCTTTTACCATTCCAACTTGGCCTCAAATATCCATTCCCAGATTTCATCAAAGAATTCTTTGAAGCGACGGGGATGGCTTTTGCCCAAGCTATGCCTGAGATCTGGAGGATCTTAATAGTCTGTAATAAGATCATTCAAACTCACGGCATTCAACTTCAAATTAGAGACCTGTCATACATATATAAGTTAAGAACACATGAGTCAAACCGTTATGTTCTTCAACTTATTGATAAAGAACCTCCTTTTCTGCATAACGTTGTGAGATCTGATAGACCCTGGAAGTCTAAGTTCTTTTTTGTGAGAAGGGATTCCATTCCTTATGGAGATGAGATCCCTATATCCTGGTTAAAGAGTGATAAATATTTTAGACAAAGAAAATGATAGTTACATCCTGAGGATGTTAGTGGTATTCTGACTCTTCTATTGTTTTGCAGGTACTTGTTTTGCAAAACTTGTTGCTCCTTTGGACGACGCTTTTGTTAGACACAAGGCGGTGCTAGAACTACCAGCATCAGCAAGGACTTTTGGAGTAGAGGAGAGTTTTTCTACAAGTCAAGTTACTGAGATGTCTGGTTAGTTCTGTCATATCCTGAGGATATGCTTATCTTGATTCCCCTATCCCTGAATTAACCTGTGTTTTTCCTTTGTTTCAGCAAAGAAACCTGATTACTTCGATCTTGATGAGATTGATAGTCAAGATATCAAGGCTCCCAAGATAACTTCTCCATCCAGTTCCAGGATGACAAGTCCTCCACCTGCACCTAAGCTCAAAGCTCAGGCTTCCTCTAAGAAGAGGAAAGCTGCCAGTACTTCTGCTCAAGAGACTTCTCCTTTTGAGGTTCTCAGTTGTGATGCCATTTTAGGCAAGATCTCCCAGTTTGTTCTTCAGGTATGATGTTCATCCTGAGGATAATAACAATTATTTTTAGTATATAATAAGGTTTAGATACTTGCCTGATTTCTTTGTACTTATAGGGGCATGAGTATTTGCTGAAGTCCCTGGATGATGTAAACAAAGAGTTTGCTGATACTAAGGCCAAGCTTGAGGATGCAAAGAAGTCTGCCCTTGATAAGACCAAACAGCATGAGAAGAAACTGGCTAAGGTGGAAACTGAGCTGAAGGTGGTGAAGTCTGCTCAAGCTAAAAGTGTGAGGGATCACCAAAAGGAGATAGAAGAGTATAAGCAGGGCTTGATGAAGTCTGCCACCATCTCTGTTTTTCAGGCTAGAGTGAGGATTGCTTTGCAAGCTAAAGATCCTAACTTGAAGCTGGAAGGCTGAGATATTGGAGCTTGGCAAGAGAAGATCCTCAGTTTGGGTGGAAAGGAGGTGGCGTCTGAGTCTATCCATGTTGTTGATCCTCAGGATTCTGGTAAAGAGGCCGAGGTGACTGATGTTCTTTGACTGATGGTTGGGTGGCAGTTTCCCCTTTATTCGCCTATATTAAATGTAAAACGGTTACGGGTTTGACTTCCTCTTTGAGCTTGGACTTGGCTTGCAAGTATCTCATCCTTATTCTTGATATTCTTTGACTGATGGTTGACTGATAGACGTTGGAGAACAACTATGAGTCCATGTCGTTCCTGCAATTATATCATGTAAAGATGAATTGTTAGTCCATCTTCAGGATGTGCACATATTGAAGTATAGTTACATCCCGAAGTCTGTTAAATCCTTTTAGTATCCCGAGAATGTTATATTGAGAACATAGGGTAAAATCATCCTGTGGATTTTCACCATCAATAGTGACATTCAGTGTAATTTGATGGACGGGTTGTGAATGCTCTAAGTTACTAAATTTCATAAGTGGTACGTTTGGTTCATGAAATAGTTTGGAATTAGCATTCGAATTTGTGTAAGAATTGAAATTAGAATTTAAACATTCCAATAGGAATTAGAAATTGTTGGAATTGGACTCTCAATTCCATTATTATTGTGTTTGGTTGGTAAATAAATTAGAATCTATCACCCTTTTCTCGACCAGCCGCTTCCAATTATCGATGACCCAACTAGGGTCGCCTCCTAGACCCCAACAACATGCCTGACCCGACCCGCCAGCCTGAACAGAACTCAGTTGTATTGAAATGATACGGGTCAAAACAGGATGGATTGAAATGGTATGGAACGAAACGGGCGGGTTGAAACGGTCCAGGTTGAAAGAATACGGATCAAAACGGTACAGAAAATACCACCCCAACTTTTGACAAATGTTCCATGATTATGAAATTATATAACACTATATTTTGCAATGTCGGTGCCACTCACAGAGTGGCACTATTGCAATCCTGGCACGCAATTCAAAAAGGTTTTGAGGAGTACAAGTCAAAGAAACCTAAAGTACATGTCCTTATTGCTCGGGTTTTTTCCTTCCCTTCCCCTACTACTCTCCATTCTCTTTCATGGTTTCTCTCACTCTCTTTACTCAATGTCTCCTTCTCTCCCTCTCTCAAATATTGTTGCCTCTTTCTATGGGTAAAAGGCTAGTCATATTGTACGCCGGTCATGTGTTATCTGTCGAGAGAGGTAGACAATGGGTTATCGTTGCGATTGTTGTCGGCGGAGGATCTGGTCTAATGTTGGTCATTTTCTTGCCATCGAGCAGCCAACTGTGTTATTAGTAGAGAGGAGAAGTAGACGGTGGGTTTTCTTTAAGGGTTTTCTTTCTGTTTCCCACGATTCCGCCAGTCAAGGGTCACCGTAATCTCTTTTAGAGAGAGGGTGCTGTTGTCGGCAGCTGTGACCTTCGTTTGGATGGCGGTAGCTTTAGACGAAGCCGATGATACTTTTCCGTATGAGACACCGTTAAACTGGCCGCCTCCACAGAAGGTTACCTGGATACATTGTGGATATGATGAATCTCAATTTGTAACAGAAATTTGGTGAAGATGGCTATGATGAGAATGTCTCATGACCAACAACCATGCGGGTTGCATACATCAGAGGCAATCGAGAATGCCTCATGACCACCGAACCACCGGCTATAACCCCACCATCCAGGCATGCCGTCATAGAAAATTAAAAATGGGTACTCAACCCTGTTTTGGTCAAAAATTACTAAGTAAAAATAATTTTGTTTTCCAAATTAGAAATTGTGAGGTAGAGTGCTATAAGTGTTAAGCAAGTTTATAATCTAGTTATATTCTGAAAATGGTGTATGAGGATATTAAAGAAACAAATATATGACAACTATGCTCGGGATGGCAATGGTAGAATTCGGGATGGTCAGTTATATCCTAAGGATGTAACTGTTTATGTAATGAAGAATAAAGCTAAGTTTGATGAATGTAAATGAAATGTGACAAAGGAACAACACACGATGTACGAGGAAAGCCCTTGATCAATTGTAGATTGCTGGCATAAAACCTCGGGAGGAGACTAGGCCCCTGCTTTGTTTGTTAATATTAATGTGGTAAAAAGAATTACAACTTTGGATGAATGATTGGACGAGTGATCTAAGATTACAATGATTTGTGAGTGTTCTAAGTAGTAGAGTGTGTGTGTATAGTTCTAGTGATAGCAATGTGTCATATACTCGTCCATCATTCCCATTTATATAGTACATGAAAGTAAATGGAGAATCCCGTGTGATCTGCTTGTATAGTTAAGTTCCTTAAAGTCTTCAGGTGACCGTTTGTAACAGTTTCCCCTCAGCTAGTCGTTGTACCAGCTGTTTCCTTATTCTTTACCGATATTTAATGCATATCGGTTGCAACTTTGACTCCATCTTCGATCTTAGACTTTGGTTTGTATGAGTTACTCTTCTATCTTTGACTTCTTTGACTGGGTATTATAATATAGACGTTAAAGAGTAATTATGTATCCATATTATAACTTAGTTGTACCTGCAATCATATCATAAAAAGATAATTTGTTAGTCCATTATCAGGATGTGCACATGTTAAGATATAGTAACATCCTGAGGATGCTATACTAGGGATGTGAGGTAAAATCATCCTGAGGATTTTCACCACCCATAAACCCTATCTTCCCAGAACAAACCATCACCTGGGTGCATCTCTATCTCACCAGGTACGCGTCCATCTAAAACAGTTGCTAATAAAGAACAAAGACATCTTCGCTTGGCAATCTTCCGATATGATCGGCGTCCCAAGGCAAATAGCATAATACCGCTTGAACACCTACAAGGACGCATGACCAGTCGCCCAGAAAAAGAGCCCTTTGGGCCCAGACAGAGTCAAAGCCATGAACGAACAGGTCGACGACCTACTTGAAGCAAGCATCATCTGACGATGCAATCACCAAACATGGGTAGCAAACCCGGCCATGGTCCTAAAAAAGAACGGATCATGCGCATGTGCATCGACTATATGGATCTTAACAAAGCATGCCCAAAGGACCACTACCCATTGCCAAAGATCGACTTGAAGGTAGACTCCCTAGCGCCATTTAAATTCAAATGTTTCCTCGACGCATACAGAGGTTATCATCAAATCCAAATGGCCTATGAAGACGAAGATTGAACCTCCTTCCGAACAGACAAAGGGATTTATTGCAACACCAAAATGCCCTTTGGTCTCAAAAACACAGGCGCAACTTACTAGTGCCTGATGAACCAGGATTTTATTAACCAGATTTGCGTCAACCTGGAGGTATATGTTGACGATCTCGTCATCAAAAGCCGCGAAGAGGACACTATGCTACTTGATATACAGCGCACCTTCGACGAACTGCGCGAAATAAAGATGAAACTCAATCCAGGCAAGTGCTCCTTCAGAACAGAAGAGGGGAAATTTCTGGGCGTCATTGTCACCAACGGGGGTTTCAAACCCAACCGAGAAAAGGTTCAAGTCATCCAAAGAATACCTTCCCCCAACTCAATCAAAGATGTTCAGACACTCATGGGCCGCCTAGTCACCCTCAACCGCTATCTGTCAAACTACGTGTCCAAGTCTTTTCCTTTTGTTCATACGCTTAGAAATGTACTAAAAAAGACACAGTTCCGCTGGACTCCAGAGGCGGAGGTGGCTTTTCGTGAAATGAAAAAGTGTTTGACCTACTTACCGACTCTGACAACGCCTCTACCAGAAGAGCATCTTACACTATACCTATCCGCGTCTGACACCGCGATATGCTCAGTACTTCTGGAAGATCGCAATAAGGTGCAAACACTAATTTATTATATCAGTCGTACACTTGTCGACGCAGAAACAAGATACTTCCGAGGACATCCAATCCATGTCCTCGCAGACTATCGGATCAACACCATCCTCTATAAACCAGAATTGTCTGGTCGCTTAGCCAAATGGGTCATCGAGCTAGGCGTCCACACCATAAAATACAAACCAAGGCCAGCAATCAAAGGTCAGGTTCTCGCAGACTTCGTTGCGGAAATTCCCTCAGATAAAATCAAAGACTGCAAAAACGAACAAGACCCAAAGCCTATTCCATACTCCAAGCTAACATGGTAGCTCTATACTGACGGAGCATTCAATGAACAGGGCGCCGGCGCAGGCCTCCACCTCGTCAGCCCCGACAACACCGAATTCACATACGTTGTACGCCTTGAATTTCCAAGCACAAATAACGAAGCCGAATACGAAGCTTTTCTCGCTGGCCTGAGCCTGGTAGACAAGATGAGCGCCAAACATCTCAACGCCCACATCGATTCAATGCTAATAGCAGGTCACATCAACGGTATCTACGACGCCAAGGATCCATTAATGGCCCAATATGTTGATCAAGCCAAGCTTCTCATCAAACGCTTCACAACTTGTACAGTCGTTCACATCAATCGAAGTGGAAACAATGAGGCTGACGCTCTTAGTAAAATGGCTTCTATAGCTTGGCCACACATGGCCAAAGAGGTACACATCGAAACCCTTGCGCAGCCATCAATGCCTATCATGGATGACTCCAATCCAATCATACCTGGCAACCATCATCTTACCAACCCAAAAGGCAGTCAAAATTCTGTGCACATGCTTCAACTGCCAACAAGATGCGCCCAATACCCTGCGTCCAAAGAACGACCTTGTTCCAGTTACCGCTCCATGGCCATTCCAAAAATGGGCCATCGACCTTGTCGGCCCATTCCCAATGGCCCCCGGCAGAATACAATACTTAATAGTCGCCTATTTCACAAAGTGGGTAGAAGCCAAACCATTAGCACAATCAACGCAGAGCATGTTAAAAATTCATCTGGGAATTCATCATCTGCCGCTTCGGGTTACCCATGAAAATGGTCACTGTAACACCCCAAACTCTCGTTTCGCCTAAATACACCATTAGGCGTAATCGATAAAATAATAAGGCGAGTTTAATGGTGGATGTTTTTAACCACCGAATAAAAAACGAGGCTAAATCCTTTACCAGAGACAAATCTAGTTAAAGTAATAATCTAGAAGCCAACTTGAGACTAAACTTGAGGGGCCATAGTTGCCAATATGTCAAAGTGAGTTTCATTAATAAAATTAACTAAGAAAAACACACACTTGTGTGTGTGTTGATCGATCTCAACATCAGGAGATCAAGCTCCTTCACCAACCAAACCCTAAACACAAGAACATGCTTGAATCCAAGCCAAATCAAGGGGTTTTTCCGTGCATTAGCAAGAAACGGGTTATCTAAGGCCTATGGAACATCAAGGTACCTTTTATTTGGTAGAAATTGATGTTATATTCATTTTTGATTCTTATGAAAATCTAAGGTTTTGATAGAAACGTGAAATTGATGGTTATTATGGGTAGCCCTAGTCTTGGGGAGCCTTAAACATGTATAATCCGGTTACAAATCACACTTAATATGTATATTTGATTTTGATCATATGCTTATGTAAATGTGTTGAAATTGGGGGTTTAACCTCTAGGTTGAATCCACTTATATCTAGTAATCTTTGTGACTCTTAGGAGTTGTTGCATGAGAAAATTAGGCTAAAGAGTCTAGACAACATGATATGATGATTTGTTAAATGAGTATGCTTTGGCTAAATTTAAACTCATGAAAATCAATTGAATTGGTAGGTGCGCGCCAAGCGTTCGATAAAATGCCAATTAGGCGAGAACTAGCGAAACAAAGAAATTGAATCATGTGAATGTTATTATTTGTATGTAATGTTGGTTAGCAATACGCTAAGTTAATCGCATACTTGATCTGAGAAGATAGCTATGGGTTGTTAGTGCATTATTCATGAATGTCCCTAGCTAGTGATCCAGTATAGAATGTCGAAGGTTCAGATAATCAGAGAACGACAAAGTCTTAAACCCAAAGAAAATCCAATCAATAGTCGAGGGGGAGTTTGTAGATGCACGTATTGCGACTAGTGATTGGATCTACAAAGTTAACATGTGTTAAAAAGTGCTGATGGGTTGAAAGTGGAATGCTGATGGGTTGAAGGTGGAAAAAGTGGGCGAACGTGGAAATTACACAGAAAAAGTGGGCGAACGTGGAACCAACTGGGCGAATGTAGAATCAAAGTGGGCGAATGTGGAAAGATTCCACATTCGACCAACACAAATGGGCGAATGTGGAAAGATTCCACATTCGACCATCACAACTGGGCGAACGTGCAGAGCCTATAAATAGATTTTGTGAGTTTTTGAGAGTAAGAGAGCCCAAAGAGAGTCATTTAGAGTGTGTGTTTTAGAGGTGTGTTCCAGAGAGTGTTGAGAGTGTTATTTTGTGTTCTAGATTAACTGTAATCAAGTTGTAACCAAGTATTTGGAAAAGTTAATCTATGAAAAGCTTTTAAAATGACTTTGATTGTGTTTTGATTGAGTTTATATCAGTTTGTTCTAAGCTAGGGTTTCCGCACCTGGTTTAGCAACTTGTATGATCATATAATCCTGTTTTCGTGTCAAATCACATCCTCTACAAAGTGGTATCAGAGCGTAGAGGATCATACAACAACAAATTGATAAACTCAGAGCTGATTTGGACATTATTTTCATCAATTCACATCTGTTTTTGCATAAAAATGGTTTTTGAGTGTTTTTGAAAGAATTAGAGGTGATTTTGTGGTTAAAATTCAAAATTCCAAGTATTAAAGTTGTTCCAAATCATCTCCGAAGCAAAACCTAATCAAGATCAATCAAATTCACAAACTTTTGAAAATCAGAGATCAAAATAACCGTTTTTCAAAGTGTAACCGTTTTTCAAAAGTTAAAAATGGGCGAACCTGGAGTTGTTGGACGAATGTGAGAGTTTTTGGTCGAAGGTGAGTGGTTCTGTGGGCGAACCTAGGAATTTCTGGGCGAACGTAGGGTTTTTCAGTTGAATATTTTACATTCGGGTCACATTTTTTACCTTCGGGACATCGTACGGACGAACGTAAAACTGAAACGGTCGAACCTAGGTTATTTTGGACGAACGTAGAAACGTGTTAGTGTGTTTTTACATTCTCGTGAGATTTTACCTTCGAGTGTTACTGTTTGGGCGAACCTGAAACAGAAAGGGACGAAAGTGAAGGATATTTGGACGAACCTAGAACTTGTGTTTGGATATTTTACATTCTGGTCAAAATTCTACATTCGGGTATACTACTTTGGGCGAAAGTATAAGTATCAGGGGCGAACGTAGAATTTAGGGCCTAAAAATTTCGAAAAGCCTGATTTTAGAAAATTTTTGAAATATTTTTGATTGGATAAATGATGGATTACTTATATAGAACGGAAGCGGATATCAGAGCTCTAGTAGAAGCTGATAGAAAGCGACAACAATTACTGAGACAAAATTCTCAAGCTGACTATACTTGGAGATTTCCAATGACACCGAAACCAACTGATGAAATGATACATGTTAACAAGAGTGTTAACAGAGAAGGTGTTCATAGGAATGTTGTATGTTTAGCCAAACAAATGAGACATGATGTTTCCAGTGAATTGTCAAAGAGTGATTTGAGTTCTGATACGAGTTCAGAACAAAGTAAATCAGAACAGAGTGATACCTCAAATGGTGATGCAAAATCTGATAATGGTAATAAATCAGATGATGAGGTAAGTGCTAGTTGTTCTAATTGTGTCAAGTTGAAATGTGAAATGATGACACTTATTGAGGACAAACAGAAACTAGCAAATGATCTAGAAAATTGTAAAAACCAAATTAAAGTTTTTGAAAAGAATGAAAAAGATTTGTTAAATAAAATTGAATCTTTAAAGAAAGAAATGTTAGAAATGAATAAAAGTGTTTCAAAGAATACTTCCACATCAGAGTTGGAAATAACAACATCTTGTGTTGCTAATTCTGATTGTGAAGTGAAACCAAAGTTTGAACAGAAAACTGAAAATGTTGAAACAACTTCTGAATCTGAAGAAAAACCCATATTCAGTTTTCCTGAAGGAGTTGAAGGATCCTACATGGTGGAAGGACATGACAAATTGATTTTCAACAAAGATTTTCTTATTGAGAATATCGAACAATCTCTACTTAAATGTATTTTTGTTGATAATATCGATTTGTTAAATCAGTTTAGAAATCAATTTGATCATCTTCATTTTGAACTCAGTCCTAACCAACATGAGAATAAAGAGGATCAAATGAAAAATGTTGAAAATAAAAAGGGTTCTAAAGTAAAAGGACCAAAACCAAACAAATCGAAAGGAAATGATCAGATGAAAAATTCTCATCAAAAGAATTCAAGAAATTTTTCATCTAGATCATATGACTATTATGATTATTCATATAACTCTCGATTTGATGGATATTGGGGAAACAACTCACCACAGTATTCTCATGGTTATGTTGAATGGAGAAACTGTTTTGAATGTGGTGAAGTTGGTCATATTGCTGCTCATTGTCCCTATTGGTATTGGGATGACGGGTATGCATATGATTTTGTTGAATACAGGTCTTGTTATAACTGCGGAGAGTGTGGGCATTTAGTTGCTTACTGTCCGTATGTTAAACAGAAAAAGACCGAAGTGAAATTTGCTAGAAATTCAGGCAATGTCAGAAAGCCTGTATCCCCAAAACCAATCAAGAAGCAAAAGGGGAAACAGTTTGTGTATGACAATCGTAACAAAATTGCCTTGAATAAAAATGGAGATTGTGGACGGGTTGCTGAGGTAAGGGGGAGTTCTAAGGCTAAGCCTAAGAATAACTCTAAACCTGGGTCTTCATCAGTTAAGTCTGAGAAGATTCCAAACAACGTTCAGAAGCAGGTTTCAAGTAAGAAATCTGAAAAGTCAAAAAGTAAAACAATTTCAACAAAATCCAAAATAAACTCTGAATGTGTTTGGAAACCCAAAGCACTTTCTAAATCTATAGCAATTTCTACTTCAAATCAATTCATTGAAAAACCAATTGATTTTTCAAAAGGAGAATGGATTGATGTTCCAAGAATTGATGACCTTGGACGACCCATTATTGTGAAGGGATGGGTACCTCTCTCATGCTAATTGTTTAATAAGTGTGCAGATTGTTCCAGACAGACCTATTGGCTATTCTTTGATAGTTGATAGTGGAGCATCTGTATACAAGCTATTTATTGGAGAGGTGAAGGTCAAGGAAGGGTTATTGGAGAAGGAAAACATGATTTCAACAGAAAGAAGAGTGTTTGTAGTCTGTTTCCAACCTGTGAAGCCGGAAAAAGTTGCAATCTCATGCAATTGCTCTCAGGTGTTGGATTTCAATAACAGATACGACAAAATGGTTTGCTAATTGAAAAATCTTAATGAGTCTAGTAATCTGAGAGGAAAATGGTTTTTGAAACTCAAAGAGTAAACCGCATCGGATATCATTTTATTTTGTTTTTCTTCAAAAAGTTTAAAAATCCAAAAATATGCTTATTTTGAGATTTTTAGGGGGAGAAAAATTTGAGAAAAATCAAAATAAAAAAAATAGAAAATCAAAAATGAGTTTTCCTGGAGAAAAAGAGGAGATGATAGTACATCAGTGGACTGTCAGATTACTCTAAAAACAAAAATGAATTGTTAAACATTGAGTAGCCACTACAATTATATATTGGTAGGCTTGAAATCAAAGTTTAAAGTTCAGCATGGTGATATAAATTTAAAATCAATAACTGATAATCATGTGGATCAACGTATCGTTGGCATATGGTCTCAGTACCGAAATTTCGTTTGATAGATTGCCAAAATCAGAGGTTTCGGGTCGTTATATTGAAAGTTATCTGGGGATGGCCTAACTGATCTTTTGCTGTATTGATTTACAGACCTAGATTCAGTCAGGGTATCTTATTAAAAAGAGCTAATAAAGCCAAAACCATAAGTTACCGAATGAGGAACTTGACATGTGTGATGATAATCAAAGATTATCTAATGCATCGTATCAATACTATGATGAAAATCATGTATGATATTAGTCCTCACCCTGGTAGAGTGCACAAGTCACTTTGAAGCATTAATTTGCTGACCTGTCACCACTGTGCCTCATACCTTGTAACTAACGGATAACTTCAATATAATCACGCGTTACGATGAAGCTTTGTGCAATTCTTGATACGGGAATGTGTCGCGAATGCGGGGACCATAGATTACTCAGTATCTAATATTACCATAACGTATCTAAAGTGCTGAGCAATGAATGATGATTTTGAGTTTAAGTGGACAAACATACTGGTAATGGTTGTAGGATGCTCAATGATAAAAACAGAAAATTGATCAAAAAGAGTTATGACTGACTGTTTCAATACTGATATGATCCTCTTAACCGGAAAATTCACAAAAATATGTTGAATTTACTTTTATGCAATTACATTTGAAAATTCAAAAAGATTTTTGGTGTGTTTTAGCATAAACTTTGAAAAATCAAAAAGTTTTGTTTCAATTTTATTTTTGATAACCGATGTTGGAATACTAAATGTGAATGCTCAGATACTTAAAAATTGAAAAAGATTGTAAATTTTCAAGTTTCTGGTATACATTGACAATGTTTTATAGTTCAGGGGGAGAACTATTGAGGGTCAAAAGGAATGTGAAGAGTTCTTCCGAGATATTTGTCGTGTCTAACGCCGGTTGTAGTTTGTGCAGTTTTTTTTTTTTTTTTAGTAAATTTTTCTGCAGAATCAAATACAACAGGTGCACTTCTCATGACTCATCGACAAAGAGTGTAATTGAACAAGACCCAACCTGAACATCAAGATTACCAGAACAACAGAGGCCAGTAAAAGGTTAAAGAATTGACTGAAGATTGAAGAAATCATGATTATCGTCCATATTCATCTCTGAATCAGCAAATGACAAAGCCAAGATTTCTTGAGTTTGTCTGAGATTTCAAAGCTTACTGAGAGATAGACAGGAACTTCGACACAAATGTGCATGAAGATGGAAAGTTTTCAATCAAGACTTGAAACATTGATAACTTTCTGATCTGGTACATCACTAGCTAGGTCCAAGGGGGAGATTGTTAGTGCATTATTCATGAATGTCCCTAGCTAGTGATCCAGTATAGAATGTCGAAGGTTCAGATAATCAGAGAACGACAAAGTCTTAAACCCAAAGAAAATCCAATCAATAGTCGAGGGGGAGTTTGTAGATGCACGTATTGCGACTAGTGATTGGATCTACAAAGTTAACATGTGTTAAAAAGTGCTGATGGGTTGAAAGTGGAATGCTGATGGGTTGAAGGTGGAAAAAGTGGGCGAACGTGGAAATTACACAGAAAAAGTGGGCGAACGTGGAACCAACTGGGCGAATGTAGAATCAAAGTGGGCGAATGTGGAAAGATTCCACATTCGACCAACACAAATGGGCGAATGTGGAAAGATTCCACATTCGACCATCACAACTGGGCGAACGTGCAGAGCCTATAAATAGATTTTGTGAGTTTTTGAGAGTAAGAGAGCCCAAAGAGAGTCATTTAGAGTGTGTGTTTTAGAGGTGTGTTCCAGAGAGTGTTGAGAGTGTTATTTTGTGTTCTAGATTAACTGTAATCAAGTTGTAACCAAGTATTTGGAAAAGTTAATCTATGAAAAGCTTTTAAAATGACTTTGATTGTGTTTTGATTGAGTTTATATCAGTTTGTTCTAAGCTAGGGTTTCCGCACCTGGTTTAGCAACTTGTATGATCATATAATCCTGTTTTCGTGTCAAATCACATCCTCTATGATATAGCTTAAATCTTGTATACATTCGTCTTAAATATAGTAAATGTGATAAAGGCAAACCCCAAGGGGTGGAATCTATCAAATGAGTCGCCTTATGTGCACTCAAAACAAAACGTGGTTTGTGACCTAATCAAGGCGAATGATGTTTTAATCCATCAAACGGGTCAATTAATAAAGACATGGGAGAAATGATGTTTTAATCCAAATGCAATCATTTGAATGAAGTCGTTAAGCAAGATGTTAAATGGGTCAAGTGTGTGTCACTTGAACCATAGATAAAAACTATGGGTCTAAACGGGTCAAATGGTGAAGTCCTCACCATTTGAGTCCAACATTTGATGCTTGAATTTCCAAGTAATAAGATTCATGAGGTCAACGGACCAAGTGGCAAAGTATAATTATTTGAGTTCCGAGATATTAATCTTGTCTGTTTAGAAAGCATACAGGTAAATGCATGTGCGCATGCCCACTCAATGCTAAGAATCATGAAGGATAAGCATAAGGTATCGATACGGGTCAAAGCCACCCGGTAAGTCCGTAGCTAATTAAACGCCTTTAGGCGAAGCAACATGGGTACTAAAACTACCCACATGAAGTGTGGGTGCAAGCTAAGTAAGTTATTTCCATAACTATTTCCAATGCGCGCTAATGCGCTTAGAATTTACTAAATAAGAGAAATTTGAGAAAAACTGAAAATCTAAGTCCGGAATGACTTAGAGGTTTGTAAACAAGTCAATGAGTCAAAAGCAATGGGTTGAATCAAAAGTGTTGCCATGGATGGCTAAATTTAAGGGTTTGGCTATAAAGGGGCATTTTGGGAATTTAAAGATTTACTAAAGGTTAAATCTAAGAACCAAGTCATAATGACACAAAACGGACAATGATTTTATTTGAACATGTGTCCAATGAGATGACAATATTACTTCTATGTCTTTGGTGTGATTAAGAAGTGTTTTGTATAGTCCAAGGCCTTAATGAGTCGATTTGGGCAAAAATCGACATAAACATTTAAAACCAAGAACCGGGCCATAGGGACATAAACCGGGTGATGTTTTTAGTTAAACAAGTGTCTAATGAGTCAACAATATGATTGTTATGCCTTTTGAACGGTCAAATAAGGCTTTGTATAATCCATGGCCTTAACGGGTCGAATTGGGTAAAATCAACATAAGCATTGAATAACCGAAACGGTGTATTTGATTTTGAGAAATGGTATCTTATATGCATGATAATATGGTATCAATGAGTCCCCAAGTGTTCCCCGGAATGGCTTTGAACATAAGTAAAAGAGATGCCAAAAGTGGGGAAAAGCAAGCAGAAACAATGAGTTTTTTTAGCCAGTGGCCAACGTAAGCTACGTTGGCAGCGTAGCTTACGTCAGGCCATCTCAGGAAATTTGTCCAGTGTCCAGCGTAGCTTACGCTAGCAGCGTAGCTTACGCCAGAACCTCTCGCAAAATTTGTCCAGTGGCCAGCGTAGCTTACGCTGGCAGCGTAGCTTACGCCAGGCCCTCTCGGGAAATTTTATCTAATGACCAACGTAGCTTACGCTGGAAGCGTAGCTTACGGCGGAATGTAATCCCAAAATATTTGCTTTGTATTCCAAGCTCGCTCATTCCGTTTTGACGCGTATCAACGTGTTAACTATTTAAAATGTGCTATTATCAACACAACTAACCATTATCTATGTAATGGTGCTAGGTATACCTTCGATGGAAATCCCGGAGCAAGGATCGAGTCGCGATAAGAACCGAACACACCCGAGCACTCATCAAGCTTCCGCAATAGATTCAAGAGACTCCCGTTAAAAATCATGAAATCTTAGTTGTGTTTCAATAATTAAAATGTAAAAAAATTTGTGGGAATGAGAAATGTATTTGATCTAAATGATTAAGTTTTTCATAAATATCAAAGTTTTAACTGGGAGTGGTTTAAGTAAGGTCAAAACCCGTATGATTATGCGTTAATCGTGTGATTACGGGCTAGGGTCTTACAGTCACCGACAACGGAGCACAGTTTGCGGCCAACAAAATAAAAGCATGGTAATGGGAACCAATCAGATCTTCACTTCTGTCCACACCCCAAGGAAATGGACAGGTTGAGCGCGTCAACAGATTAATCGTCGAAGGAATCAAGCCCCGTCTGGGCTCCAAAAGAACCAGTTGGATAGACGAACTCCCGCATGTCTTATGGGCGCATCGCACTCTCACAAAGACAAGTACTGGAGAAACGCCCTTCAGTTTAACCTATGGATCTGAAGCCGTCATCCTAGCCGAAATCGGTTTTCCATCACCAAGAGTTCTCAGCGCATCGTCGCAAACAGAAAATGACAAAGAATTGTGTCTGAATTTAGATCTACTCGAAGAAAGACGTGAAGGGGTAGCAATACGAGAGGCCAACTACAAAAAACAACTCGAACGCTACTACAACTCGAAGGTTAATGCATGCGCTTTTGACATCGGGGACTACGTCTTAAGAGACAACAACGCTACACATTCTGAGCGTCCAAGAAAATTAGCGCCCAACTGGGAAGGTCCTTACAAAATTCAGCAATTATTAGGGAAAGGCGCATACACGTTGGAACGACTTGATGGCACACCTATACCAAGATCATGGAATGTAGTGCAACTGCGCACTTGCTACTTATAATCTATCATGTATTTTGAAATATCACTGCGCAGTTGTTCAACAAACTACAAAAACTCTTCCTAATGCTCTTATTACAACCAGCGCTCCTAGATATGAAGCTAATTAACTCTTCATAAAGGACGCTGACAATTGAGCCATTTCAGACTTGTCAAAAGAACAACACAAGACAGCTATACAAAAACACTACAATGAAAAGACATAATCAAAAAAGCTTTATTTCATATCAAATTCTGAATATTTACAAAGAAATGAAAAGTACAAGGCATCCTACTTGGGAGGCTCATGCGCCGTCCCCGAACTACCCAAACCAACAGCCTTGTCACAAGCCTCTTTCTCCGTGAGCTCGCGGCCTAGACGGTCATACTCCTTCATCCAAAATTTAAACCTGCCAATCGGGTCTGGGTCCGCCAGGCACTTCGCCACCGTCTTCAAAAAGGGAAACTCAAGAGTTTCAAACGTCTCCATCTCATCCAGCACTGCCGCCTCAGTGTCGGTGTCATGGAAAGGCTCATCATCAACAGTGGCACCATCTTTGGCTGCCAGGAAACCTTCCAACCACCCAGCGTGTAGCCCGACGACACGAGAAGATGCGACAATCTCTGTCATCGGGTTTCCGATTTTTGGTTCATTCCAGATACGGTCGAAGATCTATAAACACAAGCAAAATCGCATAAGGAAAGAAATCAAAAATCAAACAACCACAATAAAGACAAGTATAGAAGGAAACTTACACTAGTGACGCCATGAGTCATCATCCAAACAGCATTCTCCTCTGCAGCCTTCTTTGCCGCCACAAGCGGTGCCTCTCCACGGCCCAGGCTTCCTTCACTTTCTCAAGGGTCCCAACCTGCGCTTCCAGCTCAGAAACACGGGTGGTCGCCCTCACCACATCATCATCTTTGCTCTTCAAGTCAGCAAGGGCCACAACATACTTCAAGGTCAAAGCCTCCAACTCATTTACCCTCTCCGCTTCAAACTGCTTCTGGGCAGTAAGGTCCGCCTCAGCCTTCTGCACCGCCAAACGGCAGAGCTCAAGCTCCTTGTTAATCTTGGCAGATGACTCTATCCAAGATTTCTGCTTTTCAATAACGTCATCATCTTTTTGGCGGACCTCCGCCTCAAGCTTCTTCACCTGCTCTACCAGACGACCCTTTGCCGTCTCAAAAAACTGACTTTCATGATCCAACCTATCTGCTTCCTAAGCATGCGTAGCGCGCTCGTCGGCCAGATTGTCTTCCGCACACCGGATCCCATACACATTCCCTAACGTCAGAGTCAAATTAGAGCACAATTCCGAAGGCATTGTGCCCCGGTCCTGGCTGCAGTGATGGTGAGGCTCCATTGGCGGCAACGCACAATCAACAAACTCCTCCGCCATAAACGAATTGAGGAATCGATAACTCTCGGTAATACGCCATTTGTGGATGTATTCCGGAGTGTCCACCTTAAAGGTAGGGCCAGTAGAAGACGCCCCACCACCTTTAGCATTCTTCATTTGTGGCCCAACAACGCCACCAGTTCCCTCCTCAACCAACGGAGTCTCCACATTCTCCACATCAACAAAAATAGGCTCCTTCTAAGAAGCAGACAGACCCTGAGCAGCCAAGGCCTTCGCCTGTTCCTTCTTCACAACAGCTATGGCGGCCTGCTGCTTCAACAATTCTTCATGAAGACCGGCATCCTCCGCCTCCTTAGCAGCAATAACCAAGCGTTGCTCTTCTTCCTCCTTCTTCTTCAACAACTCGGCCTCAACCCAAGCCCTCTCTTCTTCTTCAGCCTTCTTCTTCTTCTCCCTCTCCGCCTTAAGTTGCTGAATCGCAGGCAGAGTGGAGCCTAGCACAAAACACAAGAAGTGTTAAAAAGGAAGTAACAAGATGAGATCACCAAGTTAGAAGACAAGACAACTTCCTCAGAGTCTTCTTACCCCAAGGCTCGCGTCTGGGCGGCGGTTTAAACTCCAACTCAACATGACCACCCCCAGACTGGGCCATGTCAACGGTCTTACCACCCTCAGCCAGCGCAGCCTTCTTAGGCGCAAACTCATCCAACATGTCCTCGGACGTCATCACCAACCGCCTGCACTTGCGGGCCTCACCTACACAACCAAAAAACTTAGTCAAAAAACTGAATGGTGCAATACTTCAACACATTAAGGATAAAAACTCACCCTTCCCCTTGTTAGATGCACCTTCACCCATCCCAGACCCACTGCTGCTCGCACCCACGCCAAGGGTCGCAGCCACAGTTCCACTAGAACCACCACCTACAGGCCGACGCGGACGATGAATTAAATTAGATGATGTCCCACTTGACTCATCATCAGACAAAAATACATATTCAACCCCTGCCGGAGTACACGTCAACAAGGGTTCATGGTCTCTAAGAAAACCAACGGCTAAAGGGTTATCGAGCGCACCTTACCCCGCATCTTCTCCATCCCGGACACCTCACCAGCAGGAACATCCTTAAAACAAGTGCACGACACCTCAGCGCCCATAAGTCAAACAGACACTCACCTGCAAAAATATAAACTAAGGGTTCATCAAATAATCACACAAAAAAGTCAAGAGATGAGAAAAAAAGGCACAACGCCACGCGCTTACCTGCCACCAAGTCTATACCTCCATCTCCATAAGGGAGCACGTCCTTACCCTCCCTCACCCTAAGACGGCTAACACCTAATAGCCTCAGCATAACCTCATCACAGTGGTCAAGATTATCTAAACGACTTGGATGATAAACCAAAATCTTGAACCACTCCTCCTCTTGAAAACTTTTAACCACCTCAAAAGATGGCGATTTCTGCCCAGCACGAAGATTCAACCATCCCATCTCCACGGGAATAACCTCCTTCCTGAGGTAGAAAAAGCACCTCTTCCAATCACGAAGGCTCTTTGGAGAGCTCTTCGTCACCACAATGGTAACCGCCTTCGACCTTTCAACAAATGAAAGCCAGCCACTATCCTTTACCTCCAGCTTGTAGAACACGTTAAACTGCTCAAACGTGGGCTCCATCATCAACGCCCTGCAAGTCGACTCAAAATGCATCACCCTCATTACTCCAAACGGGCTCATCTGAGAAATATGAACCCCACACTTCTTCAAAACATAGATAAAAAAACGAGTGGCTGGAATACGGAACATACTCTTTTGAAAAAAAAGGCTTCATACAAACAGATTTTCCCCTCAGGGCAGTCCATCGGAGTCTTGCCCTTCGCTAGAAATTCAGGCTCCCACTCCCGAAGTATTTCATACTTCTCCAGGAGGGACCTATACTTCTCCTTCGACCAGGCAACCTGAGCCTCCACCATCGCCAACTCAGGTTTGGAACCTTTCTCCTCAGTAGACATGATACCCAGAAGAAAGAAAGACGAAACTGAGAAAAAAATAATAAGATTTCTTGGGATTCTTAATCGGAATTTGGAGAGAGTTTTCGCCGGAGAAGAAAAGAAACAAAGAAAGAAGTAAACAACTCTCTACAGTGGAGGTCCTATTTATACCCATCACATTAATTGCGATGGTAAGGCAGGTAATGATGATAGAGGACTTTTTCCGACGGAGGTCCAATCAGCGACCAACACGTCAGACGGCTCATACGCCGTGCTTGGCTCTTTCGCCTGACGGTTGCAGTACCAACCAACTGTCAAAAACCACCGATAGGCAACACGTGTCTACTCACTAACAACCCATCTGCACCAGCTGTCAAACACGTTTCCCGATACGAATGTACGAACCGTAAGACATATCCCCTCGTATCCAAACATTCCCGCTATTCAATTTGCACAGAATTCAAAAAGACAATTTTAATACGCAATAACTCCACTTCAGCAGACGCAGACTCGGACAAAAACCACCTTTTTTCTCTGTCATTATTTATATCCTCTACATGCGCTTCAACGCCTGACGCCTTCTCAGGTGTCACGCCTGCGCCAAAAAGAAAAAAACTTGGTGTCTTTCATTATTTACAACTTCTTCATGCGCTTCAACGCCTTACGCCTTCTCAGGTGTCACCCCTGCGCTAAAAAGAAAAACTTGTTGTTTTTCATTATTTACATCTTCTACATGCGCTTCAACGGCTGACGCCTTCTCTCATGTCACGCCTACGCCAGAAAGAAAAACTTCATGTTTTTCATTAGTTACATCTTCTTCATGTGCTTCAACGCTTGACGCCTTCTCAGGTATCACGACTGCACTGGAAAGAACAATTTCGTACTCTCCATAACGCAACCTCTTTTATACGCGCAACTATACACGACGCCTCCTCAGGTGTCACGCCGGCACTGTAAAGGGAAAATCTTCCCTTTAATTTATTTACAATCTATATGCCAAAAAGAGAAACGCCTTTTCAGGACCCCATAATGCGCATGGACGGGGAAAATCTTCCCTTTCCTTTACTTTATTTACAATCTATATGCTAAAAAGCGAGACACCTTCACAGCAATCTGGAGTTATCACAAAATAGTGAGTGGAACATAGAAACTGTGATTGGTTGAAGGCATTGATGATCCTAAATAATTACCATTTCTTTCCCTATGATCTCTTTAGAACATTTGCAACACCTGTATTACCCCTTCCTGAAGCTAAAGGAACCTATGGAAGAATGGTTTCCCCTTCTTTCTGAAGCTAAAGGTACCTATGGATGAATGGTTTTCCCTTCTTCCTGAAGCTAAAGGAACCTATGGAAGTATGGTTTCCCTTTCTTCTTGAAGCTAAAGAAACTTATGGAAAAATGGCTTTTCCCACCTTTTATAATTACACTGCGCAGACTGGCCGGGCACCTCCTCAGGTACCGCGCGAGGCAATATCCCGTCATACGCCTCACAGATTGATCACTGTTCGCGCACCAGTTCACGATGTCCTTTAATACATGTACACCTTGATACATGAAAACCCAGTGACGACTGGATGTAACTGAAAGTACACATGTAAATTTCATCCCTCTCAAATCAACAGAGTCCAGTACTCCCTTGTTCCCTTTACGTAAAGCAACACAAAAGCACTGGACTGGGGGACTTGAAAGGATATGGTACCAAAATCCAGCAATACCGTATCAAAAAATAGCTTACTCTTTCTCAACAGGAAGCTGCGCCCATTATACATGACGCTGGTCCTTCCGCCCGTTTTACGTCATCGGGCTACCATGATAACTCAATGGACACAGGTCCTTCCGCCCGGTTTACGTCGACGGTCTACCATGCGTCCATGACATAATAGGCGCACTTCCGCCCGTTCTACATCAGCGGAACGTCATATGTCCACAGTTCAACGGATGCACGACGAAGCTTCTCCATAAAGATAAGCAAGCCTTCGTCGACACAACTAAAAGATACCTTTTAGGGCAGCATCGAGACACACACCCCAGGGCAGGCCTACCCTGGACAACTATTCCTGACGCAGTAGGCTACCCGTCAGACTCCTCAGCCAATCAAAGGTTGCGCCCAGACTGACTACCAGAAAAGACGATGACGTGGCAGCTCCCGAGCTAAGCTATGTCTGACAGAAGACTTTATCAAATCCTACTTGTCTCAGGTTCTAGATAGGGGGATGATTACCCACCGCCCTGGAGTAGCCAAAAGGCGGACGCCACGTGTCCGCCGCCCATCAACGTCCACTCAACGGACGCCACGTATATTATTGTCAGGATGGTAACATCCCCCTTTTCTCCTCTTTTTTACCAAAACCACTTACACCAATTGGGCTTTAGGATTTGGGCCGGAAACCAAGAGACACCTCTACCTGGGCCGGGCCGCACCAAGGGTAGAGGATGGATCGAGGAAGTTGGACGTCGATGTACTATAAAAGGAGGAGTCCCTTCTCCTTTTATTGGCATCCGATATTCACTTGAACTTTCGTTGAAAAGACTACGAGCACATCGTACTTTTCCAACCCTTGTTTTATTCACTAACGTTTAGATTCTCGGCTCTTCTAATCAGTAGTCTTTTAACATCCTTGGTCTTATCCTTAGACCCTCACATTTTCTAAACACACATTTTACAAATACCCTGTAGAATAACTACCAAGGTCAACCCTAATCTGGTGACCTAGGACCCGTGTTTCTTCAGTATCCTTTACAGCATAGTTATCGGTATCGGCATTATAAATATCAATATTCGTTTTTTGTGGTTTCAGATCGAAGTAAAACTCTGCAACAATGCCGGGGACACTTGCTGGTTTAATATGACAATCATAGAAATTGATATCAATCATTAAAAGCACCGGTCACACTTCTCTTATTTCATCATTTACTCCCTCCGTCCCAATTTAAATGTCCTACTTCAAAAAACACACATTTTAAGAAATATTTTGTTTGTATGTGGTAAAATGACAATAATATCCTTAAAAGTGGTGATTGTGTTTCGTCTTTTATGGGCAAAACTAGAAATTACATTTCTATTTTTGGAAAAGGACATTTAATTTGGGACAAACAAAAAGGAAAGTAGGACATTTAAATTGGGGCGAAGGGAGTAGTATATTCTTCTTAATTTATAAATTTAAAACGTTTGGTCAATATGATTTGATCATAAATGTCACTTATATCCAAATATACTTATATTTATTCATGGTGTAAATGAATAGTAACTATATTAGTTTTTTAATCAAACACCTTTTTTAGTTCAAACACTTATTTATTAATAAATATGTATGATTTCATAATAAATCACAAGATGGCTTAGTGGTGGAGTGGTTTGTGGTGCATTTATGTTGTTTGAGATCTCAGGTTCGAAACATGGGGAAGGCGTTATTATTTTTCAGCCTCTTATTTATTAAAAAAGATATATGATTTCAGAATAAATCAGAAGATGACTTAGTGGTGGAGTGGTTTGTAGTGCATTTATGTTGTTTGAGGTCTCAGGTTCGAGACATGGGGAAGACAAGGTGTGGCCCCATTTTTTTTTCATTCGCAACATGTTATTAAGTAATAAATACAAATGATTTCATAACAAATCACAAGATGGCTTAGTGGTGGAGTTGTTTGTGGTGAATTTATATTGTTTGAGGTCTCAAGTTCACGACATGGGGAAGGCGAGGTACGGCTCCTTTTTTTTCATTCACAACATGTTATTAAGTAATAAATACAAATGTTTTCATAATAAATTGCAATTTGTCTTTGTGTTGGAGAGGTCTCAGGTTCGATTTTTTTTTTTTTTTGTGAAGGGCGATATATTTATATGAGATTTCTTGGGTTTGGTTTTACACCATTTTTCCTTCCCCCGCCTTCACCGAACACGTAGCGTCGCCACTGTGAGTCAGCTGATTTTGACGTTCGTCTACGTTCGTCTGCAACACCCAATCTTTAACTCAAATTCGTCTACGTTCGTCTTCATTTAATATATATCTTTGTATCTAACATGTTTGTGTAAGATGTCGATCACACTAGTTTATTTTATGTTTGGCCCGAGGTACATTGTGTTTGCACTTTGCTGTCTTTTAAATCCATCTAACTAGTTCCACCATTTTTTGTTAAGTCAATGGATAATCTAGTTTGTTTAACTAAGGTACAAGTTATTAATGTGTATATACAATTTTCTAATCCATATATTAAATAAAAATGTTACATACTTTTTTTAATTTTAATCCTCGCTACAACATTATATATATATTGTTAATTATATATATTCTTAATTTACAACATGATTGTGCATAATGGTCTTGTATCTTATGCTTAGTTGGTTTTTTATGCATTAGTGATTATATCTTTTGTTTGGTGGGTTGCACCCAATTTTTTTTTACTTTAATTTATTTATAATGAACCCTAATACTCTTACATATTTTATAATTTACCTAACGCTTTTTGACTTTCAACTTTGGTCCATATATTTTTTATCTTTTATAAATTTTTTGCTTTACTTTTCGATGAATTTGTCAAGTTAACATGATGCAAGTGCATGTGTGGTTCAATGTTTTTACGTATGTTTTCCCTGTTTAATAACCCCGTCGTAATGTGCGTGTCTTAAATCGACTTAGTTATTATTTTCAATGTTATATGTTTCGTGTGCGTAGTTCAATGTTTTTATATATACTTTTGTTCGCTTTTTTATCTTTTTTCTACGAACTTTTTCGGTGTTGGTGGCCATCGGCGATGATGTTGTATTGGTGATACTTGGCACGGTTTTACGCCCCCGCCGCAAAGCGGGAATCTTAAAACTACTTATACTTGTAATATATATATATATTTGACGTGAGACCTACCTTTTCTGAATAAATATAAAAGCTTTTAATAAGACGATAAGTCTTAGGTAGCTTTTCTCTTAAAATCATTAAAACAGACAACAAAATAATTAATTTGCTAATCTTTGACAATGCCGTTTAAGATAAAAAATGAAAATATCTCGACTTTTTTATTATCATG
Organism: Ambrosia artemisiifolia; assembly: GCA_032199755.1. Lineage (NCBI taxonomy): Eukaryota > Viridiplantae > Streptophyta > Magnoliopsida > Asterales > Asteraceae > Ambrosia > Ambrosia artemisiifolia. The sequence goes on from CM063513.1 coordinate 21,877,328, forward strand.
TTACTATTACGAAAATATCGAAAATACATTCATACCTTAGGGTGATAGGGCGTCATCGTGGTTGATGGTGTGATGACCGCATTACGCGTAAAACAACACCGCTACCAACCATCATGGGTGCGCGATGGTTTCCTTCGTGGTGGGCTGGTGGCTATCACGTTAGTAGTTTGTTTGAGAGTGTAGAGGATGATGTGGAATGTTGTGATTGATTGATGGGTTGTTTCTTTTGTGATTGGTTAAGAATGATTTAATGATGAGGTTTGCAGGTGAAGAAACAAGTACCTGAGTGGTCTAGTCTTCTGGGTGAAATAATGAGATTTTGGTTCGGGCTGTCCTGAATAGAATCAACCTGGATTACTATAAAACAGAACACTGTTAGGACTCGTCACAGAAAGGGGGGTTTTCCTGTGACCACCCTCTAGCGTGAGAATGAGTATTTGGTAAAGGTAAGATTAAATGTGAGAGTATTGAGAGTTCGAATGAATCATACGGTTTACCTTGGACCTCCTTTTATAGTCGATGTCAACCTTTATCGATAACTTTTGAGAGTTGTATGTGTGATACCCCGCAATTTCAGGTTATTACTTTAACTAGACTCTAGTTACTTGTACATACTTTTCGTGCATTCTAATTAACTAGGGTTAGTTCGGATAAGCATACGTTGCACAGTTATAGGTGAATAACTGCATGAAATGGTAATTCGGGGAATTACCGGACTACGTACACAAGTAGGGAACCCGGAACATTGGTGACTTTGTGAAATGTGATTATTATAAACCTTCATGTTGATATTATATGCCACTATGTGATTATGTGAACTTATGTGACTAGACGTTAACGGATCGGTAACCGGGACGGGACGGACCGGGATCCAAATATGTATGACGAACGTTTATGGGTGTTTTGAATATTAAGATTTGAGATATTAATATTTGGAGGTTGGTAGTGTTATAGAATAAAAGAAAATAAAATTTCGAATACTTGTCTCCCCCGCGGGGCGCGGAGGGGAGGGATAATCCCCCGCGGTCCGCGAGGGCTATGATAAAATCTGGTGATTTTTAGGTACGTTGAGGACCGCGACGGGAATTGTAATTGCTCCCGCGGTCCGCGATGGCAATAAAACCGTGGAAAACAAGTTTTAGCTCTTTAAAAACGATTTTAAGCACCATACTTCTCATAAACACAACCCTAATCGTCCTTAGCAGCCACCATACGAAAAATACACTCCATAACCTCTGCCATAACCATAATCAATCAAGTTTTGGAGCTTTACTTGAGTTTTAATCCCCCGAACGAAGAGCTTTAGGTATATTGTTAAACCTTTTGTGTTTTATCTTCTTTATTATGTTATAAGGCACCATAAACAAGTTGTTCAAGATCTTAAATAAACTTACAAAGATTAAAACTTGGTTTTTATAAAGGTTCAATGGGTCAAACATGATAGTATGTGTTGAAATGTAATTCAAGTTCTCACGTGTGACATGCATGCTTGCATGTAACAGATTCACGAGTCTTTTGCATTAGTTTGAATAAGAGCCGTTTGGCTAAGTTGGTTAAGAGTCCTAGTCGTCAGGAGAGATCCTCTTTTTATGTTAGCCGTTAGTTCTATGGCTATTTATATAGCTAGAGTCAGTACTTTGTTTCTCATGTAATTCTCAGTTTTCTATCATTAATAAAAGTGAATCTGTGTTGAGTTATTGAGAGTTCATCGTATTCTTTGTGAGTTAGAGCGAGTGATATTAAGTTCTTATACCAACACGTGGTATCAGAGCTTGTGTGTTAAAGCTTTGTCATGGATCCTATTGCAAACCCTACGAGTTCAAGTCTCACTGCTGTACCAATTTTTAAAGGAGAAGGTTATGAACACTGGTGTGTTCGTATGAGGACCATTCTCAGATCAAAAGAGTTATGGGAGGTTGTAAACCTTGGTGTCACTGACCATGGGGAGAATCTTGTTGAAGCCAGAAAAGAAATGAAGAAAGATGCTCAAGCCTTGGCTGTTATACAACAAGGTGTCCATGACACTTTGTTCTCAAGAATTGCAGCTGCAGACACTTCCCAGCAGGCCTGGGATATCCTGAGAATGGAATTTCAAGGTGATTCACAAGTGCAGGCTGTAAAGTTACAAGGCTTGAGGAGGGAATTTGAAAACCTTACCATGAGAGATGGTGAAGGTGTGGGTGAGTATTTCTCCAGAGTTATGGCAATAGTTAGTCAGCAAAGATCCTATGGAGAGGAAGTTCAGGATCAGAAGATAGTAGAAAAGATTCTCAGGAGTCTTACACCAAGATTTGATTATATTGTGCCATCCATTGAGGTTTCCTATGACCTCAGTACATTGTCCCCAGTCAAGTTAATGGGATCATTGCAATCACAGGAAGCCAGACTAAATGGCAGAAGTAATGGTGAGATCAAAAGTGTTGAGAAAGAAAAATCAGATGAGCAAGCCTTGCAGGCGTTTCAACCAAACAGAAGGCTGACTTATGAGCAAGTATCAAGACAAAGGAGTCGTGGACCATCTAGAGGAAGAGGAAGAGGCAGGCCGAATGAAGATAGAAACAAGGGTCCACAATGCTACCAGTGTAACAGATTTGGCCATGTAAAAAGAGATTGCTGGTTTAATGAAGAGGGACAAGCAAGAGTTGCTGCAAATGCTGATGAAGAAGATCAAACTGCTGAAGATGGACCTTACTTGTTCATGGCTTTAAGCAGTGAAGAGACAGACAATCCAAGCCTATGGTTCGTTGACTCAGGCTGCTCAAACCATATGACTAGTGCCAAATCTAGCTTTGTGAACCTGAATGAAGATTTCAAACAACATGTGAAGCTGGGTGACAAAGGAAATCTCTCTGTTGAAGGAAAAGGTACCATTAAAATTAAAATGACTGATGGAAACTTTAGATATCTGGATGATGTTTATTATGCCCCACACCTAGAATATAACTTAATGAGTGTAGGTCAACTTATGAGAAAAGGTTATGCACTCATATTTGATGATGGAGCCTGTTCTATCATCCATAAGGAAACACAAGCTGAATTGATGAAAGTTCAACTTGCTGCTAACAATATGTTTCCTTTGGATGCTACAAAAGTAAAGACCAGTGCTCCATCAAAATATCATGAGGATACCAGGTTGTGGCACTGCAGGTTTGGTCACTTGAATGTCCAGGCCTTGCAACAAATGCATAATAAACAAATGGTGATTGGCTTGCCTCAAATGAAGGAGTATGGGCAATGTGAAGGGTGTGCTTTAGGCAAGATGCACAAATCACCATTTCAGGCCAGTAACAAGAGAGCCACTCAAGTCTTAGAGTTGATTCACACTGATGTGTGTGGTCCTATGCCTGTTAAAAGTCTGGGAGGTAGCAGGTATTTTTTACTTTTTATTGATGATTTTTCAAGAATGACTTAGGTGTATTTCTTAGAAAAGAAGTCTGAGGTGTTTACTAAGTTTAAAATATTCAAAGCTCTTGTTGAAAAACAAAGTGGCAAATTCATTAAGGTTTTAAGAAGTGATAGGGGAGGAGAGTACTTGTCAACTGAATTTCAGTCCTTTTGTGAACTACATGGGATTAAAAGGCAGTTGACAACCCCTTATACCCCAGAACAAAATGGGGTCAGTGAAAGAAAGAATAGAACTGTTGTTGAGAAGGCACAATGTATGATGCAAGCTAAGAATCTCCCTAGTTATTTCTGGGCAGAAGCTGTGTCTACGGCTGTTCATATTGCAAACATCTCTCCTACCAAAGCTCTTGATGCCAAAACTCCTCTACACATCTGGTCTGGAGCAAAGCCAGAAGTAGAGGATCTAAGAGTCTTTGGTAGTGTGGCTTATGGGTTAAAACCTGTTCCTTTTAAGCACAAGTTCGAGCCTACATCTGCTAAGTGTATTCTAATTGGATCATCTTATCCATCTAAAGGCTACAGGTTGTATAATCCCTTAACCAAGCAGATTATTTCTAGAAGGGATATTAAGTGCTTTGAAGACAAAGAGTGGGACTGGTCCAAAGTCAAAAATGGCCAGAACAAGCACTTATGGAACTTAAGTTTCTTTGATGAGTTTATTGATTGTGCAGATGAACCAGTTAATGAACATGAACCAGTCATATCTCAAGCCACAGGAAATGACAATCAAGCTGGCAGTTCCTCAAATTCTCATGGTCAACAATCTGATGATGGAGTGGAAAAGACAGTGGATGCTTCCTCATCTGTGATCAAAACAAAGTCTCTTAGTGAAGTCTATGAACAAACTGCTCCTATGGAAGAATACTTAGTATGTGAGTTTGCTCTAAACATAAGTGATCCATTATTCTTTGAAGATGCAGTTGAAAAACAAGAATGGAGAAATGCTATGTCTGAAGAGATCAAAGCAATTGACAAAAATGGCACTTGGAGGTTGGTTGATGCTCCTGCTAACAAGAATATAATTGGATTAAAGTGGCTCTACAAGACAAAGCTGGGACCCAATGGTGAAGTGCTGAAGTACAAGGCAAGACTTGTTGCCAAAGGATACTCACAGAGAAAGGGAGTTGATTTTCAAGACACCTTTGCTCCTGTGGCCAGATTTGAGACAATAAGAACAGTTCTTGCTGCTGCTGCTGCTCAGGGATGGAAGATTTATCAACTTGATGTTAAATCTGCATTCCTGAATGGCAAACTTGAAGAAGAAATATATGTGGAACAGCCCAGGGGATTTGAAGTTGAGAATCAAGAACACAAGGTGTATAGACTATACAAAGCTTTGTATGGTCTCAAACAAGCTCCCAGGGCTTGGTATTCCAGAATTGATGCTTATTTCATAAGCCATGGCTTTAAAAGAAGTGAAAATGAGCCAACTTTGTATGTGAAAAGAACAGAAGATTGTGAGCTCATGTATGTGTGCTTGTATGTAGATGATATTATCTACACAAGTCACAGTCTGAAGCTGATTCAAGAATTCAAGATTGGGATGATGAGAGAGTTTGAAATGACAGATTTGGGCCTACTAAAGTTCTTTCTTGGATTGGAAGTCAGGCAAAGTGAAGACAACATTTTTGTAAGTCAAAGTAAATATGCTGCTGATTTGATCAAAAGATTTGGTATGCTAGGCTGCAAGATTGAAGATACACCCATGAACACCAATGAAAAACACAAGAAGAATGATGGTGCCGATCCTGCTGATGCTGTCATGTTCAGAAGTTTAATTGGAGGTCTAATGTACTTACAGCATACTAGACCAGATATCACATTTGCTGTGAATGTGCTATCTAGATACATGCAGGCTCCTAGTAAAACTCATTTTGGAGCTGCTAAAAGAATCCTAAAATATGTTCCTGGTACTATGTCTTATGGCTTAGAGTATGTGAAGAATCAGGAAGTGAAGCTTGAAGGGTTCTCGGATAGTGACTGGGCAGGATGCTTGGATGATAGGAAGAGTGTTTCATCCTATGTGTTTTCTCTGGGCAGTGGTGTTGTGTCCTGGTGTACAAAGAAGCAGCATTCAGTTGCTTTGTCAAGCACTGAAGCTGAATACATTTCAGCTACAAGTGCTGCTTGTCAAGCCATCTGGTTAAGGAGAATTCTTGCTGATTTGGAGTTAATTCAAGTTGATGCTACAGTTATATGGTGTGACAGTAAGTCTGCAATTCACTTGTCCAAGAATCCAGTCTTGGATGGGAAGTCAAAACACATTGAATTAAAACATCATTTCATTAGGGACATGGTAGCTCAGAAGATGATATCCTTGGAGTATTGTGGCACTGATGATCAAGTCGCTGATGTCCTTACAAAAGCCTTATGCAAAGAGAAGTTTATAAAGTTCAGGGGCAATCTTGGAATGAAGGAACTTGAATTAAGGGGGGGTGTTGAAATGTAATTCAAGTTCTCACGTGTGACATGCATGCTTGCATGTAACAGATTCACGAGTCTTTTGCATTAGTTTGAATAAGAGCCGTTTGGCTAAGTTGGTTAAGAGTCCTAGTCGTCAGGAGAGATCCTCTTTTTATGTTAGCCGTTAGTTCTATGGCTATTTATATAGCTAGAGTCAGTACTTTGTTTCTCATGTAATTCTCAGTTTTCTATCATTAATAAAAGTGAATCTGTGTTGAGTTATTGAGAGTTCATCGTATTCTTTGTGAGTTAGAGTGAGTGATATTAAGTTCTTATACCAACAGTATGCGATTGTTATTTGGTATAGTACATGATATTGCATGTTTTAGATGTTTTAGACTTCTAGGGTTTATGAATGATAATGTTTATGATGTATCATTAGGGTTTTGATCAGATTTGGGTCTTATTAATGTTGTATGATGTTTGTTGGGTGTTGTTGATTGATAATATGCAACTAGGGTTTGATATAGCTGATGGTATTGCATAATTAAAATCTGGACAGAATCTGAATGAAGATTTGTAGGGTCTGTTACGGGGAGTAAAATTAATTGTTTTGATCGATTCTTTGCATGGTTGTATTTTACATGGTCTTAGCTTTTCGTAATGGGCAAGATCATCTGATTTGGACATCGTTTGAATAGTTTTTGGAATTTTATTTGAGTAGAGGTCATATCAGATTTTCGGAGTTGTAAATTGGGTCAACTTTAAACGACCATAACTTGAGTTTTACAAAGAGTTAAGCTTTGAAATTTGGACAGTAGGTAGACATTGGAAAAACTTGGCTTTTCCAAGTTGATTCAACCCGTTTGGGTGAATACACAACCTTTGGGAATTTTTCTACTAAACTAACTTGTTGTCGAAATTTTCTGGACATAGCTGTCTTATACGAATTTTAATAATTTTTGTGTTTGGTGTTAAGACAAAACAAAAATATGGGTTATCAACTGAATCCCAATGAATACTCAGTAAAATTTGGGACTTTAATTCATTCGTTAAGTATTTTAAATAATTCGTTTTTCACAGCGCACAATCTGCCCTAAAAACGCAGATTGTGTGCGGGATTCTTAGGTGACTATTTGGAGTCTTATATGGTATGTATTTGACATGAACTTGTATGGACACTTGTATGAGATGTATATTAAGTGTATGACTGATGTTAATCATAACGTTCACCAACGGGTTCGTAGGGTCTACTTGTGCATATAGAAACACTAGGTGTCACTCACACGGTTTTGTATTTTAAAACGTCTTGGACAAACGGGTTATATGGTGTATTGGTTGTACACATATACTCACTTAGTGACAATTGTATTAGGGAGTCGGTAGCACTCTATTGTTTTGGAATTTGGATAATTTGCTTGCAACCAAAGGTGAGTTTCACTACTCTTTTCTCAAAAGCATGTGTCTCGGGTTTGAGACAACTTTGGTAAACATTTTCTAGTCCGGTTTGGCACTACCCTTGCAACTCAGGTTTTGACTCCTTGTGTGGGTCGGGTTTTGGACTCCTTGTGTGGGTCACGCTTTCATCAGTTTAAAACTTTTACTGTCGTTTGTGAACTAAACACACTCTATCATTTAAAGTCCTTACATATTATTGGGTTAATCGCTGTAGGCGAACGGGGTATTAGTTGATAGCGCTATTAGGTTGTGCAGCAACCTCATGCTTGAGGTGCTTGTGTCACGGGCATGAACTTCTGACCACGCTCTAAAGGAGCTGAACTGCTAGTGTTGATAGACATTAGTACTAAGGCATAAACTTATAACTTTTGTATGTTCCCAATAATCACATGTTTAGTTACAATGAGTGGGCTAGCTACCCCTGACAAGCTTAAACTGATAACACTTGAACTTTTGGGTCTTGAGGACCTACGCTTTTAGTTGGTTACGTGGTTTTTGGAAACCAACACATTTACTTACTCACTTTCTTTACTTTGTGAACTCACCAACATTGTTTGTTGACCCACCATGTGCATTCTTTTGCAGGTAGTTAGCTTCTGGTGTCACGATTAAGGAGCACTGCACGTTCACTGCATTTGGGGTCTTGGGGATACACTTAAATTACATATTATGCTTTTATATTTATATGGTTTAATTTGGGAGCGTTATTTTGCGCATGGTTTCTAAAAGGTTTAAATTTGATTTACGCTTTCGCAGCTTAACTAAACGTGGTTTTTGAAAACGAACTAAATGGTTTGGGCATTTAGAGTTCGTTCATATAACTTATGGCTATGGGATCCTGGTATGTCATGCGCGTCGCGGTAAAACCCCGCAGTGGAAATTTGAGGGTGTGACAGTATGTTGAATACAATACTTCCCGGGGGGGATGGAGATAAGCCTTATTGTCTACGAATGTATTCGTAAAATGCTCTATCGTTTGTTGTGATAAGGAGATTGGCTTATCAGCCGGCTTTTATCCATGTCACTTTATTATTTAAATTGGGTGGACTGGGTTATTAGCATTTTATCATGTGGCCCTGTCTAGTTGGGCCGGACCCCACCTCGTCATGTCTCCACAATTTAGTGATAAGAACTTGTGAATATTACTAGACTTAATAAAATAAACAATTAAGTATAAGTACGAAAGAAAAGATATTAAATGAGTACCTTTTAAATCAATATGGGGATTGGTGTCGCATGACCTATGCACGTGCCATGACATCATCACAGTTGTCAAATTAGCCGTTTGTGACAGACTGATTGACAAGTGTGGCGACTGTTGGAGGTTCAATTTGAAATTCAAACCTTCATTTTGGTTGCCTATAAAGATGTGAGGTGAGAATCGCATAAGGATCCTTACGCATACCAACATCACACCGTTCAATCAGAAATTAAATATAATGGCACCCAAACGGATGGAACCACCTCGTCTGCTCAGGTAACGAAAGCTACTGCTCCCATAGATGCTGATCCTCTCAGCGTTGCATTGCCCAGGAGGTGATTCGAGGGGAGAAGATAAAGAAGGAGAAGTCCAAAAAGAGAAAGGCCATTACCTCCCCGGATGTGGGGGTGCTTCTTGAGAAGAGGAGACAATTGCTTGAATCAAAGGAGTAAAAGCCAGGTGAGAGGTTTTCTTGTGTGGGACATCTATTTACTTATCGTGTTTTGTGCCTTTGCCTGTGCTGATGGGTATAAATTTTGGTTGTTGAAAACAGATGAGAAAATAGGGATGAAGGATGCCTAGGCACAACCGTCCGGTATTGAAGGAGTTCCTGTCCAAGATGTGGGCGTTGAGAAGTTACCGTCCCTGGTGAAATTGAATCACGGGGATGCCGAGTTTGTTTTTCCACCGACAGGGCAATCTACTCAATCTATTGAGACCGCTGTGACTGCTCTGGAGGTGGGTATTCATACGTGTATTTCCTCCCCCGGGCCGAGTACAACTGTTGGGGAAACATGGATCGTGAGCTCGTCTGTCAAGGTTTCTCTTCCATCTGTCACCGTATCAGTGGTGACCCTGTCGAAACCAGTGTATACTCATGTGGGTGCTTCTGTGACTATGCCAACAACTTTTACTAGCAAGAGTTTTACTGAGCTTCTTCATGACATCCAGCAGCATCCTGTTGGTTTTTCAGGCGGGATACGGTTAGCGTCGACATATGAGCAGTCATCTCCGACTATGTCCGGTGAAATGTTTGCAAACATGTATGTTCCTGGCATCAAGTAGAGCCCGTCGTTGAAAGACGCCAAGTAAGTATATCCCCGAGTGGAGGATTGCTAAATCTACCCTGTTGATTCATCCTGAGATTATTCGCCATTGGGCCGACTATGCCTTCCCCCCCTTCTAAAAGATAATATTTGCAGGGATTGGACAATGCCTAACTTGTCGAAAACGCCATGGGATCCATTGTCAATGGGACGACGTCGTTGTATAAAATTCTCTGCCACTGGCGGTCTGATCTGGGAGAGTTGTTGGACCTTCGTGTCAGGCATAGGGACATTGTGACCAAGAAGGAGAAAATCACAATGGTGTTGGGTGATGCTGAGGTACAGTTGGCCAATATGCAGTCTCTCTGGGAGACCTTTCAGAAAGACAACGCCCGGATGGTAACAGCGCATACGGATGAGCAAGTTCAGTTCTTACGTCGGCAAGACCAACAAGACATGCACATCCTTCGATTTGATGTCCGCGTTCACGCACTTGAAAAGGAAGTTGAAACTGAAAAAGAAAGGACCGCAAAGGCTCGGGCGGACATGGAGAGATACAAGTTGTTGGCTGGAGAAGTTGAGAATTATGAGTCCGAATCAGAAGGGCTAAAGAGGAGCGGTATGCTACCTTACAGAAACTGCATGAATGTCAAACACAACTAACGTTTGCTACCGAACGAGTGGACGAGGCAGTAAATTCTGTAGACGGAGCCAAGGTTCAAGTCACCACACTCCAATCCCAGATAGATGCTCTTCGTGCCGAGCGTGATTGGCTAATTTCCAAAGGGATACCGGCCGCCTGGCGTTATATCCGGGGAAGTGCAGATTATCAAGGTCGCCTAAATAACTTCTACGAGGCTCCAATGGAAGCCGGATATCATGATGGTCTGGGGTATGGTAACCGAGTGGGGTTGGCCGGTAAGAAACTTTGCCCCCCCCCCCTCCCCCGCCCCCAACCGATCATGAGAAAAGATTCACCAACAAACCGGTGATACCCTGCAAGCCCTAAGTAGTGACTCCTTGGAGGCGATCTCCCAGCTTAGCAGCAAAGTTAGGGATGAAGCAACCTCTGCACTCCATGGCATTCTTGAGCCTTTAGTGGTTGGTTCATCGTCCAAGTCATTAGACAATGAGGAGTCAACTTCCTCATGAAGTGTTAGAAATTTCAATTTCTTGTGATTGGTAGTTTCTGATTGTAGTTGTTTATGTAATGTGGGAAATTATTTTGTAAGCTTGGATGGTGAAATCCAATGGATATTAATGTATTTGCATTGATATCGAGAACGTAATGATAACTAGGATGTAATATAGCTAAGTTGCAGATTAATTAACAACTTGCTGATTAGACAGTTGTCATCATGTCCTCTCAAATCACAATTAATATCATTCATTATGTTATGACGTTTGCAATGTTCAGCAACCATCAGTACCAGTGTCAGTCGGCGTCTGTCAGGCAATAATGGCAGGGTTTTAACAACCCTTAGGCCAAGCTTAGAAACTTCTATATAAGTCAGGTAACTTATTAAAAACGAATCCACATTATGCACTCGTGCCATATCCACTTTGAAGAATGCGTCGACGTTACGTGTCACTCAACGAATACTTGGGTGAACTCGATGCCCTGGATGCACTTAGAATGCTACAACCTAGGGCTCGAGTCATTGATGCTCAGCATGCTGTAATGAGCAGGATGGAGGAGTTCAATCGAAGGACTGAAGGGATGGTAGCAGCTAGGAGGTATGAGCTGACGTACAAACGTGGTCCTTGACGTTTATTCATGGCAACCCAGCTGGCAATGGAACTCGTTGAGCAAGTTATCACTGATGAACATCTTCCTCCTGGGATTACAGCTCTTGTAGGGGAAAACGTCATTGTGCCGGTTATTGAGGCCATTGCCATTCCTCCTCATAATGGTGTTGTGCTTCCTGTGGTGGAAGTAGGTGGCGATGTTGAAGCGGATGAAGCGGTAGGTGACGTTGCAGGGTCATCCTTTTGGGGAGTTTGGTTTATTGCTCCCTGATTTTGCACCCGAAGGTGATCTGCTGTACACCCCTGCAGAGTTATAGAAGGTGAGCTAACTCGAGGAAGCTCGTAGGCAGGAACTCTCTGCCTATAGATAGCAACCCTAATCAGGTTAGTCTTCATCTCTCATTCTTACTCTCACTTTTATACTTCACACTTACTCTCTCTTTACTTTCTTAAGAAAACCATATTTATTCTCACGCTGGAGGCTGATCGCAACAGATCCCCTTTTACGGTGAGACTAACCGTGTTATTCTTCTAAGCAAGATCCAAGAAGCACCAAGCTGTGACATTTCTACTTAAAATAAACTACGATATTATTTGTCGTGCGTTACAGCGGCATCAAGGCATAAACACACGGCGTCAAGGCATAGACTAACTAATGTATATACCAATGCCTGAGATACATTATAGATGGACAAAACTTATTGCCATTGCAACTGCCCAACACAACTAGGATTATATGCAAAGTCAAAATCACTTATAAGAGACATGTTCATCTGTGTTCACTTGATTCGAGTTTTCATTCACAGTCTGGTTTTCTTGTTCATGCAAATGTGAAGACTTCTTGTTATACACAACAATGAAATACTAATCAACATGATTTTAACATAGTTATTTATTTGAATCGACTTGTTGATACATAAACTTAAGGTGTGAGACCCATAAACTTAAGGTGTGAGACCGTTAATTGGTACCAAGTAACGTTTTCGGTAGCTCTCTACAAGTTCTTGTGGATCCCGCCTTGTTTGCTTAAAATAATCATTTTCTTTCATTTCTTGTAAGAGAAAGAAATTGCAAATATTTCTGTAAGAAAACCAGGTTCAGTGGGTAGGTGTGATTTTTTATTACTTGGAAGCATAAAAAACCTTGCATAAGGTACAAAACGGGCAATCATCAAATTTGGAAAGAGTCCCGTGATTCCAGCCCAGCTGGTTGAGGATGTGAGGGTTTACTCCCTAAGGGAGGTTCCCGCACGGGGTCCCGAGTTCGAATCCCACTGGTGGCATAAATGCCCCATGTGGGTGTGGCCTATGGATGTGTTATTCCAGCTCTGCTTCGGTGGGGTGCCGATTCGAACCCGGGTGGCTTGACTTCCGCAAAAAAAGGGTTGAAGCAAGCCAATGGGTTTCCAACTGATCTACACCTTTCAAAAAAAAAATCAAATTTGGAAAGAGCTTTCTCAATATAATCAAATGCAACAGGTGTGACAATTATAAAAGACCATATTATATGTGATTTTAACCCATCTCCGTAGGAATGAGTCAAAAGAATAACCCACATGTATTACCCTTCATCACCCTCCATCAGGTTTAATGGAGACTTTAAGAGTCATCAAATCATCCTTGCCATTAGGCAACAAAATAGTGCATCATTTCAGAAGCTTAAGTTCACTCATGTCAATAAAAATTTAAATGTTAAATGTATATAACCTTTTTACATTAAGATAACATATACAAATTATCAATTATGAAATGCAACATCTGAGTTAAAAATTGGATATATTTATTCAGACAACAAATCCATGTATCATTCGCAATATCAAACTAAATCAACCTATAGCCAATAAACTGCATTATCGAGTAATGGTTGAGGCAAAACCTTATTTATGAAAACGATCAATCGATTCTCAGCAAAAGATAAACGAAATATATACACACAGTCACACACACACACACACAGACTAAAATACATGTATGTTGCTCAACGCATATAGATAAAAGGATTAACCTTGATGTAGATAAAAGGATTAACCTTTATGAAGACGTAATTCCCCTACATTTTGCTTCATTAAAGGTCCCTTCCACTTGCACTCCCAACCTCTTCTTTGTGTTTCCCCTTGATTTTAGACAGCCTAATCATTGTTATGTAGAAACATAAGTTCCATATTCAAGCCATATGAGAAACCTACCACTACCTGAACTTAATTATATTTACTTGATGGTGCGTATCTTTGATCTATTGAGCATAAAATCTATCGGTCATCCACCATCATTGACCACCAAAGTTGCCAGAGAAAAGAAATGCGAAATTAGAAAATATCATGTGGCCGGGAATTACCAGTTCCCCTTTTGTTTCCCAATTCAAATCAAAATTCATACTTGTTGTCTTCCAATGCAACTATTACTTAAATAAACCATGGACGATTTTTCGCAACTTACTTTACAAACTATTCAATATATATCGATACCAACAAGAATTACAAGTGAGGCGCGGGTAGACGGGTAAAAAGCTGCGTCGCAACCCCTTTTTGAATAGTAAAGCCTACTCAATTAAATATAAAGCTTGTGTCCTTGGCCGCAGGAGAGTTACTCTGCATTTAAAAAAATATCCATTTAATTACTATATGTCGATAGACAAAATTAGAAAAAAATAAAAGAAGCAATGTGGACTTACTTATCACAAATGACATAGTTTTTTTTCTTAAAACCAAGATTTGATCCCTAAAGGATATGACGACGCATCAATATCTACCTCAGCCACTGAAACTGTCACAAAATTTGCTCCATTCTTAGAAGCACCTCCACCGGATTTTTCCGTATTTATACAGTTTACCAAATCATATGTTACAACTAATAAGCAAACACATTTGTTCTTTTACATGATTTATGCATTTAGACAATTTAAGTCAGTAAACGGTATGAACAAACAACGCATTGATCTATAAGAAATGAACTCTTGCAAATAAATCAGATTGTAAATAATGAACATGCTTGTTTATTGGGATACCATATTTCATCAATGTATACCATTGTACCCATTGCAAAGAACTTGGATTCTAAATAGGAAACATACCTATTTGTAATTGCTTGTTATATGATATTTCATCAGTGGATAGCATTATACCCACGTTAGAAGAAATTCATCCCCAAAGTCTTAACTCAGATATTCTCATTTAATTATGATTTAATCAAAATGTTGTTAAATCGTTTCTGGTAATATTTCATCCAAACAAATATATATGTTTATTTTTCTAACAATCATACATCTTAACTGTTTAAATGTTTATTAAGTATTATATATAACATGCCTCTTAGATATTTCATATGCGTTTTAAGTGAGTATATTTATGTCTGTATTGTGTCTATCTTAAATGATAATGACAATCATGCGTGGTCCTAATGTTTTATATTGCTCACGACACTCAAGAATTGTTAAGTGGACAACATTAGATACATAAACCATAATTTACACATGAAAATGAGTATATTAACTGCCACAAAAAGGAAAACAATATAAGAAGGCATACCTGCAACTGAGCAGAAGTTGCTTTTGTCGAAGCTTATACTCCAACCCTGGTAGAAAACCTTCGAAATCCAGCATAGAGAAGACAAAAAAATCCAACTAAAACAATGAATAAATCACATATGACAACATATATTAAAGTAAAAAAAGATGAATCAAATCCCTCTTGAAGCAATATTAGTAGCGACCATGAAAACATTCAAGTAAAGCACAGAACTTACTCAACACATGCAAGAACTATCTACTTACTTAAACCATAAATCAAAGCTTGTACCTTCGCTGGAAGTCTTACCACGCTTGCTGTGACGCCGAACCCGATCCAATAAAACAAACTATACATGAAAATGAAAGCGCTTACAGTATAGAAGATACAATTACACATTACGGATTGTTTGTTGTTGAAGATTGTTTGGATCGTTGTTCCGTACCGGACTGTTCAATTTTAAAATCAAAATAAAGCCCTAAAAATCGGTCATCGGAGATGGAGCAGGGGAGGAGATGGTTATTTTGAAAAGTGAGGTACGAAGAATAGAAAGTAAGAAGTTATGAAAATAGATGTTGTGTCGGTTAGATGGAGGGGGACGCCATACCGGAGGCCACAAGGGGTGGTCTAACTTTTATCACACCCATCACACTATCACACTCAATCAAATTCTGCCACCTCATTTTATCACATTCTATCACATTCCATCATTAAACCCATGCGGCGGTGTTCACATTCCATCACATTTCATCACTAAACTTTTTTTAAATAAACTAAAATCATTACATTTTAATTAATAAAAAATAAATATTTATAAACTAAAAACATTACATTTTAAACATTAAATTAAAATAAAAACACACTACTAGAAATAAAATAAAAACTAAAAAATAACACACTACTACAAATAAAATAAAAACTACTAAAAAAATACAGACATTACTAAAAACCTAATACAATTTTGGGCGTAACATTTGCCACGACGAAACATGTTGAAATTCAACCCCGAACTCAGTCGCATAGTCGATTTGAGAACATTGGACTTGCACATCTTCCATCCGACTCCTTGAACTCAATATCTAAACTACGTTACGCTACCAAACCGATGCCCGATAACGAACCCACTCGATATCTCAAACTTAAAACAAAAAAATCACATTTAAAAAAAATTATACTATAATAATAGACCAACTACTTTGAACAGTAGTTGGTTTTATTATTATTATTATTATTATTATTATTATTATTATTATTATTATATACATATTTTATTTAGTTTGTTTAGCACAGCTGTAAGCCTTCTCATATATACGTGTCTTTACAAGCTTTATCTCCATCATCATCAGCCTTCCATACGTGTCTATCTCTCATCATCTCTTTATCACAATACATATCATCCACCAACAAAGGAGAGAGATAACAGAGAGAAACAGAGATGAAGAGACCGAGTCGGTGAGAGAGAAAAAGGTTCCGTCAAGGCTCCGGTAACAAATCCAACCCATGCTGCACATCAACAGCCAGTATAGACATCTTCATCATGGTATTCGTTTCGTTGATTGTGAAACGTTGGTGGTTCAATCGACACCATAGAGTGTCGGCTACGGTTTAAACTCAGATGGGGGGTAACAACGTTGGGGTCGGTGGTGTTTGTTCAACCAATTATTAGATGGTTCCTGGAACCGTGTTTTTACCTGATTTTGATATGGTAATTATTTAATTTGGAGACTGAAGTTATGATTGTGTTTGCAGGTTGAGGTTAAACCTGATGAAAGTCTTAGGTCACAGTTGAGGATTTTTAGATTCATCATATTTCTAAGGTATGACATATCATATCTGATTTTAACTTAACCTAATTGATTAACTAGATGGTTGTTACACAAAGGTTTTATTTGTATAAATGTGTAAGTCATGAAGGGCTTAGGTTTGTGATTGCATACATGTTATTTGTTACCAGGATTTAAAATTTGTGGTTAGGTGTTGATTGTTTTGTAATGTCTAAGTTGTGGGCAGAGTTTATTTGAAGAAAGTTTTTTTAATGTGGCAAAAGTTGAAAGTTTAGGTGTTTTCTTGCGAGGTCAAATATTTATGATGTTTCAGTTAAGGGGTTCATCAGAAAAGGAATACGCGGTTTAGGAGCTTAGATGTGTACTTACGTAGGCGATTTTTTTGGGTAATTTTAAGGTTCAGTTAAGGGGTTTATCAGAAAAGAAATCAGCAGTTTAGAGGCTAAGATGTGTAGTTACAAAGGCGATTTTTTAGGGTGATTTTAACCTTAGGAGTCATCAGAAAACAAAGTTGGCGGTTAATGTGTTTCGTTGTTTTTTGCTTAATTTTTAACAACGCAGTTTCAGGCTAAGATGGGCAATGGGCGAATATGTCAGTATCCTCAAAGTAGAGACTTTAGGTGTTGCGACTTAATGTAAAGGAATTTGGTCGTTTTTGGTAGCGTGTATGTTGTGAGTTGTGGGGATTTTGTGGCTGTGTTTGGCCGCGTTTGATGGCGTTTACGGCTGCCTTAGGTATGACTTGTAACCTTCAGTGTAGAGTCAAACATTAATATGAAGTCTTTAAGGTCTAAACAATCACAGGCTTGGGTGTGTGGCTGCATAGGTGATTGTGCAGTGACAATGTTTATGACTGTCTTAGGTTCAAACATTCTTATGAAGTTTCTTAAACGAGAACATGAATATGTTTTTGATGGCGTTTATGGCTGTCTTAGGTATGAACTGTAACTTTTAGTGCAGAATCAAACATTAATCTGAAGTCTTTAAGGTCTAAACAATCACAGACTTTGGCATGTGACTGCATAAATGAGTGTTTAGTGCCGGCGTTTATGGCTGTCTTAGGTCTGACCTGTAAGCGAGTTTCTTGGTGTCCGGTGGTTAGGTCTGGTTTAAGGCGGTGAGGTGGAGATGGATGATTGAATCGGTGATGTGTGTAAGAGAGATGAAAAGCTAAAAGATGATATGTAAAAGAACACGTGGGTGGAGGACATGACGCCAGGCATATAGTAAACGTGCAATAAGATAAACAATGAGGATGACTGTTCAAAACGTTCGATTATTAATACGATTAGTATTTGATTACTTGGTTCCTTTTTTCTATCATTTTGTTAGATTGATGCGGTGGTCGGCCTATTTGGAAAGAGCTACTCTAAAGCCTATTATGTTACTGTGTTGGTCGTGCATGTGAGGTTTAAACCTTTTGATGATGGTTGTAGTGATGGTGGTGGTGGTGGCCGAATATTTTCGTCATCATGATGGTTGTCATTATGGTGGTTGTTTGATCGAATACCCATCGCCTCCGACACTTGCTGTTTTATCGTTTGTTGATGGTTCAGTCATTGGCACCTAACTTTTGTTTGGATTCAGGATGTCTAATTATTATGATTTGAATATTGTGTATGTTGAGGCTGGCTTTTTGATTGTGGTATTCACAGTGGGTTCTTGCTGTGACTTTAATTATTAATAGTAAGATTACAACTCCGATACACAGAACAAATTCCCTAGGACTGCTATAACTATTATAGGTTTATTTAGGACTTTTAGAGTTATAATTAGGCTGAGTTTTTGTTCATATTAAAGACATAATATTGCAGCTGTTACCGTCTGTGTATGAATACAGACTACAGGACCTTACGGTGTTTAAGACAGAGAGAAACCAGTTAATAGGTTTTAATGGGTCAGATGAATCTTGGTCTGTGGTTGTTGTTATCAAGGTAGCAGATGAGAATGCCTGCATTGGGCGTAATTTCAGCACCTTTAGAGGCTGCTGTTGATTCGTTTTTAACAACTGACTTTTATGTCGTTAGAGGTTTATTTAGGACTTTAATATTTCAAGCTTGTTTGAGTTTTCATATTTGGACTGAAATTTCATTCATAGTGAACACATGATGCTGCGACTATTGTCATGTGAATATGAATATGGGCTACGAGACTTTAGCGTGTGTTAGTCAGTGTGGTTCAGTGAGAGTCTTATAAAAGAGTGAATTATATGCCATATGGGTGGATAAGTGTTAATACATATGTGTTATAATATTCCTGTATATGTATTATATATGGGGTATTTGATTATCAGCTGTTTGCTGTCAGCCCTCAAGGTCCAAGCGACGACGGGTTGGTGATGCGTCTTCTTCGCCTGATGTTGGTTCTTCTTCGACATCGGAGCTACCTGTCTTGGCGCCAAGTCGTCAGCAGGTGTCATATAGGAATGCAATGTTACGACGACGTCGACGTGCTGAATCAATTTCGCCTGATTTGAATGCTAATGCAGTTGGAGATGCGAACGCATTAACAATCTCACCTTTCTATATAGATTTTGGCGATTGCACATAGGTTTGTGAATTCTGCGGTGCGCTTTTTTGGTTAGAAAAGCGTTCAACATGTTATCCTGTTAGGGCTCGGCCGCGTTATAACCGTTGTTGTCGCGGTGGAAAGGTTTAGATATTATGCCTCCAACAAGTATACAAATAAGTACCGAACACAGACCGATAAATCAGAAACTAAACGCATTAGAATATTCCACAAACTTCCTGATTAATGGACAGACCAAAAAAAAGATATCAACATGCTATAACCATATGTTAGTACAACTTGCTTACATAAATCCAAAATAGTCATGAATGTGATCTTGTACATATCCAGCCATCGAAATGTGTCCTTTAACAAAATCATTGTTTGTAAACAATACGTTTAAAGGAGACAATCTTTTTGTATAGTATAACTACATGTATTTAACCCCACGTTGCGCGGCGATAAGCGTAAAACCATGCTATCAACGTTGTAAAATAGAAATGTAACTGTTATACATTACATTGTACACAGATTAAATAAACGCGCAACGCGCGTCATATAATCAACCTAGTTGTTTACAAAGTTAACATGTGGCTAGTTGGCCACTTGATATTAAAGTATAATAAAAAATGATATTTGAAACAACAAAATTTGTATCACAAACCGTGATACATATCACGGATCTTTGCTTCGTGGGCGTGAAAGAATGGGAGGCGCCGGTGTTTCGCGGGCCACCACGGTATCACGGGGTGGCCATCATGAACCACCCCGGCTGACCTTATACATCTCTCAATCTTTACATTAGGGTTTAACTGGGTAAATAATATATATAGCGGTTGAAATACGTGGAGACCGTAACATGTACTTCGTGTATGGCAATATTCCTCATGTTGCCAAGTATGTTTGAAGACACAAGAAATGCATTGCAACAAAAACACCACTATTCATCTATAGTTTCCAATAATACATAGTGTAATCGACCATTATCCTTGTTGTTTTAACAAGTGGGTCCACCGTGGGGCCAACACTACTTAGAACGATCTTCCTGTAGTTTCAGTCCCATTCTCAAGTACTTTTGTTATAATGTTCGGTGGAGACGACCGTCCCACTAAAGATGCTACACCTTTTACTCCAGCATCCGGTCACACTTCCGATGACGGGACGACACAAGAATCACCCCTCACGAACGGACCGCAAGTCAAATCGTCATTGCAAGACTTCCTCCAGTTCCAAACTCCCCCTCATCAAGGGTGGCTAACTCATCCCATCATGATGATCTTTATTCCCTGTCGAACGGTGGATTAAGATAGAAGATGTACTTTAACACCTAAACAAAAAATCTACAAACTTCTTTGCTTGATACTTCTCTCATATCCATTATATTTCTGGTATAATCTCAAATACATTCTTGATATTTTCACACTATGGGCTTTTCCTAAAAGCACTTAAAAGATTTCTTAGACCACCAAACAAAAAACTTGATACAATTTATACAACTTATTACTATTTTATTATTGTTATTGTTGAATCTTCTCTATATATAGTCATGGAAAAATCATCTAAGAGCATTCACAGCCCGTCCACTAAATTATGTGAGAGGTTTCTTAAAATTATATAGGGTGGGTGTGAGTGGTTGTGAGTGGATGAGAGATAAAATATTTGATTAAAGCACTGTTCACTCCTATATTTGAAAAGCTACTGTTCACTCCTATATATATATATTAATATTTTTGTAAGTGATTGTGAGTGAAGAGAGAGAAAATACAATGATAAAAATATAAAAAAAAGTATTATTATTTTAATTAGGAGATAGAAGATTTAGGGGTGAAATAGTGATTTCAGTGTAATTTGATGGAGGAGATTTGATGGACGGGTTGTGAATGCTCTAAGTAACTAAATTTCATAAGGGGTACGTTCGGTTCATGAAATGGTTTGGAATTAGCATTGGAATTTGTGTAAGAACTGAAATTAGAATTTAAACATTCCTATAAGAATTAGAAATTGTTGGAATTGGACTCTCAATTCCATTATTATTGTGTTTGGTTGGTAAATAAATTATAATCTATCACCCTTTCCTCGACCAGTCGCATCCAATTATCGATGACCCAACTGGGGTCGCCTCCTAGACCCCAACAACCGGCCTGACCCGACCTGCCGGCCTGAACAGAACTCAGTTGGGTTGAAATGGTACGGGTCGAAACGGTATGGATCGAAACAGGTGGCTTGAAACGGTCCAGGTCGAAACAGTACGGGTCAAAACGGTACGGAAAATACCACCCCGACTTTTGACAAGTGTTCCATGATTATGAAATTTGGTATATTTTGTAAGTAAGGTTGTTGTTTTGTTTTGGATGCAAACCCAAAATGGGTTTGGAACTGGACACGAGAACCAAATGAAGGGGTGGAAAGTCAACAGTTGATCCTGCTTCTTCAAAGTCTCAAAAACATAAACTTAAAAGGTGGGAAAGAGGTTTGGGTTTGAAAAGATACGGAAAAGGAAAGCTTATCGGTTGTTAGGAACAATGTGAGTTTTGAAACAATTGGGTTCCCTCTAAAATCAATCTTTTAAATTGGAGTGCCTCTTTGAATCGAATCACTTCCAAATCCAAAACAAATATTATTCACCGGAGAGTCACCATGAATAATAATCTATTGTGTCCTAGATACGAGCTAAAAGAGGAGACTGTGAATCATATTTTGTGGGATTGTTGGATCGCAAAACGAATACATGAAGCCATAAAAACGAATGATAGCGAACAATGTGACTTTTGAAACAATTGGTAATAGAGATAATATATTTAGAATGGTTATATTTTGTATATCTTGTGATAAATGTAAATTATATCTCTCCTAAAATAAAGGAGCACAATGTAATTATAAATATGATAATAATCAATAGAGAAAGGCACGGATTACATTCCTTCATGGTATCACGAGTCCAGTGTACCAAACTCTAACATTCCCTTGCCGTAACCTCCTTCTCTTTGGTCGATCCTGTCTTTTAGTCGCCTGTTTCTTTGCACCGACTTCATCCCTTAATCTACCCTCTTTTTTTTTCTTTCAAACTCTTCCTTGTTTTCTCCCACCTCTGTTACTGTTTCAACTATGACTACCACACCACCATCAGGTTCTACCACCCTCTCCATCACCCTTGAATCTAAGATCCACCCCGCCACAACCGTCTCTAATATTAAAAACTATGTTCCCATTGTTCTCGAAATTGAATCATCTCAATACGCATCTTGGGCGACCTTGTTCAAAATCCATTGCAAGGCGTTTTTGGTGCATGACCACCTATCCCCTCAACCTCAAGACACCGCCTCCTCCTCCACTACTACCACCAACGATGATTGGGATCGTATTGACGCCATTGTTCTACAGTGGCTTTACAACACGATCTCCAATGATCTCCTTCACACCATAATAGACAAAACTACCACCGCATATGACGCCTAGAAAGCAATCGAGGACCTGTTTCAGGATAACAAAGCCTCCTGAGCCATCTACCTCAAGAACAAATTCTCAAACACTAGGTTGGATGGCTTCCCGAATGTGTCGGCTTACTATCTGGAATTGAAACTCCTAGCCGATCAATTAGCCAACGTGAATGCACCGGTTAATAATTGTAGATTGGTACTTCAATTGATCTCCGGGTTGAACAAGTAGTACGAATGGACTACAACGATTCTTCAAAAACAGGAACCGTTACACTCCTTTTATGTTGCTCGTTCCAAAATCATACAGTTCGAAACAAGGAAGGCAGAGCAAGCTCTATTCTCCTCGAAGGCAGCCTCCTCGGCTCTCAGCCACCACCAGTCGGAACACCACTGACCCACAACGGCCGGACGACTGTTCGTATGGAAGAGGAGGCCGAGGTCGGACCGGCGGGCGACGAGGCAGGTGTGGCAGAACCAGTTATGGTAGAGGAAGGTATTTTCAGAACTTTAATTTTCCCTATTACCCACCTTGGATGGCTCCTTGGTTTACTGCACCTTCTCAGTGGCCCAATAATCCAATAAATCAGGCCCAACAGAATTTTAATTGGCCCAACCCCTCTTGTACTTACCCCACTAGTGGCTGCAACCCGTCAAACACTTCGGCCCAACAGCAGGGTTTACTTGGGCCTCGTCCGCAACAGGGAAACTATGCAACATACAGCCCAACTGACATCGAGCAAGCCATGTACAGCATGTCGCTTCAACAACCTGTCCCGATTCAATACATGGACACGGGAGCTTCTTCTACCATGACTCATGAGAAAGATGATTTCAATTCCTTTTCTAATTCTTGCATTCCACAAAATATTATTGTAGGAAATGGTAATACCATACCGGTTATAGAACAAGGCACAAAATATTTACCTAAACCATTCCCACCTTTTGTCCTTAAAAATGTCCTATATTCCCTAAAATTAATTAAAAACCTTATTTCTGTTCGTCGGTTTACGACGGAAATTCTATCTCTGTTGAGTTTGATCCGTTTGGCTTTCTTGTGAAGGACCTTAAGACGCGGACCCCTCTCCTGCGGTGTACCAACAGCGGTGACCTCTACCCTCTGGTGCTCGGGTCCTCCTCTTCACAACCTACTGCTTTTGCCTCCATCTCTTCCCAGCTTTGGCATCAACGTCTTGGCCACCCAGGACGTCAGTCTTTGAATTCATTACAAACTTCTAGTTGTGTTTCTTTTGACAATTTTAATAACAATGTATGTGTTTTTGGAAAGAGTATTCGTTTACCTTTTTTTGCTTCTACTAATTTTACTGTTCAACCCTTTAACATCGTTCACAGCGATGTTTGGACCTCCCACTACAAGAAATATAGGTCTTTACCCACACATAGTGTAACAACCCGGTTACTAGGCCCAAAATTTTTCGCGACTAAGAATAAAATGACGAAGGAATAAATAAGATAACTACAAATAATATATTTTGAATACAAAATTGAAAACCGAATAATGATAAAAGTATAATATTATACGAGCGTATATTACGATACCAAACCGATACCCGATAACGAACCCACCCGACCCTCTAAGTGATTAGTCACTAGGGGAGGATAGGGCTGTTCATGAGCCGAACCGAGCCGAGCCAGGCCAAGCTCGCGCTCGGCTTGGTTATAAACCGAGCCAGCTCGGCTCGGCTCGGATTTGAATCCGAGCTGAAAATCAAAGCTCGAACTCGGCTTGGTTTTAAACCGAGCTGACTCGGCTCGGCTCGGCTTGGTTTGGCTCGAATATAAAACAAAAAAAGAAAAATGGCTTTCAAAATTCATAGTTTAAACTATTATTCAATAGTTAAAAGTAACACAATTAAAATAAGTTCAACCTTATACATTGCACGTTAAAGTCAAGTTCAAACAAGTACAAAATAAGTCTCAAATTTTAATGGAATACAGTATAAGTTCATCAACATACGAATTAACTTGAGTACTTGGATCAAAAGTAGTATTAAGTTTATTTAAATAACTTGATTAGCTATAACTTCAATCCCAAGCAAAGAATCTCCATGCACTGTTACCAAATATTAAATTTGTAGCATATTCTCCATCTTGGTTTACATTTTGGTAATATATTATATGTATATAAAATATATATATTAAAAATTAGAACTATTCGAGCCAAACCGAGCCAGCTCGGCTCGTTACGAACCGAGCCGAGCTAGGCTCACTTTCTAACCGATCCGAGCCGGCTCGGCTCAGTTTCAAACCGAGCCATATCGAGCGAGCTTTTTTCGAGCTAAATCCGAGCGAGCTCCGAGCCACGAGCTTTTTGGACAGCCCTAGGGGAGGACACCATCCTTCGCCAACATAACAAAACCATTAGATGGTTTTGTGAAAAACCATCTAACAACCTCCATGTATAAAACCCCCCCAACTCCACCTTCTTTGTATCTGTTGAGCAATACACACACTCGATTAGAGAGAAAAGAGGAGAGGAGCCGGATGGCTCCTGCCACCCTCCCTGGAGATTCACGGCGGAGCCCGGCGGCTCCGTTCCCTGAGTCCTTGACAACACAACACACACACAATACATATACAGAAGAGAGAGATACAGGTCTAAGATGAGAGAGAAAGTAGCGAAGGGGAGAGAGAGAACCACAGAAAGAGAGGCTGGGAAAGAGAGGAACAGAGGCGGAGCTCCGGTGGAGCTGCAACGGAATCACGAACGGCGATGGTGGCTCGAGTTCCGATTAGAGTGTTGTTATCGGGTTCCGCTAGAGATTAAAGAATTACAATCAAGGTTAAGGTTTCGATTGAAGTCTTTGATAAGGTATGAGATAAGGAAATGACGGCGGGAGTGGCCTAAGTTCCGACTAGGATTCTGCTCAGGTTACGAAGGACGAAGACGGTGTCAGTGACAACGACTGGGATTCGATGGATGGTCGATGAGGCTGTGGTAGTGTTCAATGATGGTGGAAGGATGTTAATATGGAAATGGTTGCTGCAATGGTTTTAAGAATGATGACATAAAGGTATAACCATTATTGTGGATGTAAGAGCTCGGGTCAACAAAAGTCTCAAGATGGTCAACGTTGGACAACATAGTTAAAAATTAATCAAACTCATATTAGGAGTGGCAACCAGGAGGTTCACTACCGTCGTGCCTTCGGGCGGGTATGCGGCCCGGGTTTTCCCTGGATCAGAGACGAGTGGGCCGAAGGGCTCTGTCCGTACGGACTAGAGGCCGTCTGGGGCCCCTTTCGGCCATTGGGGGCCGCGTACAGAGTACCCGGCAATACTTTAGTTGATCCTTCAGAAAAAAGGAGGTACAACGAACCCATTTGAGTAGCTACTAATTATTTTATATTCATTATGAATATTTCCGGATAACACGTGTGGAGTATGAACGAGCTCAAAGAACATAAAACTGATTAGAAAATGTAAACCAAATAAGATTAGGCTATGTTTCATATGAACCGGATCATAGGTAATATGGTAATGAGGATAATTATCATATAGGGTTTAACATTAACTTGAAGACATTGAATAATAAAGTGAACCACATGAGTCTTGGAACATTATATGTTTGTACAAATTAGGAACATGAGTATATACATACAAAACCAACCATTGACATGGAAAGCATTGATGATTAGAATTGTTAATAAGTGAGACAAATATGAGACTATAAAACGTTAAGTAGAGGACTTAGACTTTAGATGTATTATTAAGAGAATTATTATGACAAAAGACTTGAGATGGAAGACGTATAATTTGAGGAGATAGAGATCCAAACTTGTTACCGATATCATTATTAGGAACTGGTATTATTACTATTATAGTTACAATAATCATGGGTTAAGAGCTACATACAATACATAACTAGATAAACAAAACCATGATTTGACAATTAGAATAACTCGACAATGATAACCAATGGTCCTAGCTCGTCCACACGTGTAACCGCGATATGGGTTACACGCGCTAATACTTGTGATCATGATAGGACTTGGCATGTAATGCATAGATGGACTCGAGACTTTGGAATACTTGTGACTGGGTGACGTGAAATGCTACTAAGGTGAGTTCGTGTACTTCCCCTTTTTCTGTTTTACTGTTTTGGGGTGAACATATGCTTGTACGTGTGAACTTACTTGATGTGACAAGGGCTCCCGAAATCAGATGCACACTCATTAACCCAAGGGAGTTGGGCCACTTAATATATGGGTAGTACTACTTGGGGAATCCCCCACGCACAGTGGATCCGGAAGCCCGGAAAACCCTCCACTGAGGTCTGCGGACTGTTGCGGCATATATTATGCCGTAGGGAAACCATAATGGGGGTAGATGGATTTCGTGTTAGGATTGAGGTGTGATACTTGTACATCACCATGTTCTGAACTATGTAAACTGGTTTTCAAACTGATAAACTGTTTTGGATTTACTTAACTACTTACACGGACTCACCGGCATATTTTGCTGACCAAACTCTTTTAAGCATGTGTTCAGGTACTACGGATGAATGGATGGCAACACGAGATATGTGATAGCTAAATGCGGATTAAAGATAAGCATGATAGAAATTGGATCGACTAGTGGATTACACTGCTACGACGACCACCGCGATTCGTCTTGCATAGTTATTAGTCTATTTCTTAAGTTATGTATTTATATTTTGGATTAGAAATTGTATATAACATTTAAATATTAGTTATCGTTGCTTCCGTTGTGCAAGTCTGTTACCAAACTGTTATTTCGTCCAGCCCCCTCCTGGTCGGGTTGTTACACATAGTATGTGTGGGAAAAAGACTATAATGTGTTGGATTTTGTATTTACCTACACATAAATTAAGTGTTATGATGTGTAGATTTAGGACTGTGGATATAGATCATTAACCACACATAAATTATGTGTAGGTATACAGCAAGCTATACCTACACATACATATGTAGCTAAAAATATGTTATATGTGTGGTTAATACTATAACAATTTGTTAAGATAGATTATGACATGGCATCTGACGTAGCAGATGACGTGGAAGCTGACGTGGCGCATGACGTGGCACATGATGTGGCGTGTGACGTGGTGTGTGTCGATGGGGCCGATGACATGGCAAGTGACGTGTCACATAACGTGGCACATGATAAAGCAGCTTGATTGCATTATGATTATGACACGTGTCACAAATATATATGTAGTTAAATATAAAATTATGTGTAGCTAAACACTCACCACTATATATATAATAATATTCAAATATATATATATAAACAAATACAAAAAGAAGTATATAAAGACATGCGACCAAATTATCATTATTAATAACATCATCGTTCAAGAAACAAAACCAAATACCTAAATAAACAAAAGAAAAATTAGCCATAAGTTAATAACGAGTTATATAAAATTACTAAAAAACTTCAGTCTTCAGTGTTTTCATCACTCTCTAGTGTATCACTTTGAGATTGTTTTGATGTGCTTGATGGAGGAGACATAATATTATTATCAATCAATGCTTGTTCCATAATTGCACATTTAGTTGTCACTGTTTGAAGTTGATCCACTTGCTCGTCATAAGTATGACGCTTTGATTTTTTAGTACACATTGTGTTATCAGGTATAACTGGATTGCGTCCCCACCCATGCAGACGAATAGAGCTTCTTCCAAGTACACTCTCAATAATCTTCTTATCGCTCGTTGATTCCAATGTATGTTGGTTTCTCAGCTTCATCATTTCATCCTTTTAACGAAAAAGAAAACAAATACTATAAATTACCAAATAATGAATATTTAGTGGTAGAAATGAATATGTAAACTTACATATATTGTAGCCGAAGCATTAGATATCCAACCTTTTTCCTCATCCCAATGTGTAAGCCGTCAAGTCTCAAGTTGACCCGATGAAGATTCCAAATCTAATCCACGCTCAATGTGATACCGTACTACAACATTTCAAAAACTAATACAATGGTTTACATCAGAAACCACTGATAAAAAGCATATTCATCAAGTTTCAACATATGAAGTCTTCACATATAATATAGCCAAATTCAATTAGTTTCCTAACTTCCCATTAAAACTAACAACAACAAAAAAATACACAATGATCAAAGTCAACATATTCTTCATCAAAAATATATATAATGGTCAAAGCCCACATATTCGACATCAAAAAATACATAAGTTCGTTAGCATCAAAAAATACAATTGATATGTAAATTTCCTGTTGTTTGAAATAATCTAAATGTTCATTTTTTTATTTGTTATAGTGTTATATGACAGTTTTAACCGAGGCACTTTGACCGACCCGTTTTAATTGACCCGTTTTAACCTTCCCTCTTAATCAAGATGTTTTATGCACCCATAACAAAAAATCTTGGATCTGCCACTACCGTTAAACACGCATCAACAGGAAATTTTATTAACCTCGCGCTCATAATTACATCGTTGTTTCTCAGGGACATTTTCACAAACACCTTACGTGCGTTATCAAATGACAAAATATTAATTTTATAACCCAGAAATCACCAAATCATCATCATTAGGGGTGATTGAAAAGCCAGTAGTGACTTCGACCAAAAAGTCAACGCTTCCTTTGACCCTAAAATCAACCCAGTTTTAACGACAAAGAATTACAAGATCACCTTCATTGCTTCTTATATATACTAAAATAAACACTTTATGTAACTATTGTTAAAATATATTATACGGAAGAATCCATTTACAAATACACAATCTCAATATTAAAAATTCCTATCATATAGATCAACACAGTTTATGTATACTAAAATAAACACTTTAACGGCAAAGAATTACAAGATAAACACTTTATGTAACTGTTGTTTAAATATATTAAGATAAACACAATATTAAGAATCAACACAGTTTTGAGCAAAGAAACCCTAACCTGATTGCTGGTATGGTTTGACGCTGGAAGGGTTTGAAGGTCGGATAGCCTGCAATGGTCGACAATGGTAGGGTCAGGGGGAATTTGGGGGAGGCGGATTAGATTCAATGTGCTTGGGATTAGGTTTTTATTAATTTTGAAGAGGAGGGAAAGGGAAATTTGGGGGAGGCGGGTAGTTTAAAATTTTTAGAAATCAAGTAAAATAATTGGATTACAATTGTAAAAATCCATAGCCATAAAAATAGTTATATTCGATGACCAAAATCAAAAGGGTAGAATACGATAATAATTGGATTACATTTGTTATTTCTATTTTTTTAAACGAATTTTGTTATTCTATTATTTCAGTTAGATATGGCTTGCCTCTTGTGGAGAGTGCAACATCTGTCAAGTGGCAAGTGACGGGAAATTTTTTGGGTGGAAGCCTTAGTGCCCCTTATGCACAGCCTCGACTCGCTTGTGGGCCGGCCACTCTCGCGTCAGCGTGGATCCGGTTAAGACAAAATAGTCTGACCATTGCAGAGTGGCTAGGGGATCCCCTTCTGGAGGTTTGTGATGAACTCTGCCACAACATAAAAAATCACCTTAAAAAAAGATATAATATATTGTATATATAATAAGTACTAATAATAATTCTATGTAAAATTACGATAATAGTATATAAAACTGTTGATGATTATTAGGGATGAGATTGGTATCATACACATACTCATAAAATAAAAGAAATAGTTACAATAATAATAATAATGATATTACATTTTACCCTCATCATGCCAAAGAGTCATCATCATCACAATTATGATTTGTATCATCGAAATCATGCTTAATCTCAGAATCAAGTATAGATTCGTAGTTAAAAATTTTTTTACCCCCATCATCAAATTCGTCATCAATATCTTCTAAGTCATTCACAGGGGCCTCGTTGGAAGCCCCTCTTGTTTGCAATCTGTTCTAAGATCCTAGAGCTCGTACCTAATAGAAATTGAAACTTTTAAAAAATGTTTTTTGGTATGTTTATAAATAAGTTGGTAAACTATACGATGAGAAATTTATATTATTTAGAGTATAAGGTGTATAGTTAAAATTACAAAAGATATTACTTTTCACCATAGTTGGTAATTGTTATATATATAATAATGTTTAATTTATTTATTTTTATAGTAAGAAAATAAACAATATCTACACATAGTGTATATTTCTAAATATGTGTAGCTATTTGGTTGGCCACATCATTTAAAATAAAACATTTACTTAATTTTTATTATGTAATATCTATACATATTGTACAATTTTAAACATGTGTAGGGATATTTATTTTGCCACGTCATTTTTCAATTTTAGTATATACACATTTTTATTTAAGATTATTATGTGTTGGTAAAGACAATGATTTACCTACACATATATTAGTTGTTTATATATGTGTAGATATTTTAACTACACATAACAAATTTTTACCACATGTGTAGGTAGTTTAATGCTTAATTCTCATTTAATTTTGGGGAGAACTTTTCCCACCAATTGCAAAGTGTAGGTAAACTATTACCAACATATATTAAGTGTTACTTATAATAAAAAAATAATTTATGAACAGTTACCCACACATTTAAAAAAAGTGTAGATAATTACCCACACATTTACATGTGTAGGTAAATTATGTGTGGGTAAATACCCCAAATTCTTGTAGTGTCCCCTGTTATTAGTTCGTCTGGTCATAAATATTATGTCCTATTTTTAGATGACCACACGGACTTCCTGTGGACCTACCCAATAACTCAAAATCTCAAGTCTTCCCTGCCTTCACCCAGTTTGCCACTAACATAAAAACCCAATTTGAAAGAAATATTAAAACATTTCAATGTGACAACGGTCGAGAATATGTCAATGCCTCCTTTCAAATTTTTTTCTCAACCAACGGCATACTTTACCGCTTGTCATGTCCCTACACCTCCTCCCAAAATGGCAAAGCAAAACGTAAGATTCGTATAATTAATAATACGATTCGTACTCTTTTAGCCAATGTGTCCCTACCACCTCACCTTTGGCACTTTGCCCTTGAAACCGCTACCTACCTCCTAAACATTTAACAAAACAAAACCACCAAAAACAAAACACTCACCGAACTCCTTTACCACTCCACACCGACCTATGACCACCTTTGGGTTTTTTGATGCCTTTGCTATCCTCTAAACCCCTCCACCACAATCGATAAGCTTGATTCCCATTCCCAATCTTGTGTCTTTTTAGGCTACCTGTCTACTCATAGAGGGTACCGTTGTCTCGATCTAAAAACCAAACAATTGGTCATTTATCGACACGTCGTATTCGATGAAACCACATTCCCCTTCTCACAAACTACCACAGCACCACCCACTTATAAGTTCCTGACCGATCCATTTCCCACACACTTATGTCCCCACATACTCCAACAAAACCAACCGGCCCAACCACACATACACTCACCTGGCCCAACTCCTTTTACGAATGCCCCACCCCCTCCTGTTACAACCGGCCCAAACCTTGGACCCAATACCAACACAACACTACCTACCCAACCTCCTACCATCTCTCAACCAAATCCCAACCCACCACACAACATCGACCTGTCACCACCTCAACCGAACCCAATCCTTACCCAACCACCACTCACACCCACGGCCACTTCTACCAACCGTCCACACACCCACTCCATGAGCGGTATTTTTAAACCAAAACAACCCTTTAACCTCACCACCACAACCAAAAACCTTGTGGTCCCCGTCCCTAAAAACCCGGTCGATGCCTTAAATATACCGGAATGGTACTCTGCCATGACTACAGAATATAATGCATTAATTAGAAACGGAACTTGGGAAATCGTTCCTTGTGACCCAAAAATGAATGTTATTAGGAGTATGTGGTTGTTTAAGCACAAGTACAGGTCGGATGGCACTTTGGAAAGGTACAAGGTAAGACTGGTTTGTGATGGTCGTTTACAGTAGGCGGAGGTCGACTGTGGTGAGACTTTTAGCCCGGTGGTTAAACCGGCAACTATTCGGACAGTTCTTTATATAGCTCTGTCCAAGCATTGGTCAGTCCATCAATTGGATGTCACCAATGCCTTTCTTCATGGAAATCTCCATGAAACCGTTTATATATACCAACCTATGGGATTTCGTAGTAAAGAATTTCCAGGTCACGTATGCTCCCATAAGAAGTCCTTTTATGGACTCAAGCAGGCTCCACGTGTCTAGTACCAGCGGTTCACGGATTTTATCCATTCTATTGGTTTCTCTCATAGCAAGTGTGATGCATCTCTTTTTATACTTCATCAGGGTTCTGATACTGCTTTTCTGCTGCTATATGTTAATGACATTCTTCTGGTCACATCATCTGACACCCTCCGCCACTCTCTCATGGCTCGTCTAGGCAGTGAATTCGCCATGAAAGAACTTGGCCCATTGAGCTACTTCTGGGCATACCCGTGTCTCGTACCAAGGTTACGATGTTTCTCTCCCAGCAGTCCTATGCGACTAACATTATTTCACATGCAGGCATGCAGTCCTGCAACCCGGTTGCCACTCCAGTTGACACTGCTGGCAAACGAAGCACCACTACAAGCGACCTTTTTCATGACCCTACCCTATTTCGCAGTCTTGCCGGGGCTCTACAGTACTTGACCTTTACACGTCCTGACATATCCTATGTTGTTCAACAGGTAATCATGCATATGCACTCTCCTCGTATTGATCATTGGTATGCGTTGAAAAGAATTATTCGGTACATCAAGGGAACTGCCACGTTTGGTTTGACTCTCCATGCCAGCTCTACCCAATTGTTGATTTCATACACAGATGCAGATTGGGCAGGCTGTCCTGACATGCGGCGGTCCACTAGTGGGTACTACATTTATTTTGGTGATAACCTAATTTCTTGGTCGTCTAAACGATAGAGTATTGTTTCTCGTTCTAGTGCCGAAGCTGAATACAGGGGTGTTGCAAATGTCGTCGCTGAGATTTGTTGGTTGCATAATCTTCTACTTGAGCTTCAACATCCTTTATCTCGTGCGACATTGGTATATTGTGATAACGTTAGTGCCATCTATTTATCTGGAAATCTAGTGCAACACCAACGTACAAAACATATTGAATTAGACATTCACTTTGTTCGTGAGCAAGTGCAGCGAGGTCAAGTTCGGGTTCTTCATGTACTATCCCGTCATCAGGTTGCCGACATCTTCACCAAGGGCCTTCCTCGAGTTTTGTTTGAAGATTTTCGAGACAATCTCAGCATCCGTTTACCTCCCGCTTCAACTGCGGGGGTATAATAGAGATAATATATTTAGAATGATTATATTGTGTATATCTTGTGATTAATGTAAATTATATCTCTCCTAAAATAAAGGAGCCCAATGTAATTATAAAAATGATAATAATCAATAGAGAAAGGCACGGATTACATTCCTTCAATTGGGTTCCCTCTAAATCAATCTTTTAAATTGGACGGCCTCTTTGAAACTAATCACTTCAAAAACAAATCTTATTCACCGGAGAGTCACCATGAATAATCTACTGTTCCTAGATGCGGGATAAAAATGAGACTGTGAATCATATTTTGTGTGATTGTTGGATCACAAAACGAATACATGAAGCCTTAAAAACGAATGATAATGAACAATGTGAGTGAGTTTCGAAACAATTGGGTTCCCTCTAAAATCAATCTTTTAAATTGGAGGACCTCTTTGAATCGAATCACTTCCAAAACAAATCTTATTCACCTGAGAGTCACCATGAATAATCTATTGTGTCCTAGATGCGGGCTAAAAGAGGAGACTGTGAATCATATTTTAGGCGATTGTTGGATCGCAAAAGCTATTTGGTGGACAGTTTTGACTTGGTTGAAGCTCCCTTTTCCGAATGAAGACCAGTCTATTCAACAAATGCTTGGGATGGTGAAGGAGATTGATGGGTCAAAAGGATGGAAGAAGACGATTGGAACGGTCATGATGGTGATGATATGGAAAATATGGAAAGCGAGAAATGATAAGACTATTAGCAACAACCACATTCATTACAATAGGATGGCAAACATAATCAAAGAAATTCATTTCTTTGGGTTACGAGTAGATCGAAATTTTGTAACATTAATTGGTCTAGATGGTGTGATTTCAATGTTCGTGATGTAATTTTTTAATTGGCGGACTCCATTCTTTTGCTGGCCTGGTTTCTATATTTTGACGGTGTGTCAATTCTTTATCTTATTCAATAAGTTCTAAAGTTGACATGAAAAAAAGGAGTTGTGTTTATTTTGCTAATTGTTTTTGATGAAATTTGGATTTTTTTTTAAAGAATTGAAATTTGAACGGTTTTTAATTGAATTTTACCATAAAGGTTTTGTGTGACTAAATACATAAAGCATTCACAAGCTATTCACCAAATTATGTGAGGGGTTCTCTCAAATTATAGCGGTGGGTGTGAGTGGTTGTGAGTGGAGGAGAGAGAAAATAATTTGTGAAAACACTGTTCACCTCTATATTTGAGAAAAACTATTGTTCACCCCTATATTTATTTTAATATTTTTGTAAGTGGTTGTGAGTGAGGAGAGAAAAATTATAATGATAAAAGTATGCAAAAAGTATTATTATTTTAATTAGAAGAAAAAATATTTAGGGGTGGAGTATTAATTTTTAGTGTAATATGATGGAGGGATTTGATGGACGGGCTGTGAATGCTCTTATAAAGAAATTGAAACCTATCACCGCGATGACCACTTACTGGTAGCCTCACAGTCATTGACACCCCCAACCTTAAGACACCGTCACCACAACCACCTATCGGTCGCAAGTAGTTCTACCACTGCCACTCCCAACCTATCTGTTGCTAAAACCACCGCGACCCAACCACCGTTGCGACGCTGCAACCACCTGGCCGCAAGCACCCCAACCCATTTGTTTAGTAGTGATAGATTGCATGTGAACATGTAGCATCTGTATCCATATGTATCCATAGATTTACTTTTAAGACTTCAACTAGAATTCTATTACCCCGCATTTTACGGCGGGAGCTCCTGTTGCGTTGAGGGTTTGGTGGACGTTAAAGATCGCGCGTCACTGTGGGAGCTCCTGTTGCGTTGAGGGTTTCGTGGACATAAAAGATAATATTAAGTGACTGTTATTCTCGCGTGGGCTTAAAAAATACTCGTGGCTAGAAGCTAAAAATTTGGTGGTTAAATTGGAAGAAAAGAAAGTACATAAGTTAGTAAGAAAGTTAGTGGCCAAAGTTGGGTGGTCAAAGTTTGAAATCCTAAAAGCTAAAAGTTTGGTGGTCAAAGTTTGAAATCTTAAAAGCTAAAAGTTTGGCGGTCAAAGTTTGGTGGTCAAATTGGAAGAAAAATAAAGTATATAAGTTAGTAAGAAACTTAGTGGTCAAAGTTTGAAATCCTAAAAGCTAAAAGTTTGGTGGTCAAGTTAGAAGAAAATAAAGTTAAGCTAAAAGTTAGTAGCCAAAGTTTTAAATTCTAAAAGCTAAAAGTTTGATGGTGTAAGTTTGGTGGTCAAATTGGAAGAAAATAAAATTAACCTAAAAGTTAGTGGCAAAAAATAAAGTTAACCTAAAATTTAGTGATATAAAATAAAGTTAACTACGTTACCAATAACCTTCAATTACATGGGCTAATAATTATCAATTACGTGGGTCAATAATATTATAATATTGAATCATTTTTCTTGTGTCTTGTTAATATATATTGGATGGTTTTCTAGGCGAATTGTTGCTTATTTTCCTGGGCGGTTGGGGTATTGTGGGCAAATTATCTCCTCTTTTTGGGCTGCCACAAATAGCCATTCATAAGCCTTTGCCGCCACAAGCAGCCAATCCATTTGTTTTACTGTAGAAGTGTGGCAAACTTAATAGATAGTATAATTTCTGGGCGGTTGGGGTATTGTGGACAAATTATCTCCTCTTTTTGGGCGGCCACAAACAGTCATTCATAAGTCTTTGCCGTCACAAGCAGTCAATCCATTTGTTTTACTGTAGAAGTGTGGCAAACTTAATAGATAGTATAATATGTAAAGGAAACGTTTATTATTATCCTTGATGCCTATGATGAGAAGATGATTCATGCATTAGTGAATGACCCTTAATTTTTATTTCCTTGTTTTGCACCTCGGAATATAGGGTCTAATCTTATGTTCTTGATTCAACCATTATAAGATTTATTCTTATGATTCTTAATTTTTTATGAGTTTCATTTAAGCACTTATAAAACACACAAAAGAAAAAATAAAATCAAACGGTCAAATATATGTTTAAGTGCGACCAGAAACTTGAGGCGAAAACAATAAAGTTATAATAGTTAAATACAATATTTTCATCATTATCACCTTCACAATCAGGGCCGGCTCCAGGGGTGGGCGAGCCGCACCCTCGACCGAAGCCCGTTTTTTCCCTGGGCACTAATTTTTATATATATTTATCTATGTGTGTTTATATTGTCGGAACTAGCGAAACCTCACAGCAAACATACCGGTTCAGTTGGTTGTTAATTCCCTATCCAAATCTCTTTTCTTCTACTTCATGAACGCAAGTTCAATTCTGAAGTTACCGTTTTTTTTTTCATTTTGCCACACCTAAATTTCGACAAATAAATAAAAATGATGATTTATAATCACAACTATAGTTGCAGCAAGCTATCATCCTCATTAATTCTTTATGTATTAACCAACTTTATATTTAATACATCTATAAATACTAGATAATACTTTTAAATATTCAATTCAGTTTTTTTAAATTAAATACATTTTATAAGATGAATATAACTCCTTAGTTATTTTACTGAATGTCAGTAACATACTGGTACCGTAACTTTGATTTTGATGTCGTTTTGAACGAGAGTTTTCGTTTCACCCTTGTATAGATTACAAAAACAACTACAACCAATATGATTTTTGAAGTGTTGAAAATGAAATAATTTCCATAGTTTCATGATATGAGAACCTATAGATTAGAATTGTTGGTTTATATATTGATTGCTAAAAGATAGTAACGGATGTACACTAATGAATGTAAAAATTGTATAGATAATGTTGATTGTCGTTTAAAAGTTAGTTTACAAAATTTGATAGGCATAAGGGCCTTTTTTTCCGGCTCATACAAAGCACTTAAACTCTCAGAACCGGCTCTGTTCACAATGTTTTAAAAGCGGCTCGAACCCTCCGGTACAACCGGTGAACCGTTTCTAAACCGAACCCAATACACAATATAAAAACCGGTTCTTAAAGCATTGCCGACCCGTCATTAGAAATGTAAGACTTGTTTTCATTGTTTGGAGAAGCTTACTTCACTATCAAATTTATATTACGTCATAAAATAAGTTGTTCTAGAAAGAGAATTTGTGTATCGACTGTTCATACTCTTCAACGTTATTTTTTGTCTAGAAGAAACTTGTTTATTAAAATGTTAAATTAATGAAGAAACAGAATATATTATAAAATGCACTATTCCATGGGCGTTTACTAAATCCTGCTAAAAAAAGAAAAAGAAGGTAATTCTGGTCAAACGGTAAGAGTTGTCAACCATTAATAGGTCACCGACATACTCCCCGTCCCTGCTTAAAACTTATTATTTGGGAAATTTGATTTAAATCCTCTAAACAATTGTCCTTACTTTAACTACAAATTCTCTCAACTTTACAATTTGTTTTTTATGTCACCTCAAACTAATATGCAAACACCTCCTCCTCATCAGAGGTAACATAACAAAGTGTAAAACTGAGAGTATTGATAGTTAAAATTATAGTTGGGAGTAATATCGACCAACGAACAATAGTTTGGAGTATTTAAATCCAATTTCACTAATAACAATATTATTTATGTTTACAATTATGTTGATACTTTGTAACAACTAGAAAAATTTTCTTTCTTTTCATTCTTTCCTTTTGGCTTCGAGCAAATTTCGGGACGAAAATTCTTTCAACAGAGGGTTGATGTGACACACGGCAAACTCAGGTTAATACTTTTTTTACAAACATATAAGTCTACCTTAGCAAAACATTTATTAACGTACTTAACTTGGTTAGTTGAGTCGGTTTGATTATTCGGGAATAATCGGGAGTTGGTTTGCACTCACGTAATGTCCATAGGTTAATGATTCGGGAAATCATTAGGGAAACACATACACGCACATGAGTCTCGAGTTCCGTTATTGGTGAAATTACATAGTTGGGATAATTTATCAAGTATTATATGTTCTATGAATGATTGACAACTTGTGAATGCATGTTTATGTGGTTAAGTGTGATAACATATGTTAAAAACGACAATTTGGGGGTTGTAGGCTCGAAATTAGAAAGATGGGTTTTTATTTGTGCCATTGAAGGTATGAATGAAAAATCTAAGGTTCCATTCGTACCATTAGATGGTACAAATGAGACAAATAAATTCTCATTCGTGCCCAAGCAGGTGTGAATGAGAACAGACTATAAATACATCTCTTTGTCTCATTTTCATCATTTTACAACCCTAACTCGCCCCCCAAGTGCTCTCTCTCAACCCCAAACCTGTATAAACGAGTTTTTGCCCCTATTCTTTGGATTCTAAGGCTAAAACAAGTTCTATAACTAAATCAAGTGAAGATTCAAGGTGTGTTCATCATCTAAACCCTTTTTAATCCACTTTATGATATTTTTGATAAACCCTTAAGTGTCCAGATCTGATCTAAATGAGTTTCATAAATAAAAACCTTTCTAACATCTTTCTACACTAGATCTATACCTAAATAATGAGTTTCCTAACAAAAACCCCAAATAGTAATGAAATGGATGATTATTCTATGTGTTATATGTTTATGAAGTGATGTGTAGATGATATATGAATGATTTAGGAATGATTTGGAGCATGATATATGAATATATGGTTGATTGATTGACATTTGGTGGATTTTACCCATTCTTGGGGGTTTTTATGTTAGATCTAGGGTTTGTTCATATACATGATGATGATGATAACATGATTCAGAATTGATTAACATGTGTGAATCTATGTCTAGTGATCTGAGTATGATAATATTCTGATAATTTCCATTTTGGGTAAAGTTTTCATGCAATTGATGTGACATCTCCATAATTTGCTATTTTGGGTAAAGTTATGATTTGGAATGGGAAATAGATGAATGGATATGTGAAAATGGTGTAGTTACATGTGAATAGGGTAGATATGATTGACTACTGTGATTTGTTGCTTTTCGTGATGTTTTCAATCAGATTTGATGGGTTTTCGTTAGCAAGATAGGTTATTCATATCCCTGAACTAAACATGTGTAAGTTTCTCTTTGCGCAAACATTTGGACTGTGGACACTTGATACACCAAATGACATAGAGAATCGACGAACTAAACTAGTGTTCATGTTATACTTGAGGTGTGAAAGTATTTCTTTCACTCATGACTTAATGAACCAAGTTAGTGTTCGTGCTCGTGTTGACATGTTAAGTATTCTTTTAACATGGAAACTTACGAGGAAAACTAGTTCTCAGGATCGAATGTGTTTTCGACTTGAGGGAAACTAAGGATATCCTTACTCTGTCACAGTGTGTGTCTAGTGTCTTGTAGTCCAACGCAGTGAATGGGTTAGCTTAGGAAGTGAACCTGGTGAAGGGAAAGACCTCATCATACCCTAGTTGTGCGTAAAACATGACACCCCTCTTTTTGCATAGTCTTCAAACTTTCAGTCATTTTAATGTGTTGAGTTAGTGTCGTAGAAGGACATAACACCTCAATGTAAGGTAAATTGGCGAATGCGGTTTGGAACGTAATCACGAATTAACAAGTACATTGTCTATTCTCGCTCGACCACTTGTATCCATAAAGTATACGTGTACGTCACAGACGGAAATCTAGAGGTGGTGTGAAATTCTATTAGGGTTTTAGGAGAGATTTTCAGTACATTTTTGAAGTATCAAAGGTGTGGTGGGTTAGCTGCGGTATACCCTATATATATGTAACGCCTCAAATTTCATAAATTACGACCAATCAAATAATATTCTTACGGGGCTTAAATTTAGAAACAAATCGAATACGAATCCTATAAGTTACGTATGCCTAAAGTGCCAATATACAACTAGAGGGGCTGGAATTGTTGTTATTGAAACTCGGGACTTAAAAAAAAACAAATCCAAACCAGGGATTCATTCCCTGGCTTCGCTATCCCACGAAAAACATACACATAAACACACACTATCCATTTCAATCCAAGAACACGCCCCAAATCAACCCTAAGTCAAAGCGTTCCAGCTTGCATGATCAAATTCAAGTCATCTAAGGCCTGTCACACATCTAGGTAACTTTTATTCCATCAAATTTGGTGTATATTAGCCTAAATAATGGTGGATGAAGTCTTAATGTTTATGTTTTCGTCAAATTAATGATTTGAGAGTAACCTTAGGATGAGGGAACCTTAAAACGAGTTAACCTCAGTTAATTATGTTAATGCAACCCCAATATGACATGATCCATGATGGGTCTTGTACATTGTATGTTAAACCTTGGATTTTTCGTATGATTGTATGTTAAGGGCTCAAATTGATTCATAACATTGAGTTTGATTAAGAGCTTTAGTATTATAATTGAGGAAATTGGGTAATTAACATTTGGGTAAAAACTTGGTTTTGTTGAGGGAATGAAAATACACCATTTTTATAATGGGTGAACTAGTGATAAAATTCCCCCCCCCCCCAAGTGTTCGGTAAAACGCCGTAGTCAAACTCGATTTCATTGGAACATATATCTCACTTGGACAAATATAATAAACTCGTGTGGTACATTGGAACCGCAACTAATGACCACTACCTGTGTCTATGTGATTTCATCTAGGTGTCAAGCAAGAAACGAAGTGAAGTCACTCGGGGAAAGATCTTAAATTGAAGGTACATGACTAAGTTGAGTCCTATTATGACTTATAAACTTACATACGGGATAACTATGTTATGGGTTAGGTGTATACTATGAATATAGGTGCGAATTCCCAATTACCGTATTGGACATCCTTATGGAAATGGACCCTTAATAATTAACTTTCGGACCGGGTGAATAAGACCAAGAGAATGGCACATGTGTACACGAGGTCTCGCCACAATGGTAGAATGTTAATTATATCATACAACCATCAAGCCGGAGAGTGCTTAGTTAGTAAATGGTCCGATATGATGAATGGGTTTCCTATTAGTTCTTGTCAAACTTGTTGTAACCCATGAAACGACTCTACATGACGGAATCATAAATACTACTCATTTTAACCATAGATGTTATCTAGAAATAATGGGAACAAGAGTTGATGTCACCCAAAGTCGAATTAGAGGTATGGTAATTGATATTATAAGAACCTCCTAGGATTGAACCTTAATGGGTCATTTGGGTGGTAATTTGCCCGAGAGGTAATTGATATACACTTGATCATAGAACCCGGATTGGATATGCACATTATATAGCCTTGTAATGAGGTTCAAATATAGGCACTCGGAAGGTCCGAGATGGTTATTATGGCTACTCAAGTGTTTGACTTTGGTGTAGGGCGAAAATGGGCTTAATACTTGGATTTGGATGATATAATACATTAGTTACAGCAGCTATAGACCGTAGGCTACGACCCTAAGCCGTAACCTATGGTTATCACCACCAAACGCGATCAGACACTGCCAGCAGTAAGCTACGGCTAGTCGGCCATAGAATACGACCACCCTTCCTTAAAAACACAGCAGCAGCAGTTGACCGTAGGCTACGATTGGGCGATCGTAGCCCAGGGCGGGGTTAGGATGGTTTGGTTTGGGCTTGTTTTTCATACATATAACTTAGTAATCCTTATAGTATCGACTTCGCTCAAATCAACATAGCACACTAATCATGTTTCGATGGATATTGTGTGTGTAAACCTTAGGTACAAAGAATGGGAAATAGGGTGATGTTAATGATTGACTCAAGAACTGAATGCGCTAAAGTTGAACGCTTCTGCAAACTCTTTTGTTAAAACATACTTATGTCTTCTGTTATGTTGGAAGTGTATATTCTCGTAACTGTGTAGACAATTTGACCTTGGTTTTGTCTAAAACTTGAAATGCCAAGATAACACTAGCATGTTTTTAATTCACATGTACTTAGCTAGAATATTTGCGTTAATTGCGTTGAAAATCTTAATTTCTCAAAGCTTAGATTTCTTTTAATAATTGGGGTGTTAGAATATAAGCACTGATGGTGCATCGGGAATGCGATTGGTAATCAAACCAAGAACAAACCCTAGTTAGTCCTTGGTCTAGATTATTTGTTTCATTAAACATTACTATGACTTCAACCTCTATTCTTTGAGTATGGTGATAGTCTCTGCGAAGTTCTTGACACTCTTTATAATCTTGAGTAGTCTTAGTCAGTGACTCAATCGCAGTCATTCTCTCCATAATGCAAACTTATGCATCACACCTCTGTTAATCAATATTAGTAGGGTTTAGTGCTACTAAGATCCTGCGACACTCGTAGGGCCTCTTGAACTTCAGTCGTCCGGGTGGATTTTAAACAAAAACCAACTTTGATACTTCGGTATTTCAA
The DNA here is from genome assembly GCA_032199755.1 of Ambrosia artemisiifolia. Taxonomy (NCBI): domain Eukaryota; kingdom Viridiplantae; phylum Streptophyta; class Magnoliopsida; order Asterales; family Asteraceae; genus Ambrosia; species Ambrosia artemisiifolia. The sequence goes on from CM063513.1 coordinate 21,920,295, forward strand.
GTATTTTTCTCTCATTACACATAACCTCATAATACGTAACAATATTCCCATTTTAACATACACCAGCAAAGCCATTTAATCGTTTCCTGATGTGTTTGAGTAAGGCTAATTTCTAAAGTAGGGGAGACTGTGACATCTGACCCTTTGATTTTAGCATTATTAGAACTCAACTGTGACACCCGCCAATTTATCAGGTCAAAATCCGTACACTCTCTAGTCAACATTTAATTTTCTACACGTAATATATATCATTTTATATGCATAAGTCCCCCGAGAAAGTCTAGCAAGGCCCGAACGAGTACAATTTCACCCATATCAACGCGCATTGGTGACGCGAGTTTAAACGTTAACAATTTTCTTTATATAAGCTACAAGCAGACACATGTGATTTCCTATACAAATAAATATATGACCATGTTTATTTAAGGAACTGTAATTATTTTCAAAAAAAAACATAACAATGTATATGTATATATATATATACATATGCGTATGATATATATATATATATGTGTGTGTGTGTGTGTGTGTGCAAGTCATATGTGTGCATGCATGGATAAGTCCTAGTCTAGGAATGCTTGAGAAACAATCATATCACCATATGACGAGATCATACTACATGTTCCCACATTTAACAACAATCAAATCTTCATACTCCAAAAATGGAGTTAACACATAATCAACACAAGCTTTGAGGATTGATCCTTTTCCAAAATAACCCACCATCACCTCCCCACCCAAGCCGCCACCTTTCCCTCCTTTTTCCTTGTTATTTCTCAGCCCAAACACCCTCCATGTCACCATCACTCCTACATTGTCTCTTGATCACACTACACTAGAAACATCACCATCCCAAGTCACATCTAAGACTCCATGTTTATTCATATCATATGACAATTACCTTAAAGTGACTAATCAAAGAAAGCCTGGTCAACACCTAGACAATCTAAGATTAAGATAAGCTCAAACCAAATAAGGAAAGATGCTTCTAATCACTTGGACCCATAGAAGATTATGTCCCAAATTAGCATGATCCTCCTCCTCCCTTCTCATTTCCTTGAACTGTCGCCCCACCCCCTCTCTTTTCTCTTTTCTTTTTCGGCTCACAACCACCAAGACACACCATCATTCTTTTTATCACATCACCAAAGAACTACGATGCCTTGTCTAATCACAATGCAAGGTTTGCACCCATGAATGGTCTATCATACCTCTTATCTCTCTTTTCCCTCTCTTTGGACCCTTGAGTCGTCGCTACCCCCACCCCCAATACAACTTTCTTTTCTTCCAAAGTAACCTAGGGATTCCTTGTGTTGTCATTCATAAAGATGTCTCAGCAAATCTAGGAACACAAGTTAAGTCAAGTTATAGGGAGATGAACACTATAATCATGTGATTAGTCACATTCAATTGACAAGGATTAACATGTTAAGTCATCTAGATTAGAAGGGTATCAACACAAGACTTAACACCAAAGTGGAAAGATTCTAAAAACTCAAAGATCCATACTAGTTTACCTACCTAAATAGACCACCCTCCTTCCTCTCTCTTTCCCTCACTCTCGTCTCTCTCCCTCTCGGCTCTACTCTCTCTCGATCTCTATATAAGGAGGCCAAGGGGAAGAAAGTTCATTTGTTAGTTTGATCCACTTGTTCACCTCTCAAAACTCTCTAAGTTCCATTTCTCACAACACACAAACTCAACCTTTATTTGCAAGTCCAAGCCTTCCGTTCAAGATCTTGTGGTATGAACAGTACCTAAACTAGTTATTTCATCTATGTTTTAAAATCTTAAATGTTCACCCAACTAGATATGTTCCACAACTAAAGTCTTAAATCCAACAAACTTTAAAAGCCAATGAACATGTTTAAGATATGTTTAGCCATAGTTTTGTGTGGATATATGTATGCATACGCGTGTGTATATATAAATAGATATGTGTGTGTATTCATGTATGTGTATATAAATAGATATGTGTGTGTATTCGTGTGTGTATATATAAATAGATATGTGTGTGTATGATACCTATGTATATAAGTGAAGTTGTAAAATAAATGTTTATGTATAGAAATGTATAGATGTCACAATCACAAGTGTTGATGTGTATGTGTTGAAATATATACATATATGGGTATGTATGTATGGCAATTCCATAAGCATGAATAGTTGTGCATGTGACAAATACATGGATGTATATATGTATGCGTGTGTATTGTATAATAAAGTGTATGTATGTTTGGATTTATAGGCATAGGTTTGAATGCATGATGTGTATGTGTAGGTATGTGTCTATGTATATGCGCGTATATATATATATAGTATATATATGTTTGTGACGATTTCATAAACATAAGCATTGATGTGTATGTACATGCCGAAATACATGTATACATGTGTATGTGTGTATGGGTGTAGATACCATGGACATGAATGCTTGTGTGTATGAGATGAAACCTACATACACACACACACACACACATATATATGGATATATGTACGCGAGTGTGTGTATAGACATAGATATAGAGGCGTGCGTTGATGAACATCTATATAGAGTCACATATGATTCACAAATGAATATAACACATATGATCTCATGTAATAACACATGTTTTGTAACTAAAAACATATGTTAAGATATCAATGGTTTTAAAAAGAGTTCTTCTACATGATAAGACAACTATTTTCGTACCCTATTCATAAAGCAAAGAGTCACCAATAAGATTAAGTCAACTTACCATAATAGATTGGCTGAACCACAAATACAATGGAATCTTTCGAAGACCTAAAGTGTCCATGTATGCATATAGGTCGTGTAGGTCGGGATTCTTAGTTTATCGGACGGGTATTCTTGCTAGCCTTCACACGGACTTGAGGTAAGTTTCACGGCCCCTTTTTATTGGTTTATATTTTGGGCAAAGACATGCATTGTTTACTAGTTTTAGAATGAATTCCTAGCAGACCGGTATACATGAGTCAATATATTTAGAGTACTCACTAAGCTCTCATGTAATTAGTTTACCGTAACCATTAGCTATGGACTTAGCCATGAAACACTTGAATAGATCTATTGGGTTGACACCCCAACTCTTGGTTAGGCGCTCTAACCCGGATACATACGACAAAAGAGTGCTTGTATTTCTTTTATGATGATACATTGCCTTTATTGTGCGATGTGCGAGGTACAACTCGTCAAGGTTTGGTTATGGACTCATGATAGTTCATTATCATCATTGTTTTAGCTAGAAAATGATAGGTAATTCATGGATTTCATTAAACCTTGCATTTTCAACTATTTCAAAACCTGTGAACTCACCAACTTTATGTTGATAAAGTTTTTATGGATGTTTTTCAGGTAACTAAGCTATGGATGGAACTTGGGATATGATTGGGCATTCATTCACAACTGTCACCTTTGGTGTTTTCAAAACTTATGATCGGGGTGAACGGTTTAAACAATATTTTGTGATGGTTGTTGTCGTCAAACAAATTTGGTACTTTTAATATTATGTTTTTTTTAATGTTTGCTCAAATCTTGTGCTTGAAAACTTTTCATATCGCATCCCATGTTTCCGCCTAGGCGGGTGTGACATCAGCCCTTTTTGTATTAAAAGCATTTACAATTTCGGTCCCTGTCTTTAAAGTTGTTCCCAAATAATTAAAGGATAACATACATTAAAGGTTTCTATATATATATATTAAAAAAATTAAAACTAACATTTATGAAAACTATTAAAAGTTAATATAAATGTTATTCCTAAACATTTACATATTAAGAAAAGGGTCACATGCTAGCCATTTAAAGTATATAAAAAGTTTAAAAGGTTTATAAAAGTGTTAAAGTTTATAAGGTTTTATTGATAAATAACCAAGTTTTTATGCATATATATAAAAAGATAAACCAAATGGACCATTTTGTAATTATTTAAAATTTTAAAACTTTGACTTCTGTAACACCCCTGTTTCAGACCCAGAATTTTTCACGTAATATTATCAATGTATGATAATTAAACGACCAAAGATGAATAATAAACAATACGTTTTTATATGAAACGAAAACCCGAACTATTATATATAATTATCATATGTGTGCGTACATCATGTAACCGAACTAATACCTGTTAACTAACCCACCCTATAACCCCATGATTAGTCATTAGAGGGGGGACACTTATCCACCCCTCCGTTTGACAACACACTTAACAAAACCATCAAAGAAGTGATGGTTTTATTAAAACCCATTAACTAAAATCCCACTATAAAAGACCCAACCACCACCCCCTATTCCCTGATGAACCTCCCATATTATACACACACTTACTGATGGATTTTTGAGACAGAGAGAGAAAGTGGCTGAGGGAAACTTTCGGTAACCACCTCCCACGGTGGCCACGGCGGCATAACCCTCCAACCACCCACCCTTACCTATACAATCTAAACACACGCACCGGTTACTATTAGAGAGAGAAACATATAGGAGAGAAAGAGACAGCGGAACATATCTGATAGAGAGATATCATCAACCATGGCCTACGGCCGGTCTCTCTGTTCATAAAAGGAAGGACGATGGAGGATGGTGAGGGTCGTTGTGGTGGTGATGAGCGGTGGTGCTGGTGGTTCGATGATGACTGATGGTAAGAGGTTAGGGGTTATGGTGGTGATGGTGATAGGATGACGGAAGCTGGTTCAAGGGAAGGACAGTGGCGGCGTTCAGGGTGAAGCTCGGTGGTGATGTTATTCGGGCAAGGAAGACGACGGAAGCGGTAATATTAGGGTTTCGACTGATTTGGTAAGTTCCATTAACATTCCTTAAATTCAGTCTCGATTATCGGTTGATAACTTAGGTAACGTTTGGAGTTAGAGGTGTTATTGATTAAGATAGGGACTTAAGTGGTGGAAGTTTTTACAGGTTTTGGTGAACGTTGAGGAGGATAATAACAACAGTGGGGAATGGTGGTGTTATTGGACATGGGTCAAGGACAGGTCCTGGTCAACAGACCAGTCAACTTTAGAATAAGAGGATGGAGAGGTATACTTGACTCTGGATAGTTGTTCAAGTAATTATAGTTATATATCTATTTTAATGCGAGGGTATACGTGTGGGACTTTGACAGGAAATTGGGACTCGACCCGAAAACAAACTTAGGCAAGTACTGAACTTATATAAAGTATATGAACCAACAAGGTAAATTAATGTATATGAATGCATATTGATAATTTGGTATTATAAGAATAGTGTTATTATGTTGAGAGGATTATAAGTTTGGCAACTAAGAAATTGAACCATGGGACACATAACCTGGACATGAGGAGTGAGATGCGACATGGACATTTGGGACATTAAAATAAAAGAAGGATATATAAGACATTCGACTTGATACTAATCATCTAACGAATTATATATTAACATGGACGATTGTAACCTATAAATGATATAAGCGATCATTGGAATAGTGTGTATTAAAATCGACACATGGAACTTAATGAATTATATAAACTTCATGACATGAATATTAGTTAATTAGTAGTTGCTCATGAGTCTGATAGTATATGCAAACAGGATCCAAGATAATGGACCTGACATATAGTTGAACCATGGCAATATAAGTCAAAGAATAATAACTTAAGGTCCCAAAGCTTACCCACACGTGTAACCACGATATTCGGTTAAACCTACTGATGTTTGTGATTATCATAAGACCTTGTGTGCTAAAGGTAGATAGGCTGCTGATGACTCACATAATTAACATATAAAATAGGCATAAAGAGTCTCATAATAGGGCAGAATTAGGCTTATATTGTTGATGTTGGGTGCTTAATTCATTCCTATTTGTATTTCTCAGGAAACTGGAGCTCCAAGACGGAAACAGAGGATTTCCGGGCAAAAACGAGCAAAAACTGGAGATTCCTGAAGATACAAGACTTGCAGCATGTTCCCTATATGTTTTGAAGACAATCCCGGGGCTTAAACAATGACAAAATCAGTCCGGGAGTGACCAAGCACGCCCACGCTCACTTGCACGAAGGCCCTGCACGCGAGAAGACAACGCAACAAACTTGGAGGGCAAGGAAACTTGGAAAACAAGGCAAGCACGCCCATGCCATATCACTTGGCACGCCCGTGCTCAGACAAAAAGTACAGACAAGACAGAACTGCAGCAACAGAACATACGTGTAACAGCAAGCACGCCCCTGCCAACACTTGGCACGCCCGTGCTGCCCCTGGAACTCTATAGATAGCAAGCTAACCCCCACCATTTGTTCATCCCTTCTTGTGCTCTCTTGGGCCGAACTCTAAGCTTCTTCCAGAGATCTTGGGGTCTTGTGGGATGCCTTCTGGCCCTCGTAACAACTCGCAATGGTTAGTGCTCATCCTACCTTGATCGGCTTGGCCAAGAAGAGGATCGTAGAGTAGTTCATATGCAATAAAACATCGAGGGTCATGAAGTTGTTAGATGCATAGCACTTGAAGATGGATAGCTTGTCTATGAGCAGCCATGTTCTTGCGTTAATCATTCGATATGGTTGTATCATGAACCCACATTCGATTTGTAAACTTTTATTATTATTATTATTATTATTATTATTATTATTATTATTATTAGTTATTTGTTGTGTTATCTTCTTCTAATCTTTGTTTGTTTATCTTGTGACAGGTTTCCAATGATGATTAACTTAATAAACTTAAAAATCAACTCTAACTTAATAAAATAACTAGAGGTATAATCAGCTTCTGGTAGCCCCGAGTTAGATCCAAGGCAAGAAAACCGGTAGTGAGACAGATCCTTCGGGCTTCTGATATCCTAAACGGATTCTAAGCAACGGCTTCTGAAGTGGACCAGATCTGAGTGAACATTTCTGGTACATACTAGATGACTGAGTAATTTTCTTGGTAAAGGGAGGATTCCCTACGGGTGCACCAGTGATCTTTGGATTGCACACCTTTAGGATTATGTTCCACCTTTATAAAGGATTTTATTCAGTAGTTGAATGACATTCTTGGCAAAGGGAGGATTCCCTACGGGCGCACTAGTGATCTTTTGTATCATACTCCTTTAGGATTATGTTCCACCTTTGTTAAGGACTTCATTCAGCTCGGGAGGTTATGCGTTGGGTTAATTAACTTAACAATCATCAAACCAACTTTATATATTTATCAGGCCTATAAATATTAAAGTGTCACTAAAGATAAATAAAATAAAGATTCTATATCTAGTTCTCGTTAGTACAAAGCCGTTAACCAATGGGGATACGAGTCGCCTGAGTCAACTGTAAGAGAGATCTCTCGGTCTTCATGATCGTTAACCTTCTTAGGGGATACGCTGTTGGTCCAACTCGGGAATGACCCTAAGGAGAGATCCTTTGGTACGAAACGAGAGAGATAAGGTGAGGTGTACGGTGTTCCAGGTCGGAAGTGAAGCCTCCAATCTAAGAAGAAGATAAGTTCGAAGATCTGAGAATTGACCGCGGTTTGAGGAGCCCGCTATATGCGAGGCCCTGGCGGAGTACCCCATGTGGACGCACATTGGAGAGGTTTTGCATTCTACTGGGTTACTAATTGGTGGAATACTAGGCAATCCGAAACTTTTTTGAATGATATGGAAGAAAAGATTATTCTAGAAAAATTCATAGAATTAGAGGAACTCCTCTTCTTAGAGGAAATGATCAAGGAATACTCGGAGACACATCTACAAAACCTTCGTATAGGAATTCATAAAGAAACTAACTCTCTAGCTACAATGTCTGTTGCTACAATGAACTCCTCTTCAAATTCTTTTTTAATATACATGTTCTGAGATTGATACTTGAAAGGTCTGTTAATATGTAAAGTCTGTTGCTACAAAGCCTGCTAAAGTTATGGAGTGTTGGTACAAAGTCTGTTGAAGTTCAAACTCTGTAGCTACAACGTCTGCTCAATTCCCAAACTGTTGAAAGGTCTCTGGTTGCTATAACATATGCTGAATCACAGATGTTGCCTAAAATATCTTGAAAGGTCTCTTGGAGTCCAAAGTCTATTGCTAAAATCAATGTCGTCTAACAGATGTTGCCTAAAATATGTTATCTATCATAGGTTGTCCTAATTCTATTGACTAACAGAGGTATTTTAAAAGATGATGTCTAACATATGATGTCTACTTAATAGTTACCATTTTAAGTTGTTTTATACTTGTATAGTCATGAAAATTGCTTTGTAGGTTATTCTTTAAAACATCAATGTTATTAAATTTCCCAACTCTAATTATTCTGATATTATTGACTTTCATTGACTATTTGGAAAGAAAACACAAAATGTGTTATACACTAATTCATGATAAACGGAGTAATAATAATACAATCATTTCCCGGCCATATACGTGAAATCATAAAACAATAATATTTGACAAGCAAACCAATGCATAAAAAAATGCCAATTATCAACATTTCCCTTACTTTCCATCAATACTAAAAGTCATAACAACATAAGATTAACCACCATTAGCCAAATTGTTAAAACAGTATGTTGAAAGTGACATGCATATCTTTGAAATTCAAGAATTTCATAAAAACTTATCACTGAAAAGGATCCACACACATCATAAGAAAGTCTCCAACATAAGTGTTTTTCAATGAACTTTCATAACAAATGTTAATGATAAGCTGCTCATTTTTCAGCTTAGATGGCTTCTTCTTGGTTCTTTTCATCGTAGAGGATAGCTCGCCAACATTTACAATATCAACATTTTCAATACTTCTTTTTTCGTTCAAAATGGTACCATAATCCTTTTCGACTTCAATGACGAAAGAGTAGGCGGAACAGACACAACATCCTTGAAACAAATCACGAAACAACTAATGAACTATTAATAACAACATGAACTCTAAAAATAGCTTAAACATACTTGCACAAATACATAGTACTTCACCTGCGAAGATTCTGAAAGATTAACACATTTGATTTCACCACCTCCGTGACTGACCTAAGAAGTATTCATATACAAAATGTGTTATACGCTAATTCATGATGAGGTATTACAAATGACTTTGATTTAATACCTCATCAGCATTATCATCTACATTATCATTTCCAGCAACCAACTCAACAATTATAACCGGATCATCACCTATCTTTTGTACAATACAAACATGGTTGTCATGCTTAAGATTGTATTCAGAAACCTTAATCTTAAAAGCCAACTTCTTATCAACCAACTGAGAAAATTCACACGGCAAAGTTTTGGTATCATTCACCTTCAACTGCCTTTCTCTAATATCCCTTGCAACTGATCCAATAATCCTCATTACATCTCTATCAAACATCAAAAAAGATACATTACCAGTCTCATCCTGTACCCTGACTTGCACCTTGAACTTGAAATATATAGAGGTAAAGTTTATCTGAAAACTTGTACTAAACAAACAAAGTGTAATTAATCTTTGCTTACTTTGTGGTAATGGATGTACATTCACACTCGCATTTGGAACAAAGCTAAGTAGTAACAAGAAATTTCAAAATTGCTTTAGAAACATTTTTAGCATGTTGTAAATATTCTTATTTAGTTAACAACTTCCTGAAACACTTGCGACACGCTGCATAAAACCAACCAGCCTTCTTGCACAATTTTTATTGTTGCAACCACAACACAAGACATTGCCTGCAAACACAATATATAGAACCTCTATTATTTTTAGAAAAGAAGATATAATAAAGTCAACAAATATCCAAGATATATATAAAATATTGAAACCGTGTCAATCTCGCTAAGCTCGTCAACATGTTTCTTCCCGGCTCCAACTATGAATTCTTGATGCAATGGATAAACGATCTGGGGGGTACTGTTTGAGAAGTAAAAAATAGTACAAACAATTAGTATCCATATTAGCTAAAAGAAAGTGTAAAATTTCAAATATAAATACATATTGTATTGACATTGTACCTCCTCCTTAGCTGGTCAACTTCATCTATTTCTACATTCAGAAATAGACGAGTTCCAAACTTATCTCTTTGTAACATCAATTGTTCTAAATGTAACAATATACATATCTTTAGTGACTAAATTTGTATTAACGGTTGTTTATAATAACAGGAAACTAACAGAAATTACCCTTCCAATCCTTAACCCTTGCATGTTGGATAACAATCATCACATGCTCATTGGAATTTTTTTTGGAAATTAAATTGTTAAACTGTTCTACATAATCATTCCACATACTATATCGCAAAATCATACCTCTGCATGAAAACAATAGAATAATGGATGTAAATACATATACAAAAATGTTATACTCTACATTAAATTGGGATCATTGATTACATTAATAAATGAGGTACACATACAAAGTAATACAATCCAATGAGGACTAACTTTTTGATCTCATTTATTAAACAACTTATTTAACTCTTGCAACTTATTACACCACTTCAGGAGTTACTTCTTCATTTATACCAAGTCATCATTAATTTTTGCAGTTGACTGTATTAAATTTTGAAAACATAAGACTTACCTTAAAAGTAGATTATTGTTATTATCAACTTTCAGTTGTGTTGAAAGTTTTAACAATACTTTACAAATAAAAATTATAACAATATAAAGGAGTATTTACTCCAAGTCTTGAATATCAAAATTCATCCTTTTAGTTTCTTTTGGAGGTCGTCCAACACATTCAGAGCTCCACACCAAGTGACACTACCAGCAATATCTATATAAAAATCTAATGAAAATAAACCCCCAAAAACAAAATAACGTTTATATTAAAGTTGAAGTATAATAGACAGAATAACAGTCAAAAGTTCATTTACTTCTCCTTTAAGAATATTTTTTAAAGGGATGAAATTGAAACCATACTCAACACCTTCCCAACCATCAATATGCCTAACAGTAGTACAACGATAAAAGTTGATTTTGTAATCATGTGCTACAACTTTGTAGGAGTCCTTGTTTCCACCGACCCTGAATTTGGATAGAACGATGCATCATCCTCTTGAAGTTCACTGTCAAAAAATTGTATCAAGTGACTTAATACAGGCCTGAATCCTATCACCGTGAAAATAACCATAAACAAAACATCAAGATCAATCACAGCAACTCTCATAACATAAACATAAAGTAAACAAAAACATAAGATGAAGATAAAATATGAAGCACATAATATGAGGAAAAGACAACATGTTATAAACTAACGAAAAACAAACATAAAAAACATAAAGTAGACAAAAAACATAAGATGAAGGTAAGAGAACATCATTTAGTGTTATAAACTATGAAGAAAAGACGTGTTATAAACTAACAAAATATGAAGAAAAGACCACGTGTTATAAACTAACAAAAAAACATATATACGTTACCTACTCATCAGTCAATATCAGCTCCATCTTAAAAGTTTGATTCCATTTTCGTATGATTCAGGCCCTCGTATACCACATATCTTTTGCTGGATTCAGATCACAAACAAAACTAACAATGTTATTCCCAGCGTCCATTGACATGCTTTTAAAGAATTTCTCTAGATATTTAAATGGTTATGAAAAACTCTCTAGAAATTTGAAAATTGATTTTATGCTTGGTTGTATTCGTTATATGCTTATTCTTATAAGGGAAGCTTAGTTATGATTATACTTGCAAAATAATTAATGAACCACACTTCCCAATGTTAATTTAAAATTCCCCTCTTAAGTTCAAACTTCGGCGGCTAAATCTATACTTAACAGATGTTATTATTATAAGAAAAGAGCTTAATTATTGCTCTAAACAGATGTTAGGTAGTTTATATAATATATTAATGTAGACTAATGACATCAACATTCGCATCAGGCAGACATTATTGGCTTACCTCTTTGGTTGACACGTCAACTTTTCTTATGTTATTCAAGACTCTTCTATTATAGTAAGTATAGATAATTTGCCAGTTTAGACTTGAAACGTGGTCAAACTTGATATGTAAAGCATGAACTCGAGCTTGTTTAATAAATAAGCTCTCAGATACGCTCAAACTTAACTCATATTCGTTTAAGCTTAACACATTTTTCGCTTTTAACGAGACAATCTCACGATGTTACTCATATGCACCTCAACTTATGTTTACTCCTATGATATCTTTACTAAGCTTTTACATTTCAACACTATAACCATTAAACAAAATCATCAAATTCTACTAACAATATATATATATATATATATTTCAAAGCCTTATATCCTTCATGGCATTCAAAGAGGTCATTCTTCCCCTTGAGAGTGCCATGTAGGATCTAATGTGGCACCAATAAAAAAAATCAAAAAACAATTAGAAGGTCATGTGGCATTGAATTATTTTAGGAAAAAAAATTAAAAACAAAACTGAATTTTTCTCTCACATGTTTCATCCCATAATTTTTAAACGTTAATATCTTTTATATACGAAATTTTTTAAAGAAAAAAATTACACCAAATTAACGAACGTTTTATTATCTTTCCAACGAGTACCATAATGCTATATAAAAAACGGAGAAAAAAGACGACTATTTTTTGTGAGGTTTTGTTCGTGCAGGGAAAAAAACATAAAGTGTTCAGGTTATTCATTAATCATGTATAGGCAAGTCATTAATTATGCTCAAACCAGTAAATATGAATTCTATAATATTAGACCATGTGTAATGATGGGTGAAATTTGGTGGGTGAAAGGGGCATTTTTGACATTTGGCAATGTGGGGCTACTTGGTGGGTGAAAGGGGCTTGAAATGGGCAAGGGGTATAATGGTGGGTGAAAGGGGGTGAATATATAATGGTATTAAATTTGAATTAAAAAAAAAGAAAAAAAAACAAAAATGAAGTGTCACTCAATGATTGGCCCATCCAACATTTAACTCACGTGAAATATTTCGCGCAACCCTATTTAACGCCCCTTTAACTTAGAGGGGGCGGTGTTCCTGGGTTAATGGGGCGCCAAATGGCCCATTTCAAGCCCATTTAACATACGATTACACATGGTCTTAGAGTTATATATGCATTGTTTAAGGTTAGGCGTTAACATTGGAGATATATTGTTAATTGTTTTAGGTTAGGTGCTACCCGAAACTTTCCTGCATGTAACTGTAAAACGCATAAATCTATTTCGTATGTAAAATTGATATGTCATATTAGATTTCTCAACCCCAAAACGCTCCCAAAATATAAATCTACTGAATTAATAATTTACTACTCTATGACATTAGCGATTGATTGAAAATAAATATATGTCACTATTATGATAATATAATATGAATTGAATTCATATTTTACCCAACTAGCCTTATAAAAATACTATGATTTCTCATATTACAATTATTAACCTAAAATACAAAAATACACGTCTTTGTCACCGGGACTGAACATATACATACATACACACAAACATATTACACATATATATAGAATTGGGTTCAAATAAAAACCTAGGATATAGTTATGAACCTTAAGAACCAATCATATCCATCTATTTATATTTTGATCCAAAGAGTATATATGTAAATTTATATTTAAAAAATATATTTTGTATGAATTCTCGATTTTGTTTATTTGCAGTTAACTGGCTCCCTACATTTAAGGTAGCAGTTAACAATATTATGTACATCTCTTTACCTCAAAGTTTTTTAATTCAATTCAATGTAAGAAAGTTATCACCAAACATATAATTTTAATATAATGAGATTCGAATTTATAATTGGTTTCGTAATTTAAGTTAAAGGTCCATGGAAAACCAGGAAAACCCCAATACATGATTAATATGCACATGTGTATATAAGTTAAAGATCCATCGAAAACCAGGCACCAATACATGATTAATATACACATGTGTACAACAATATCATAAACTTAGTACATGATTAATATACATAATGTATAATAATATACACCTGTGTGCAACAATATCACAAAAACCGTTTACAAAAACCAGGAAATCACCATTACATGATTAATATACACATGTGTGAAACAATATCATAAACCCAGTTTTTGAAATCAAAACATTGCATTTGATCGTAACATTAGAATCCCGAAAAAAATTGAACCATAAACAACAATGATCATCACTAACAAACTATCATCCAAAAAATCATTTACAAAAACCAGGAAATCTGTATGTCATTAAATAAATATACGCAAAATCACTATGTCTGCAAATTGAATTTTGTTAAGAACCTGTATGGCAAAATCGAAAGGATTAGATAGTAATAGCAATTAGGAAGTCATTAATCGACGTTTTGGTGTAAGTTATATGTGTTTGTTTTGTATAACCAGTAAAGTGAGATGCTATTGGGTTTACAAATGCACCATATTACCACTAGATTAATATAAACAATTAAATAAACTTCTAATTATTTACACTCTGACCATTTAAGATCGATGCTAAAAAGTGGGTCTTACGGTTCTTAATTAACCTATGGTTCCTATTTGAACCATACCATATATATATATATATATATAGAGAGAGAGAGAGAGAGAGCGAGAGAGAGAGAGAGAGAGAGGGGAAGTATTAGGAAGAAATCCAAAAATTTGAAGAAACCCCCACAAACACATCTAGTGGCTTAGATTAATCCATATAACACATTTAGAAATATATTATTTAATAGGTTTAGGGTCATAATAGTCTTTTCATCTTTCCCCCTTTCTAATTTTTGAATCCCCACACCCACCCTATATAAAAAGAATCATCATCTCTCTCTCTCTCTCTTCAATAATAAACATCACCACCATCTCCATCTCTCTGTTTCTCTCTATCTCTCCCAGATCATCTCTGTTTGTAGGGTGGATGGTATGTTCGATTGTAATGGTTCGGTGAAACAGGTTCGATTGTAATGGTTGCAGGTTCATTCCCTCTTTCCTCTCCTCTTTCTCAAAACTAGATCTGAAACAAAAAATACATTTAAATCTATTATTATTAAGCCTATGACGAAGAGAAATCAAATTTTGTTTTTCAATATGTTTGCTGATTGACTTTTTCACGAAGAGGAATCAATTTTTGTATTTTTTTTCTCTATAATGCATATGTTTGTATCTATTTGTATCTTTTTCACGAAGAGAAATTAAATTTTTTCGAGGGTGGATATTTGCTTACTATACTTTGTAGGAACCGCTCGTATATAAAATAAACAAAAACAAATAATATTACGATTACAAATAAATAAGAAAACGAATGCAGAAATTAAATTACAATTACAACTTTAAAGAATCAAAATACAAGAAGAAAATAGAAACATAAATGACTAGATGGCTGAGGATCGTGTTGAACACGGGGCCCTTAAAACAAATTCCGAGTCTATTAACAAGAACTCGTTTTGTTTCCCAGGGTACAACAGCCGGAACAGCAAGAATGCTGCCGGAGAAGACTCTGACCCGAAGTGTACCTGAACAGCAGGAAAGAACTCGAAAAGATTGCTGGAGAAGGCAAGACTTGGTGAAAATTCAGAACAGTATGAGAAGTGTCTAAGGTATGTCTCAACCAAAGGTCTCCTTTGGTATTTATAGAGTCCAATGCTTCTTCAGTTTCGGAAAGCATTAAAAACGAAAAATAAATGTCATTGAACGTCTTCAATGGCATTTATTACGTTCTTAAAGTTTCAGACGAAACTGTTTGACTGAACTTTTACACTTCTGATCTGAAGCTGCTGATGAGCTGAAGACTCCGCGCGCGCGCGTACACCTGCGCGCATGCGCACAACGTAAGTCTTACTCTACGTCAGTGGAAGCTAGCGCGCGCCTCTGCGCACAACGTCTTTTACGTCACTCGAGCGCCTGCGCGCAGGCGCACAACGTAAAGACGTTTTACGTAACTCTATCGCTTACCAGGGCGCTACCTGGTTGTTTGCTCGTGCCCGCGCGCATCAACTGCCACTGGTCCTCTGCTAAGGACCACGAGCCTTTGTTCAAAAATACTAAGGCGGCTCTCAAGCGGCTCGCGGTGATGCGAGTGTGCGAAGTGCAAAGTGCGCCATCAAAGCGCCACATTGCGCCCATCGCCCACGCCACGCGCGCGTGTGCGAGTGCGTGTGCGAGTGCGAGTGCGAGTGCGAGTTAGGGTGCTCCGCACCCTTCGCGAGTTCCATAGAGTGAGCTCCCATGAAACAATTAGGATGGAGTGTTCCTCCTTATATACCACTCATGGTATTATCATTCTTCCTATGTGGGACAAGTTCCCACTTGTTTCATTTCAGCATCATATGCATTCTTCACCAATCTTTGAGCATCGATATCTCATTCATCTTAGCTCCGTTTTGGACGTGGTTTGGTTCGTTGCGAAGCTCTCACAACATAGAACATAAACCCACAAAGAAATATATAAATAAACATCTGTTTCAAATATATATTTTAGTCCAAAGTTAGAGAAAAATCATTTTCCCATATTTTGTGAAAATACCATTTTCACCAAATTTCCAACAATCCCCCACATGAATGGAGATCGATCCGTTCTTACATGTTTCCATGATACAATTCGACAGTAGAATGTTGCAGGATAGGTAGGTTTTGCCTTTGAACCTTCCTTTGTGAAGCATACTTAGCTTACTAGCGGTCAGTAGAACTTGATGTCTTTGAACTGTCCCCCGTTTGTGTAAACGACAATACACTTCACACAACACCCCACTTGGTTTAGTCAACTCCTCATTGTCGTGTCCTTTATGGTCATGGACACTCCTGGTTCTGCGAGAGCTCTAGGATTTGCGCCTCCCCACAAATCCATTCGAAGCGACCCTACTTCTCTCTAACATAGGTGATTCCCATGAATCATTAAAAGCAAAAGTTAAATTGATTTACCACAATCATTAACTTATGTATGCTTAACCTCAACACACTGTCACTGATATGGAATGGACTAGGAAGTATAACTCCCTTTAGTGTTTTGGGGTGCCCCCCACAGTGACTCCCTTTTGGTCATATGATTAAGTTGTCCTATTGAACCTAGATCTTGGGATCTCCAGTCAACTAGGTTAGGTTTCCCTCATACTCCCTTTTTGCGTGGGCTTTAGTCCCATTCCTCTTGACGACTTATGTACTACCTCTTTGCTTAAGCCTTTCGTTAACGGGTCCGCAATGTTATCTTTTGACTTCACATAGTCAATCGTGATAACACCCGTTGAGAGTAGTTGTCGTATCGTGTTATGTTTACGTCTTATATGCCTCGATTTGCCATTGTACATTGAGCTTTGAGCTCTACCAATCGCCGATCGGCTGTCACAATGTATGCAAATGGCTGGTAAAGGTTTACTCCATCTTGGAATATCCTCCACAAATTGACGTAACCACTCCGCCTCTTCTCCAGATTTATCTAAAGCGATAAATTCCGATTCCATCGTGGAGCGTGCTATAACCGTTTGCTTCGAAGACTTCCAAGATATAGCAGCCCCCGCAAGTGTAAACACGTAACCACTTGTTGATTTGGAATCTTTTATATCCGAGATCCAGTTCGCATCAGTGTATCCTTCAATCACTGCTGGATCGCGGGTATAATGCAGCCCATAGTCCCGTGTGAATCTTATGTATCTAAGTACCCTTGTTATACTTTTCCAATGTTCATCACTTGGATTACTTGTATATCTACTTAGCTTACTCACCGCGTATGCTAAGTCGGGTCTAGTACATGTCATTAGATACATTAGACTGCCAATGATCCTTGAATACTCTACCTGAGCAACACCCTTTCCTCTATTTTTAACTAGATGGTGGGTGGTATCAATTGGAGAACGAGCTATAGCCTTATCTCCTAAATTGAATTTTTCAAGGATTTTGTCCACATAATGAGATTGAGTTAGAACAAGACCATATTGGGTTCTAAGGATTTTTACTCCTAGAATAACATCCGCTAGACCCATGTCTTTCATGTCAAATCTCGCTTTCAACATGTCTTTAGTGATTTTAACCATCTTATCATTACTCCCAACGATAAGCATATCATCCACATAGAGACATAAGATCACATAACCTCCTGGCGTGTCTTTGCAATAAACACATTTGTCGCACTCATTTATTTTGAAACCATTATCAAGCATGACTTGATCAAATTTATGGTGCCATTGTTTTGGAGCTTGCTTCAAGCCATACAAGGACTTGACTAATTTACATACTTTGCCCTTTTGACCTGGGGCAGAGAAACCCTCGGGTTGCTGCATGTAAATTTCTTCTTCTAAATCGCCATTTAGAAATGCGGTCTTTACATCCATTTGGTGAACATCCAAATTTCTCAAAGCCGCAATAGCAAGAACCAATCTTATAGAGGTTATTCGAGTTACAGGCGAGTAAGTATCAAAATAATCTAGACCTTCCTTTTGTCTAAATCCTTTGATCACTAACCTTGCCTTGTATTTATCAATACTTCCATCAGTTTTCATCTTCTTCTTGAATATCCAACGATATCCAAGGGGTTTGCAACCTGGTGGAAGATCTACTAACTCCCAAGTATGATTTTGCAATATAGAATCAATTTCATTCTTAATTGCTTCTTTCCATTGAGGTCCTTCTGATGAGGAGACCGCTTCGCGGTAGGTGTTGGGCTCACCCTCAACCATGTAACTCAAGAAGTCTGGACCAAATGATTTTGCAACCCTTGGTCTTTTGCTTCTTCTAAGGTCACCCTCCTCAACCTCAGGTCGTTCATGTCTTTCTTTTTGAAATTCATCGTCAACCAATGTTGATGGACCTGCCTGGTCATCGTTAATTAGTCTTGATGAACTAACATGTGTTTGTCCTAGCATAGGAAACACATGTTCAAAATACTCGACAACATTTGGGTTTACCTCCATGAAAGTGTTGTTGTGTACATCTGGATTCTTGGAATCAAACACAAGAAAACGATGCGCCGTGCTTTGATGTGCATAACCAATAAATATGCAATCAACAGTTTTGGGGCCTATCCTAAGAGCCTTAGGAGGTGGTACAGTCACCTTGGCTAGGCACCCCCACACTTTCAAGTATTTGTATGAAGGTTTTCTACCTTTCCATAACTCATAGGGAGTCTCGTCCCTAGTCTTTAGAGGTATCCTATTCAAAAGATAATTAGCCGAAAGAATGGCATCCCCCCACATTTCACGGTTCACTCCCGAACTTATCAACATGGCATTCATCATTTCTTTCAATGTGCGGTTCTTTCGTTCCGCGGTGCCATTTGATTGTGGGGAATAAGGTGGTGTACACTCATGTATTATGCCACTTTTTGCGCATAAATCCGCAAAAGGTGCAACATATTCACCACCTCGATCGCTTCTTACGGCCTTAATTTTCTTTTTAAGTTGATTCTCAACTTCATTTTTGTATAAGGTAAACTTATCTATTGCCTCATCCTTACTTTTGAGTAAGTATACGTAGCAATACTTGGTGCAATCATCAATAAACGTGATGAAATATTTATTCCCACCAATTGTAGGAATTGCCTTTAAATCACAAACATCGGTGTGAATTAAATCAAGAGGTTCGGTTATTCGTTCAACCGTTTTGAAAGATGATCGTGTTAGTTTGGATTCAACACATGCTTCGCATTTAGAATCGGATTCAATGTGGAATGTTGGTATGCTATCCAATTTAATCAAACGACGCATTGATTTAAAATTTACATGTCCTAGTCTACCATGCCAAACGTTTGAAGACTCAAGCATATAAATAGAAGTAGTAGGAGTTTTATTCATTGAATTGTTCACAACCATTACATTCATTTTGAACATACCATTGAGGGCATAGCCCTTTCCTACAAACATTCCACGCCTAGAAAGAACAAACTTGTCCGATTCAAACACTAGACGAAATCCAAACTTGTTGAGCATCCATCCCGAGACGAGATTCTTGCGTATGTCTGGCACATACAACACCTTGCTCAACGTGAGGTCCTTCCCCGAAGTCATCCTCAAGATCACATCGCCTTCACCCTTGATGTCGGCAGTAGCTTTATTCCCCATGTAAAGCTTGTCATCACCCGCTAGTTCCTTGAATGTAGAGAAAAGAGCCTTGTCTCCACAAACATGGCGGGTTGCACCAGTGTCAACGAACCATCCAGGTGGGTTGTCGCCCACCACGTTGACTTCATCATCAACCATAGCACCTTGCTCAGTTATCATTGCTACGAGAGGCATGCCATCCTCATCCACCATATGCGCACGCTCACGCTTAGGCTTCTTGCATTGGTTGGCGCGGTGGCCTGTCTCTTGACAGTTGTAACAAATACCAGAAAAAGGCGCAGGCTTCTTTTTCACAGCCCCCTTTTTAGGTCCAAGATCCACCTTCGCTTTCCCTTTGTCCTTTTTCCATTTATTCTTGTTGCCCTTGGAGGATTGCCCAACTTCCACAACATTAGCTTTAGCCAGAGCTTGGCCAAGGCTACCTTTTTGAGCAATTCTGTTGTCCTCTTCAATACGAAGACGAACAACAAGTTCCTCCACAGTCATCTCCTTTCGTTTGTGCTTAAGATAATTCTTAAAGTCAGTCCACGAAGGAGGTAACTTTTCAATCATTGCTGCCACTTGAAATGTCTCACTAAGTGTCATGCCTTCCGCATGGATGTCATGAAGTATAATTTGCAACTCTTGGACTTGGTTCATCACAGTCTTGGAATCAACCATTTTGTAGTCCAAGAAACGGGCTACAACAAATTTCTTTGTTCCAGCATCCTCCGTTTTATACTTCTTGTCTAAAGACTCCCATAATTCTTTGGCAGTCTTTATTGTATAATAAACATTATACAATCCATCCACTAGGCCGTTTAACACATAGTTACGACACAAGAAATCCGAATGCTTCCAAGCATCTAACGCGCTCTGAAATTGAACGTCGTTCTCCCCATCCTTAGGTAGGGGAGCGGTTTCAGTCAAGAACCTCGCAAGGTTCAAGGTGGTCAAGTAGAAAAACATCTTTTGTTGCCACCTTTTGAAGTTCAAACCCGAGAACTTCTCAGGTTTTTCAGCATGATTGGCCACAGTGGACGCTCCCACTGTGTTGGCAGGCAAAGGGGTACCAAGAACAGCTTGGTTCACGTTGTTGTTGTCACTAGTCGACATTCTGAAAATTTTAACCAAAACACGTTACTATTTTCAATTTATAAAAACTCTACACGTTTATATAAAAATAATGTCAACTTTTAAGACAAAATAATAACAAACTGTGGCTTCTAAGTCCAACTTTGAAGTCCAACAGAAAGTTTTTATTTCGTTTTTAGACAAAGATTTTAGATGTAACCGAAATGTTTTCTAACAAAATAACACACCGTAAGCTTCTAAGTCCAACTTTGAAGACGAACAGTAAGTTATAATGATTCGAAAAACCAAAAAATAATGTTTTTAAAACACAAACTAAGTGAGACAAAACTGGTTTGAATCACAATTAGAATGGTTTTTATAATACACGAACGGTTTTAAAAATTTGTTTTAAGATTGTAGGAACCGCTCGTATATAAAATAAACAAAAACAAATAATATTACGATTACAAATAAATAAGAAAACGAATGCAGAAATTAAATTACAATTACAACTTTAAAGAATCAAAATACAAGAAGAAAATAGAAACATAAATGACTAGATGGCTGAGGATCGTGTTGAACACGGGGCCCTTAAAACAAATTCCGAGTCTATTAACAAGAACTCGTTTTGTTTCCCAGGGTACAACAGCCGGAACAGCAAGAATGCTGCCGGAGAAGACTCTGACCCGAAGTGTACCTGAACAGCAGGAAAGAACTCGAAAAGATTGCTGGAGAAGGCAAGACTTGGTGAAAATTCAGAACAGTATGAGAAGTGTCTAAGGTATGTCTCAACCAAAGGTCTCCTTTGGTATTTATAGAGTCCAATGCTTCTTCAGTTTCGGAAAGCATTAAAAACGAAAAATAAATGTCATTGAACGTCTTCAATGGCATTTATTACGTTCTTAAAGTTTCAGACGAAACTGTTTGACTGAACTTTTACACTTCTGATCTGAAGCTGCTGATGAGCTGAAGACTCCGCGCGCGCGCGTACACCTGCGCGCATGCGCACAACGTAAGTCTTACTCTACGTCAGTGGAAGCTAGCGCGCGCCTCTGCGCACAACGTCTTTTACGTCACTCGAGCGCCTGCGCGCAGGCGCACAACGTAAAGACGTTTTACGTAACTCTATCGCTTACCAGGGCGCTACCTGGTTGTTTGCTCGTGCCCGCGCGCATCAACTGCCACTGGTCCTCTGCTAAGGACCACGAGCCTTTGTTCAAAAATACTAAGGCGGCTCTCAAGCGGCTCGCGGTGATGCGAGTGTGCGAAGTGCAAAGTGCGCCATCAAAGCGCCACATTGCGCCCATCGCCCACGCCACGCGCGCGTGTGCGAGTGCGAGTTAGGGTGCTCCGCACCCTTCGCGAGTTCCATAGAGTGAGCTCCCATGAAACAATTAGGATGGAGTGTTCCTCCTTATATACCACTCATGGTATTATCATTCTTCCTATGTGGGACAAGTTCCCACTTGTTTCATTTCAGCATCATATGCATTCTTCACCAATCTTTGAGCATCGATATCTCATTCATCTTAGCTCCGTTTTGGACGTGGTTTGGTTCGTTGCGAAGCTCTCACAACATAGAACATAAACCCACAAAGAAATATATAAATAAACATCTGTTTCAAATATATATTTTAGTCCAAAGTTAGAGAAAAATCATTTTCCCATATTTTGTGAAAATACCATTTTCACCAAATTTCCAACATACTTTTCGTGGGTGGATATTTTTTCGAGGGTGGAAACAGAGTGGTTCAGATGTTGTTGAAGATCAAGGTTTGTTGTTCAACTCTTTCATGTTGTTACTGAATTGGTTGATTAGTTAATTGATTAGAATATTTTTGATTTTTTTTACTGATTAATAAATTTATAGTGGATTGATTAGTTGGGAAAATATCTTGCTTTCTAAGCAATAATTCTTGTTTTTCAATACACCAGTTAACCACTCAATGATATGCCTGGTTCACCGGTTTGGTTTGGTTTGGTTTGGTTTGGTTTGGTTTATGGTTTGTACTTTGAAACCGGACATTTAACGTTTATGTTCATTTTTATTACACTTAGGATATACGACTCACGTTAACCACTCTTGTTTTTCAATACACCAGTTAACCACTCTGATTGTTGTTTGCTTACTACTTAGCATGGTTTTACGACTCACGCCCTCGCAACGCGGGGCTTAAACACTAGTATATATAATCTGGGAACTCGAACTCGTGTTGTATCATATGTAACACTGGTATATTTTTTTCTTAGAAATTTTCATTTTTATCTAATTTTCACAAATCATATCAGTTAACATGTTTTTCACATGGTGTTGTTTCATAGTTTTCACAAATCATATCAGTTAATATGTGAAGGTTAATACGTCTCTAAAATACGCAACAATATGTCTGATTTTTTTACCAGATACAAAGGTTTGATTTTTTGACTTTCATGAGTTACACATGTTTACTTTCAACACCAGTTGCATATATTAATTAAAACAAAAGCCACTAATCATGGGATCAAATCTATGTTGCGTCTTTTTCGTATGTAACAGTAGATGTGTATGTTACACATCTATGCAGTTTTATAACATTCCTCCTAAGTTAAGTTTGATAATCTTTGATAATTAAATGGATAAAACAATGTTTACTTTCAACACTAGTTGCATACGTTTACTTTGGATGTATGTTTGTATTTGTTTCGTATGTTTTTTTAATCCAGATGGTTAACATACGTTAAGACGGGAGGGGGGGTTTACATGTAAATTGATGATTTTTTTTCTTTTTGCAGGTGAACATATTTTTTGCATTAAAGATGAAGATGCTTTATCAAGAATGAAGTGTAGACAAATTTTTTTTTATTTATGATAGTTTTTTTAGCATTTGTTGATTTGTACTAACCGTTTTGATTGTTTTTAGCATCTGTTTCATATGTTACTTGTTTGTCATTTTGTAAGAAACAATCTTGTGTACATTTGAATGTTTTTGATCTGTAAAGTTTTT
This sequence comes from Ambrosia artemisiifolia, assembly GCA_032199755.1. NCBI lineage: Eukaryota > Viridiplantae > Streptophyta > Magnoliopsida > Asterales > Asteraceae > Ambrosia > Ambrosia artemisiifolia. The sequence goes on from CM063513.1 coordinate 21,944,202, forward strand.
AATTGATTTTTTACATTCTATGTGTTTTAACGTATGCAACAAGACATCACATATGAGACCAGAGTCTGTGCAATTTTAACGTATGCAACACTACACATGTTACATATGTAACAAGGGTCTTGACAAACTTATGACAATGTGCACAAAAATTAGGAGAGAGATGATGTGACGGGTGTCAGGTCAACTTGTCAAAGATGTTTTTTTAGAAAAGTCAATTGACCTTATTGCCCTTTTTTGACATCTACTCAATTAAATCTATTAAATTTTAAAAGAAAACATGAATTATTGTGGACCATTAATCTAGTTTGATCAATGGCTATAACAAGGTTTGCATGGTTTCTTCAAATTTCATGGGTTTTTATTCTAACCTTCCCATATATATATATATATATATAGGATTTGGTTCAAATGAGAACCTTTTCCCAAATTGAGAACTGAGAGAACCATTCTGGGCCACACATTTCTCTAAGGCAAAAAAAAAAAAAAATTTTATTTATTATTTTTTTTTTGCAAAAATCGCTGCTTTATATGTAAGAAAAAAATTTTTTTTTTTTTTGAATTTTTTTTTTCAGTATACACATGTGTATAATTGCATTATACACATATGTATAATGCAATATACACATATGTATAACTGAAATATACACATATGTATAGCTGAAAAATGTTATATACACATATGTATAATTGCTATATACACATATGTATAATTGACATATACACATATGTATAATTGACATATACACATATGTATAAATGAAAAAAAAATTCAAAAAAAATAAAAAAAAAATTTTCCTTGCATAAAAATGTGCGATTAAAGCAAAAAAATTTTTTTTTTTTTTTTTTGCCTTTATATGAAATGTGTGGCCCAGAATGGTTCTCTCAGTTCTCAAATAGGGGTTGGTTCTCTTAGGATCCCTACCCTATATATATATATATATATGTGTGTGTGTGTGTGTGTGTGTGTCAAATATAAAATGAAAACCCTTTTGAGTTAAGAAAACCTTTGAAAACCCATGTAAAAACGTTTTTTTTTTACTAACCAATGTAAAATACATGTTTTTAAGCGTTTTCGGCCAAAAAAATAAATAAAGCGCCGACGGGATTTTAAAAAAAAATAAACAAAGTTGCTGAAAACATATGTTTACAACATGTAACTACATTTTAAATATCTGAAGTCACAATTAACAAATATAGATAAGTTCAACTATTTGAAGTCACAATTGATGATTTGTTTTATCACAAACTAGATTATATTCCGAAAGCTTTTCGGGATAGACAAATCTAATATGAAGTGACAAAATATGTGTTAGTAACATAGAAATTAATGTACTACAATATGAGAAAACAACAATTTTAATCATGTGAATAAGAATGAAACTGTATATTAAAAAGATGTACTTTTGGATGAGGAGTAGAGCCAGAAGCAACCATTGCAGGGCATGATTGAGACGGTGGTTTTGAAGGTGTGGCTTTTTTTTGGGAAAGGATCGGTTTTAAACTAATCTACTTTGGATGAACTTAGAATTCCTATTTACTGGTTTGAACATGATTGGTGACTTGCTTTGACATGATTAATGAATTACCTAAACACACTGTGTTGTTTTTTCCTGTAGGAATAAAAACCCACAAAAAAGTCAGTTTTTTTTTTCGTTTTTTGTATAGCACTATGGTACTCGTTGGAAAGATAATAAAACTCTCATTAATTTGGTGTAATTTGTTTTTATTTAAAAAATATTGTATATAAAAGCTATTAGCGTTTAAAAATTGTGAGAGAAAACATAAGAGAGAAAAAGACATTTGAAGAGAGATAAAGGGGAGGATGCCACGTGGCACACCCATGAAGGAGGATGGCGTCTTTGAATGTCATATAGATATAGATATAGATACAGATACAGATACAGATACAGAGTGGAGAGTTCAAATGAGTAGAAAAATTAGTGTAAGAAGAAGAAGAAGAAGAACAAATTTAAACCAATAGGAATCCACCATATAATAATTGTACTTAATGTTAAATAAATGATTAGTTTTTTGTAACCTCCCCTTAAACTAGTTAAATTAATGAAACTCATAATTCAATTTCAAAGTATATTCTTTATTATCAATTGTAATTTATAGTTAAGGATGATTTCGATATGTGTAGGACAAATGTAGGTTGAATTTTTATATGTGTAGGATTAACGTATGATAATCTCGATATATATAGGATAAACGAGTGATAAATTCGATATATGTAAAATGAATTTTCATATGTGTAGGACAAAATTTGATAATGTGTGAGATGAAGTATTAATGACTAATTAATTAAAGAGATAATAATTAATATAATATGAGTTAAAGTATTTAATGTTTCATTTCTTTTTTTGTTCTCATATTAATTTTCTTCTCATTTGATCCTCCACTAGATATTAACTTCTGATTAATATAATATGAGTTAAAGTATTTAATGTTTCATTTCTTTTTTTGTTCTCATATTAATTTTCTTCTCATTTGATCCTCCACTAGATATTAACTTCTGATATATATCCAATCGTTTTCAGCATTAATTGTTACACATGAATTATATTAATATACGTAGCAATCATTTCTTCTTTTATTGGTTTCCTATTCCTCTTGACTCTATTGTTATCGTTATTACAAGGAAATTTGAAACAGTTTAGTTAATGGGCTTCATGGTATTTTGTTTTCACCTAACATACACACATAACGTTAAAAAATATTTGAAAATGATATTTTAACACAACTAGTAGGATTCCGAGTTGCGCGATGCGCAACCTCTTAACATGTTTGTGAACGAATTGAAAAGGCGATAAATTACATGGGAAAGAAAATGCAGGCATACATTGCTAAAGCATATTGATACAACTCTAAACAACAATTAAGAGAATAGACAATACATTAAGCTCACAAAGAATGCATTAACAATATACAATAGCTTCAATACACAATGGTGTTTGTACCAAATTAACAGAATTAACTATTTCTATAAATGTTGCTTCCGGAGCCTGAAACTTTTACCAAAGAAGATTTATAAACTCATTGAGATTAAAAGGAGATGTTTGATCTATGAGCTATGATACTCATGAAGAAACATGTTTATGTTTAATCTTCAGTGGTTTATGCACAATCATTAAGTTCATAACAAAGATGGCCTAATCAGAATAAAACCTTACATTTGTGTATGCCACTTTATTGACCTGGGTAGACCTTCATCAATCCAACCAGAGGCCAATACTTAAAAGCCTAAATGAATCTGTGAAAATATAAGAAAGCGCATAAGAATTTGTCTTGTCATCAAAAATCAAAACACACCCTTTTAACCGGGTAAGAAATATGAGTTAAAAAACAAATATGGTAATCAAAGAACGAAACATCAGCAGTCGATAAAAGACATGGCCACCATTTTCTTCGTCGTCCGCAAGCTCACAATCTTCATATCTGCTCCACAATGATATTATGTTGAATTGCTTTCTGTGTAAGTAGGAAAAAAGGAAGGAAGGAAGAAGGTGGCTTACCACCATGTCTATTAACACAATCAGAGCGACAAACAACTTCCCATGAAGATTATAATTAAAACATGCTATAAAATGCTTAAAGCATAGAGATGTGTTCCTTACAATTTACAAAGAGCAAAAAGATTAGATGATAGACTAACTGCAACATACCAGCACAAAGACTGACCTCAAACTTTGGTGTAAGTAACTATTAACCTTACAAATTCAAATAAAACTTATGTTTCTAGATTAAGACTTTCAAACTCAGCTTATATAAAATCTAAATGAAAATGTTTTGCTTAACTTCAAGCAATCAACTCATTCTCCTGTCAACACACATGCTACTTTTGGTCTGCAATTACCCATTGCAGTGTAAAATGATCATGAATTTCCATTAAGTATTTCCATACAATTAGGGCATTCATCTTTCCAAATTTGACTCTTTACTCTTTAGTCTTGGAAAAGTATTATTTCTATTCAAGAGGAAATCCATGTTGATGAAATGGGTCCGCAATGATAATTGACCACTTAGAACAATCAATCCATTTACCAATCAGTCTTGTGAAATCCTTCCATCAAGATCATTCATCTTTTCTACTTAAATTTATATTATAATCTTCCAGTCATGTCTAAATTTGAGAGTCCAAGTACTATCATCTTGTGAAGAATCATGTATCGAGCATAGTTAGAAATATCATAAGTGTCAAATGCTCAGTATTCCTTTGTGACATAAATCAGATCAGACCCTAGTTCTTAGTTTACTGAGTCAACTAATGGACATCACAATCAGACTCATCGAAATCCATAGTGAGAACATAATCAAACTCGTCAAATTCCTAAAAGATGGTCTTCTTAACTTAAATTTATAGCCACAAATATGTAACTAATAGATGGATATGTTCATATGTCTAATATCAATTAGTTAATGGTAAAACCATGATGCAATTGAAATAATCACTTACATTCAGGATCAGCATTTACAGCCTCTGTAGAAAGTCGATCAAGTATTCGAGGTACAACATCCGCTCGAGTGACCCCGCCAACAGCATCAATGTCAGCTAAAGCGTCCCATTTGGTGTAGGAATCCCACCTCCAGGAGTTGAACCTTGCGCTCCGGTATCAGGAAATATTCGCTAAAAACTCGATCTAATAAGTTGAAATCGAAAGCAAGTAACAACAATCAGATATGATTTTGTAAAAACCGATGGAATAAGTTATAATTTGAAGCGAATCGCTAACAAAATAGGGGCAGGCCATGATTACCATTATTCCACACACGCAGCCTCCTTACATAGACTAATTTCACGTTGAATCAGGCTCAGATTTACCCACGGAAATGCAATTGGTTGCATCAGAGGTAGTCCAGGCATGCAGAGGGGGATAACAACCATTCACATGAATTTGACCCACTATACCTCGAAACCTTTTTTGTTCTGCCATTCCGCTCAGGTTAGAAGTCAGCCTGCCATGCCTTTGTTTTCTTGTTCTTGGTTTTTTGTTCTGTAAATGTCCAGTCCTCTTTTCTTGAACCTCCTAATGATATAACTTACATAAATGACACATTAATTATTTATTAAAATTAACTCGCCGCCCGTAGCGGCAGCGCCATAAGCGAAATGATAACGTAAACATCGCAATGAATAAACTTGTTACCGATCTAACACTAATCTGATAACCCTAATGTCAAGAGGAACAAAGGATTAAATATACCAGTACTAATGTGTACCTGAGTAAAACGATCTTTTTAGGAGCAAGGCCATAGTAGTCTATTGAATCTTTCAATATAAAGTCTGATTGTTCTATATCTGAGAAACAAAAGAAAAGCAAAATTTATAAATTTATACATATTACACAATCACATCCTAATATCAAGGAATTCTTCAATGAAGAAGGATAGCATCTAACTTTCGTCAATAACAAAACATGGGAGGATGAAAGCACATAGGAGCATTGTAGATCTCTGCATAAGGCAAATGTTGTATATATGTCAGTTTTGCTAGAATTAAGATGTGGCAACTCGCATGTTATGATAAATAATAGTTGTGAGTTGCCACTGTTTAAAAGGATACGGGTCGATTTGGGTTATAATATAGTGAGCAACATTAGAAAATCCAAACATAAAGTCTTGATTTATGTGCCTCCTCTGTTCCTTTTGATTTAGGTTCATGGAACAAAATACCCACTATCAAACACTTTTGAGCCACTTATCTACTTGTCGGATTAATTCTTTAATAGAAACTTATACCAAAACAACTGAACCTTTTCCTCATCAAACCATCTTTTCAATAATACAACAATCTACAGTAGTCTAATTAGTTGATGTTTCACTTTAATTCATAATATAAAACAGCAGCAATTCTTTAAATGCTCTTTGGTTTGAAACTAAACACTTTAATCAAAATAAATAAAGAAGTTATCCTTTATATTAAAGCAAAGCCATATATATATATATGACTATTTCACAAAATAGCTATTCTGTGGTTAAATCAAACCCCCCAAAATAGCTAACAAACTCAAGACACAAAATAAAACAAATAAAAACATAATTTCTTTTTGAAATTCAAATGAAACCACCTGTAATTAAATTTTTGGGTCAGGGCTTGGATCGGATCGGGTCTGGGGTTATCAGGGTCACGCACATCAATTTGGCAAGAAATGTTACCCCATCGATCTGCAAGATACATGAATGGGTTTAGGGTTAGCGTGTTCCCAAATTTCAGAAAACAAAATACGAACCACAATAAAGAGGCAACTGAATAGAAAGAAGAAAACTTACCTGGTCGAAAACGACGACGAAGTCGACCACCATCATATTTGACGTCTGCTCCCATCGTTTGACAAAATCGACACCACCATCCTATTGCTTGTTTTCCGGTAGCCGGAGGTGGGTGGCGGTTATCCATCACTCCCTCTGTTTTACTCTCTCTCTCTCTCTCTCTCTCTCTATGTGGTGGGTTTAATGTGGGGATATAAGTAGGGCAGAGCAATGGACGGGTGTGCAAGACCGCCTAAACTAACAAATGAAATACGACCAGACAGACGGTCTACAAACGAAAGGACACAAATACCCTCGAACTGAACCATAATTACAACCACACCAGAAAGTCATAAAAAAAATACAAAAAACTGCACGGTTTCAAGAGTCGAACCCAGGCAAAACCCCAACCACAACAACAATCAAACCATCTATACCATAATGTATTTTGTTACTATATTCAAACAAATTGGTATAAATAAGATTTACAAATGCTAAAAAAAACACTATTCATGGAACTTGATAAATTAACATATAGGATAATGCATACATAATTTGAAACGACATAGATTAGCGCTTTCGTAAGTTGAAATCATGAAGTGAAATTTCAATTAGACTAGAGGGAGTGGAGAGGGGGGAAAGAGGGGGGTGAAGCGTCCTGTGGCAATTGTGGGGTCCATATGGGGAGGGGAAATTGTGGGGAGTGGAAGGGGGGGAAGTGACATGTGGCATTTGTTTTTCTTTTTTTTTTATAAAAAACTTTAATATATTAATAAATATAATAATAATAATATTAATAATTTAATCCGAAAATTTATTAACTTAATAAAATAATAATAAAAAAATAATTAATATTAAAAAATAATATTTATTAAAAAAAATAATTATATTCAAATTTTGAATTTCAAACGGTTACTGTTCCAAACCGTTTGAATTTCAAATTTCCCCCCCCCCCCCAAACGTTTAAATTTCAAAATTTGAAATTCAAACGTTTTCCCCCCCAAACGGTCATATTTCTCACCCTATAAATACAACACTTCCTCCCAATTCTCAGTCACACCTTTTCCTCATCCTCAAATCCTCAACACAATGAATAACATGGGCGGTTTTCAACCAGGAGCTGCCAGACCATCTAATGTCCGGCAGTACACTCGCCGGGTCCGGGGACGGCCCCGGAGACTACCACTCACCTCCTCTCCTCCTCCTCCTCCACAACCTCCTCTTCCTCCTCCTCCTCCACAACATTGGTTATATCCCCCTCCTCCTGCTGCGGCACCCACCAACCTTTCCTCATCCTGAAGTCGATGATGACTTCACGGATGAAGAATGGGCCTGGGCCATGGATTATACCATGGCTATTCATGAAATGGACCGACTGATGTTGTCGGCCCCCACCCCCCGAACTGCTGCTGCTATCCCCACCCCCCAGAATACCCCCACCCACCACCACCAGACTACCCCCACCCCCTACCACCAACCTATCCCCACCCCCCAGAATACCCCCACCCCACCACCACCAAACCACCCCACCCCGTGAATATGGGGACCCAACTCCTGAGGACTTGGAAGCCCTCAGGGAAGTTGAGGAGCAGGAGCGCCTTTGGAGCATGCCTACCCCTCCTCGTGAGTACTACTATTTCCCCTCGGATGCGAGATCCGATGGACGGGACAGCTCACGTTCCCTATCC